>JAVGWX010000024.1:24501706-24856706 GCA_036924085.1 Ariolimax columbianus
GTCCGGAGAACGGAATGCGTTATGTCGTTAGTTTACAGTTTGACTACGATATTTGCACCTTTCGGTCCCACACCTCCGTCTTCGACAGACGGTTATGTGTTGCTGCGCGCTGAAAAATACCGACTGTACACTCTCCACCAAAATAACCTCTCCTGAACATCCAAAAAGGTAGCCTTCACCTCAGTGTGAAGAGTTGTACATATCCAATTCAGCGACAACAGTTAACCAGAAATATCCAGTTACGATGGCTTAGAGCGGTTCTACGATGGCTTAGAGCGGTTGTACGATGGCTTAGAGCGGTTCTACGATGGCTTAGAGCGGTTCTACGATGGCTCAGAGCGGTTCTACGATGGCTTAGAGCGGTTCTACGATGGCTTAGAGCGGTTCTACGATGGCTGAGAGCGGTTCTACGATGGCTTAGAGCGGTTCTACGATGGCTTAGAGCGGTTCTACGATGGCTTAGAGCGGTTCTACGATGGCTTAGAGCGGTTCTACGATGGCTTAGAGCGGTTCTACGATGGCTTAGAGCGGTTCTACGATGGCTGAGAGCGGTTCTACGATGGCTTAGAGCGGTTCTACGATGGCTTAGAGCGGTTCTACGATGGCTTAGAGCGGTTCTACGATGGCTTAGAGCGGTTCTACGATGGCTTAGAGCGGTTCTACGATGGCTTAGAGCAGTTCTACGATGGCTTAGAGCGGTTCTACGATGGCTTAGAGCGGTTCTACGATGGCTTAGAGTGGTTCTACGATGGCTTTGAACGGTTCTACGATGGCTTAGAGCGGTTCTACGATGGCTTAGAGCGGTTCTACGATGGCTTAGAGCGGTTCTACGATGGCTTAGAGCGGTTCTACGATGGCTTAGAGCGGTTCTACGATGGCTTAGAGCAGTTCTACGATGGCTTAGAGCGGTTCTACGATGGCTTAGAGCGGTTCTACGATGGCTTAGAGTGGTTCTACGATGGCTTTGAACGGTTCTACGATGGCTTAGAGCGGTTCTACGATGGCTTAGAGCGGTTCTACGATGGCTTAGAGCGGTTCTACGATGACTTAGAGCGGTTCTACGATGCACTATAGACCGTATATCTTCCTGAATCCAATCACTCATCTCCTGCTTTCGATAATGATATTGCTCCGCTACTGACATGCAAGGGCCAGATTATCTTGAACTGCGCTCTAGTGAAGCATCAAATCGTCCCTCCGCTATCAGCGAGCAAGTCACGCATTCCCCCGAACGTTGGTTGAGTCACGAAAGCAATAAAGCAAATGTCTAGGGGACGTGGTCGCCGGTCCGGAACCATTCCTGTTGAATTTAAAAAGCAGGTGATCTTATCCAGCGTCAACGGCTGACAGATCTATCCCGTCAGCATGATGTAGTACCTTCACTAGATAGGTGAACATAGACAGTCAGGTCAATAACAGAATTTCTAAGGTGAGGTCTGCGTTTGCGATGATCTAAGCAACTGCTGTCCAACCGGCGGTCCGCCAGCTAAATGAAAATGGCCCGCCAAAGCCGAACAATATTTGTAAATTGTGAGAAAAAAAAGTAATGCCAGTTGGCTATTTGTGAGCTGGTATCAACAAAATAAAATATAGCGTTATATTGTATTGATGATGTTAATCCATCACAAGTGATGAAGACCATTCTCTTTGTTCAGCCGTGTGGACCGTCTTTTCTCTTGCTCTGTCCCTGATGTTCTTCCATCACAAGTGATGAAGACCATTCTCTTTGTTCAGCCGTGTGGACCGTCTTTTCTCTTGCTCTGTCCATAATGTTCGTCCATCACAAATGATGAAGACCACTCTCTTTGTTCAGCCGTGTGGACCGTCTTTTCTTTTGCTCTGTCCATGATGTTCGTCCATCACAAGTGATGAAGACCACTCTCTTTGTTCAGCCGTGTGGACCGTCTTTTCTCTTGCTCTGTCCATGATGTTCGTCCATCACAAGTGATGAAGACCACTCTCTTTGTTCAGCCGTGGGGACCGTCTTTTCTTTTGCTCTGTCCATGATGTTCGTCCATCACAAGTGATGAAGAGCACTCTCTTTGTTCAGCCGTGTGGACAGTTTCTCTTGCTGTGTCCGCTGAAATTGGTGACGCGCGGTGATTTGGATTAAAGTGAAAAAGAAACTGCGCCTTTTGTCAACCTCACTCTCTGGTCCTGAGCTATATTTGGCCAGTGGCAAGATATTTTTCGAGACGACTGGAGATAGCACCGGATGCAGATTTTTCTACAGGGTTTACTCATCTCGATGGTATGTATGAAAGGCGTCTAGAGAGAGCAGTGCACGTGGCTGACAGCATCATCCTGTAAAATACATTACTTCGTCAACCTCAACTACAGGAATGGTTGGTTGGTTGGTCGGTTATTGATCCAGCTACCTATAGACTCCTGCCCTTTCGCACAATGCCATGTAGTAGCATCAGCAAATGTTTGTGAGTGAGCTGTTGTTTAGTTCCTACAAAAGTGTTCCATTTGTCTGGCCTCGGAGGAAGAAACTCTTTTCTATTACTGGCAAGCCCTAGACACTCAAAAAGATGGTGTTCGACAGTTTCATAGGGATATGTGCACAGCCGGCACTCTGGACTATGTTCTGGTTAGATTCTGTTCTGGATTTGGGATGGCCATGTGTTTGTAGATTTCTTTTCGAGTATTTCCCATTGCCCATCTATTCAGCCATGCCTCTTTGTTTGCAGTCTTCAGTAGTTGTTTGACTGTCTGTAGGGTTGTTGGTGTGTATTGTTGTTCTTGACTTGATCCCTTCGTAGCCAGTCTGTCTGCCTTGTCTCTGTCAGGTGTATTTGAGAGACCAGGGATTCATTGTATAACTATTCTGACTTGATGGGATGTGAGAAGTTGGTTGGCATCTATGAATATTTGGACAAAGTATTTTGGCGTAGATTTTCCGAAAGGAGTCTTCGAAAGCATTATAAGCATTATAAGGAGAGACTGAATGGTTTCGAGGTAAGACAACCTCAGATGCTGGAGATCGCAGGTTCAAATCGCGGTGCAGACTGATATTGTTTTACGTGGACTTTCTGGTATTTCGCCGGTTCTCCGGGTAGTAGAGATCAGACGCCTGTGTGCAGTTAAAAATCTCTCGACAGTTGGAAATCGAAAATAGCAGGCTTAACGGTCGATGCCTATCTGTTTGTCTGCGTGTCTGTCTATCTTTATCAATCTTTCTGTCTCTATAATTACCAACTTCTCTCAGTCTCTGGATATAATCCATGTCTAATAGCCAATCTATCCAATCATCTCTCCGTCTCTCTTACTAAACAAACCACCCGGCAGTCATAACAACATAATTGCAGATTTAATCTTCTACAAAGTACACACGAACAGCTCAACAAACTACAGCCAAGAGACTCGAAGCCAGCGTATCTACTCCATGACCGCGTCTGTCAATCGAAGACTTCGAATGCATTTTTGAAAATCAATCGTTTGCAAATCACAATTAAAATGACCGATCTTCACAAGTAATGATTTATCATTCGTGTGTATTAGTGAAGTTTATATATATATATATATATATATATATATATATATATATATATATATATATATATCCTCATATATCATATATATCATCATATATCTCCTCATATATATCCTCATATAACATATATCATCATATATCTCCTCATATATATCCTCACATATAATATATATCCTCATATGTCATATATATATCCTCAAATATCATATATCTCTTCATATATATCCTCATATATCATATATATCCTCATATGTCATATATCTCCTCATATATATCCTCATATATCATATATCTCCTCATATATATCCTCATATATCATATATCTCCTCATGTATCATATATCTCCTCATATATATCATCATATATCATATATCTTCATATATATCCTCATATATCATATATATTCTCATTTATCATACATCTCTTCATATATATCCTCATATATCATATATCTCCTCATTTATCATATATCTCCTCATATATATCCTCATATATCACATATCTCTTCATATATATCCTCATATATCATATATATCCTCATATATCATATATCTCCTCATATATCATATATCTCCTCATATATATCCTCATATATCATATATCTCTTCATATATATCCTCGTATATCATATATATCTTCATATATCATATCTCTTCATATATATCCTCATATATCATATATCTCCTCATATATCATAGCTCCTCATATATATCATCATATATCATATATCTCTTCATATATATCCTCATATATCATATATCTCCTCATATATCATATATCTCCTCATATATATCCTCATATATCATATATATCCTCATATATATCATCATATATCACATATCGCTTCATATATATCCTCATATATCATATATCTCCTCATATATCTCCTCATATATCATATATCTTCTCATATATCTCCTCATATTTCATATATATCCTCATATATCATATATCTCCTCATATATCATATATCTCCTCATATCTCTCCATCATATATATCCTCATATATTTTCTCAAATATCATATATATATATATATATATACAAGTATGGGTCAGTTCGGAGTTGTTACTAGGTAAACGGGGACGGCGTGGGTTAAGTGGTTAAGTGATATGGCTCACAACTAGAAGGTGTTGGGTTCGATCCCCATCACAGCACAGGCCGTTACCCTGGGGAAATAAACCCTTAAGAAATGCTGGAGGAAGCAGGCCCTTACATAAAATGTATGCTGAAGTCGGATGCACTGGACCGACAGGCGCAAAATAAAAACCACAGAGCAATGCACACCGTCTTGGAGAATATAGAAATAAGGCGAACGAAAAAAAATACTAGGTAAATAAGTTATATTTTTAAAAACAACACTTTTCGCTACAAACCTATATCTAAATTAGGATATGAGAGCATGAGCTACAGCGGTCAGCGACCCATAGCTGAGTGCTAGCGTCAGGGCCAGCGAACCAGAGCTGCCAAGACGCTTCTACACCTCCACGCGTGACCCTGGATAACAGGCTGCAGCATGGCAGGCTGGCTAAGGAGAAGGGATTAAAGAGGGAACGCTAACTCGGTACTCAATAAATGCTTGCTGAAGTCGGATGTGTTGGACCAAAAGATGCAGATATCGCAGTCAAGCTGTAAACAACGACACAACGCATTCCGTTCTCTGGACTACATTCTTCTACTTAAGCCCTTTCATGGTTTGGTAGTGGGCGATTGAGAACGAACGAAGCCAAGCCAAGCCAAGCCAAACCAAGCCAAACCAAGCCAAGCCATATTAGGATATTTTAAAAATTTGTTATGGGGGTGAGGGGAGTTTGGCACTACACGACTGTAATTTTGATAGAAAAACTGGTGACTGTTGTAGAAGAAGATGATGATGATGATGATATATTCCTTTATCTGTAAACTGGCTGCTCTTGACAGTCTATTGCCTCCCGGAGAAAATCACACGTCCTACTCAATTGTTGATGCGACGTCCAATTTCGTAGAAAGGCTGTTGCCTTAGAGGCATCAATGGAGATAATGGACGCATCTTTCGATGATCCCCTAAGGGAGGCAGTCCAGTGTGTCTGTATCCCAGGATCGTCACGTCCTGCCAGGGACATATCATATTTATCTGGGTCGGCTATCTCATTATTCTTTGGTCAGTTTTGCCAGCCAAACTGTAGTGATGATATGTGTGGCATCCCCGCCACCTGGAAGATCGTCACGTCCTGCATGCCCATCTGTAGTGATGGTATGTATGGCATTCCCCGCCATTTGGAAGATCGTCTCAAAGGGGTAGAGATGCAATGTCCGCTGGTCTACATCTCTTTGTCATCCATGGAGATAAATGATAGATTCGAAACGGTAAAGAACGAGACAAGAATGCATTTCACCCATGAAGTGGGGATGGATTGGTGCAGCCCAGAACGTGTACCACTCGCCGGTGAGTCCTACAGCTCTACCTATAGGGCTTCACCTGCTCCTTAGCCCTTTTGTTTGTCCCCTCTCCAAGGACCTGTCCGGCTTGGGTGACCCTGCCAGGAGTAAAACTCTCGCCGGCATAGCTTATTCGATCATCAGAGCTCGCAAGCTCTCCAAACTCGGCAAGGTAGGCTCGCGTTTGGAGAACGGCTCTAGATGAAGATTTGTACATGTCCATCTTATAGGGAAATTGGTACTTACTTCCATTGTCCAAGGACCAAGTCATACAGCGTGGATCCAGTATCCACTTATATGGATTGCCTTGTCATTTGTCTCCAGCATGTCGCGCCTATTGCATGTTTCCTGGAGGTTGGGGCAGGTCATCAGGTGGTCTGGGTCCTGTATTGCGCCACAATCACATGTGTCATCATCTGTGTATCCCCATCGCTTCATATTCCTCTTGCACCGTGATACACCAGTTCGGAGTCTGTTCAGCGACTTCCATGTTGTGTATGGTAGATGATGTCTGGGGGCAGGTTTCTCCCACAGTTCCATCTCTTGGGCCTGCATCAGTTCGTGCCATCTCTGGAGCCTGTATCAGTTCGTGCCATCTCTGAGGCCTGCATCAGTTCGTGCCATCTCTGGAGCCTGCGTCAATTCTTGCCATCTCTGAGGCCTGCATCAGTTTGTGCCATCTCTGGAGCCTGCGTCAATTCTTGCGATCTCTGAGGCCTGCATCAGTTCGTACCATCTCTGGAGCCTGCGTCAATTCTTGCCATCTCTGAGGCCTGCATCAGTTCGTGCCATCTCTGGAGCCTGCATAAATTCTAGCCATCTCTGAGGCCTGTATCAGTTCGTGGCTTCTCTGAGGCCTGCATCAGTTCGTGCCATCTCTAGAGCCTGCGTCAATTCTTGCCATCTCTGAGGCCTGCATCAGTTCGTGCCATCTCTGAGGCCTGCATCAGTTCTTGTCATCTCTCGATGTGGCGCCTCCCTGGTCTTGTCTGTTTGGGTTGTGTTGACTTTAAGAAGCTATGTGTGGATGTGATTCTTGTGCTCTGTATTTGATGGGAAGTTGGTTAAACATCGGAGAAATAGGAGTCCACGCATACCGGTCATGTAAAGGTAGTTTTAAAAAAAAATAAGTTGCGATCGAAAGGTTTTCATAAAAGATGTATCTTCTTATTCGATATCTTAGTCTTTGTACTTGTACTTTGACTTGTACTTTGACTTGTACTTCTACAGAGGCGGATGCCCCTGTGCAGGTTCCAGCTCTGACGTAAACTGGGTGTAGTTGGGGGGAGGAGGATTTCCTGTTTAGTGGGCTAGACTCGAACATCTTATTACTCCGCTGCGTTGGAACAGGTGCAGCGGAGGGTGGTTTATGTGATGCGCAAGTCCATCTTAATAGACCCAAACACTAGATCAAAGTGTATGGCAGTGTATCGCGTTAGGATATCACAGTATGCGATCCAACTATATACGCATGACATATGGCTTGGCTTCGTTCGTTCTCAATATCCCGCTACCAAACCCTGAAAAGGGCTTAAGTAGTAGAATATAGTCCAGAGAAGGGAATGCGTTAGGTCGTAGTTTACAGCTTGACTAGGATATTTGTACCTTTCGGTCCAACACATCCGACTTCAGCAAGCATATTTTGAGTACCTTGTTAGCATTCCCTCTTTGATCCCTTCTCCTTAGCCAGTCTGCCCTGCTGCAGCCTGTTATCCAGGATCACCACGTGGAGGTGTAGAAGGGTCTTGGCAGCTCTGGTTCGCTGGCACTGACGTTAGCACTCAGCTATGGGTCGCTGACCACTGCAGCTCATGCGCTGCTCGGCATCTTGATCCCAGACATTTTGGAACCGTCCTGTGTATTCCAGCTCTTGGCCTTGCTATTTGGTCTGCAGTCTTTTTTGTCTCTCAATTCAAATGACATTAACGACAAATAAACGCCATTCTGTTAGTCCTTGTCTGAAGTGAGTCTCCGGTTTCCTTCTACGCCGCTATTCTTGTACAAAAAATTTGTTAAAACGTTGGTGTATTTGTTTAAGTTTCCATGACAACGGTCCGTCTACCACCGTTAAGTCAACATGTCCTAGGACGAAGTTCTCTCTTTTCAGTCCATCTCTTCCTTCCCCGAGGAAGAAATAAAGAAAAGAGAAAAGAAAGCCCGGGAAACGCTATCGCTTCCGCGTAATCTATTACAGCTGTTTGTTGGGTTTGCGCGTTGCCAGGTAACTGTTACCGAACGCAGGGGAGGCGAGACTGAAGGGGCGGTAATCAGGGAGCGGACAGGTAAAGGGAATCACGTCGCCCAAGGGGGGCAGAGGTACTTTCAACTGTTAGGACTGAGAAAAGCCTCCTAGAGGGTATTGCGAGACTGTCACCACACGGACCGCGCGCTTGTTACTTCATCCGCATGCAGACAGACGTTCGACAGGGCTGGAGTTTAGATCCTTGCTACGGGTGGCCGACCGATTCAGGCTGTTTACGCGAGTTTTAACTACCGCACTTACCTGGAAAGGATTTACTCCGCGATTGATTGTGGACGTACTGTGTATATTTCCTGTAATGGATTAAATGTTGATTCTTTGATGTGGCGCACGAACGGAGTATATTTCCTTTGCAGTTTTGATTCAATTTAGGGTTATCCGTTTCAAGATGCGAGTTTTGTAAGGTATGTTTTAGACTTTTGTCATCTTAATTATGTTAATCGTTGATTGTTACGTGCTGTGTTAAACTGCTTCTCTCCATGTAGCTAATTTATTGGTATTTACATTTAAACCGGTTCTCTCCATGGAGCTAATTTATTGGTATTTACATTTAAACTGGTTCTCACCATGGAGCTAATTTATTGGTATTTAAATTTACATTTTCTCATGAGTAGTCCTGGGTTCATTCCGCAATTGAGCCGGAAATGTGTTTTTACAGATCGCAACGGCACCCGGGTCGACTCAGCCTTAAATGGGTACCGGTTCAGTCCGGGAAGTAAAAGCGGCGAGGGAGAGGAGATGGCTACCGCCCTCATATAACCGAGCCTTTGAAATGTGGGATCGCTAACACCTCACACCATACGGCAGAAATGCTATGGGTTACGTTACTTTACTTTACTATACATTTTCTCACAATGCCAGAGAGCCGGTTTATTGGCTTGATCTAATACCGTATTTATATTTGAAACTTTTCCTGTGATATTCCATGAATTATTTTTATGATGATGTTATCGAATGCTCACAATCAGTCAAATTATAATTTCGTGTGCCCTGAGGAGGGCGTTAAGTGGCGGGTTGCAGTAGCTTTCCTCACATCTCAAGCGTACCGATGAAGATTAACCGGGTTTCTCCAGGCAGTTGTGCCATGTTTGGTTTTATCTGCAATCTTTTCGAAACTCCAACTTTAGCCAGGCTGCCATGAAGCAACCCTATCTAAGACTACAAGGAAGTCCAAGCAGGGGTCTTGGCCAGTATGTTTTACCTGACCCTGACTAACATGTGTGGTCAGTATGTTTTACCTGACCCTGACTAACATGTGTGGTCAGTATGTTTCACCTGACCCTGACTAACATGTCTGATCAGTATGTTTCACCTGACCCTGACTAACATGTTTGATCAGTATGTTTCACCTGACCCTGACTAACATGTCTGATCAGTATGTTTTACCTAACCCTGACAATTGTGTTCTTAGATACTTCAGTAACATTTTTCAAATTAACTTTATCATCATGCAGCATGACTTTGCAGAACGTCACTCATATAAAACATCCGATCTGTAAGACAATCGATCTCTGGCCAGCTCTGCCACTGTCAACCCCAGAGCTTCTGTAATGTCCCTTGTCCATCTTCTCCTCGACCTGCCTCCTTCGCCAGGCACCATACCCTCCAGTATCGTCCTCTCCAGACCAGTGTGGCGTCTGATGTGGCCAAAGTATGTTAATTTTCGAAGCCTAACGTTTACTGGCCAGTTTTGCTCTATATTAAGCTCCTGTAGGAATTATGCATCTTTTCTTTTTCGCTATCCCGGGTATTTTGTAGACTCTCTTGAAGCATTTTAGCTGGGCGGATTCAATCTTCGTTCTTAGAGTTTGTGTTTGTTAACATGTCTCGTATCTGTACATTGCCACCTGGGAAGATCCAAGCCCTCAGGATCTTTATATTTGTCTTTGTGTCAATGTTCTGTGATACTTTTTTTCATTTAATATAACCAAACATCTCTTTATTTCTTGTGTGTGTGTGTGTGTGCGATCTTCGTTGTTGCTTACTTATTTCATTTGTAAGGCAACAGTTAGACTAAGGCGTAGAAGATGACGGCATAATTTATTTTGCTAGCGCTATTTTTAGTAAGGAATAACTGCGATACCTTTTATCCTCACTATCTCGTCTCGTGCCGCCCGACCCCAGTGGCAAGTCAAGGACAAGACGACTAGGGGGTGACTACGAGATGCAGGGGACTCCGCATAAAGCACCCGTGAACAAAAACGGCGGAGTTCGGAGTCGAACCCACACCACCTGATCACGAGGACGACGGCTTAATCACTTCGCCACGGAACCCCACAAAGCAACATTTATTAGGCCTAAAAAGGGCAATTCAATGATATATCAGCAATGACACCCCTTTTTCCCCAAAGAAAAACACAGTTACGAATATTACAGTGAATTCATTATGCTTTCGACATTCGCAGAGTATTTATAGAGGAAAATATAAACTTGCAAGTTTTAAAAGTTCTGCCCCAAAAGTGCAGTTAACGTTAAAAGTTCACTCAATTTGTTCAAACTCCGTACGTCTCAATTGTAAGTTATATGGCAATCAAATATATCAAACGTACAGATTAGTGAATGAAGCATTTAAAAAATACAATTGATGTATTTACTAAACGTATATTAATAAGTGACGTAAGTTTGCAGACGTGACCGTGAGTACTGATATTTTTAGGCCAACTGAAATTGGAAGTGTATGTACTCTTGTATATATGTATTATTAGGTAGCGTTCTTTTGTTGAGTAAATCTTGCGCACAGGCAACATGTGGTACATCTTCCTGTGTTGGTGGATGCAGATAACGTTTGAGGAGAGATCTAATTATTTTTGTCTGACGTTTTCTAATTTTCTGCTTCTTCTTCGTTCATCCCCTGATCACAGTAATGGTTTCTCTTACAAAGGACAGTTGTTTGATCTCCGTGCAGCGTTTTGTTTTATATCTGTCTGCGGGATAACAGTATTGTTCTCGCTTGTTCTTTGCTGGAAGATTGTTCTCGCTTGTTCTTTGCTGGAAGAGTGTTCTCGCTTGTTCTTTGCTGGAAGAGTGTTCTCGCTTGTTCTTCGCTGGAAGAATGTTCTCGCTTGTTCTTCGCTGGAAGAGTGTTCTCGCTTGTTCTTTGCTGGAAGATTGTTCTCGCTTGTTCTTCGCTGGAAGAGTGTTCTCGCTTGTTCTTTGCTGGAAGATTGTTCTCGCTTGTTCTTTGCTGGAAGATTGTTCTCGCTTGTTCTTTGCTGGAAGATTGTTCTCGCTTGTTCTTTGCTGGAAGATTGTTCTCGCTTGTTCTTTGCTGGAAGATTGTTCTCGCTTGTTCTTTGCTGGAAGATTGTTCTCGCTTGTTCTTTGCTGGAAGATTGTTCTCGCTTGTTCTTTGCTGGAAGATTGTTCTCGCTTGTTCTTTGCTGGAAGATTGTTCTCGCTTGTTCTTAGCTGGAAGATTGTTCTCAGTGAAGTTTGTGTGCGAGGTCTCATTTGTTTTAGTCTGGTGAAATATGTTAGTCAGGGTCAGGTAAAACATATTGATTAGGCTATGTTAGTCAGGGTCAGGTAAAACATACTGATCAGACTATGTTAGTCAGGGTCAGGTAAAACATACTGATCAGACTATGTTAGTCAGGGTCATGTGAAACATATTGATCAGACTATGTTAGTCAGGGTCAGGTAAAACATACTGATCAGACTATGTTAGTCAGGGTCAGGTAAAACATACTGATCAGACTATGTTAGTCAGGGTCAGGTGAAACATACTGATAAGGCTATGTTAGTCAGGGTCAGGTGAAACATACTGATTAGGCTATGTTAGTCAGGGTCAGGTAAAACATACTGATCAGACTATGTTAGTCAGGGTCAGATGAAACATACTGATCAGACTATGTTAGTCAGGGTCAGGTGGAACACACTGATTACAAACGGGAAAGGAAGGGCCCGCATACCGTGAGACGTAGCGAATGCAGGAAATGGGGTTGGATAGGACACGCTAGATACATAACCAAATGGGAAACAGAACATACCGGCTACACAAAAAAACGATGCCTATTACCACTTGAACAGAAGAGAGCAGGTCGTGGTCTTCAGACTTCGCACTGGCCACAATAGACTGAGGTACCACCTATTCAACAAATTGAAGATAGGTGGCACTGACGAATGCCCGTGTGGTACCGGGAAAATGACCGCTGAACATTTGCTGCAAAACTGCCCGACATACGAGGATCAGAGAGAGCAGATGTGGCCATCACCAGTGCCAACACTAGACAAGCTCTATGGCAGTGTCGACAGCCTCAGGATGACGGCTGCTTTTTTCGAAAAAATAAAGGTTGATGTCTGACTGCGTACGATGAAGAAGAAGAAGGATAGGACACGCTTCGGAAAGCAACGTCAAACGGGACCAGACAGGCTTTCACTTGGAGTCCACAGGTGAAGAGGAAGAGAGGTAGACCAAGACACACTTGAAGAAGTGACTGAAAAATAATTTCGGTCACTGGACCACAACTGGAGAGAGACAAAAATGGAAGCTGAAAATCGAACTTGCTAGAAGAGGGTTGTCAATGGCATATGCCCTGAAAGGAGCGACCGGCATTAGTTGAATGGTTTGGCTTGGCTTCATTCATTTTCAATCTCCCGCTACCAAATCCTGAAAGGGCTTAAGTAGCAGAATGAAGTCAAGAGAACGGAATGCGTTGTGTCGTAGTTTACAGCTTGACTGCGATATTTGCACCTTTCGGTCCAACACATCCGACTTCAGCAAGCATATTTTGAGTACCTGGTTAGCATTCCCTCTTCGATCCCTTCTCCTTAGCCAGTCTGCCCTGCTGCAGCCTGTTATCCAGGATCACCGCGTGGAGGTGTAGAAGGGTCTTGGCAGCTCTGGTTCGCTGGCCCTGTATTGTTTCTTAAGTTTTGGTTTGGTACACAGTGTAGTACCAGGGTTCAAGTACGGACCAAGACCCCGACCTCGCTTCTATGACTACAGGCGAATGGCTGGGGGTCAATTATCGCCACCAACTGGAGAGAGGCCCAAATATAAGCTAGAGATTGAACTTCACGGAGGAGGGTTGTCAATGGGTTATGCTCCCTAAGGAACAGCGAGGGTTGATTGATAATTATCTTTGTTTATATAACTTTACCTGAGACGTTAGTCCTGTCAGGCAGTACCTACTGACCAGTACGTCGCGTCAGGGTCAATACACTGACCAAGACCACAACCTCCTGGAAGCAGGATTGTATTTAAGGCAGCTTGGCTGACGTGATGTGGATCGAAGTGATCCTCGTAGTTGTGGGCGCTACACAGATGAAGCCAAGCATAGCACAACCGCCTGGAGGACCTCGGTACACAGTCATCAGCATGCTCGGGATGTGTGGACAGCCACTACAAGCGTGAAATTACTTATTGCGGGAATTCAACAACATATACCTTGAAAGTTAGTCGGCTGCACATCGCAACATCATCACATGTTTGTTTGTTGTTTTTTTTTTGGGGGGGGGGGGGGGTGGGAATGAGATATAACAATAAAACGAACGCAATAAAAAAACAAACTGTTTTTTTAACTTGATATTGTAACTTGCGCTGTATTTGAACTATAGTGGGAAAGATCATCAACCTCACCCTCTCGTCCCGAGCGACCTTGGACAAGTGGCAAGACTATCATCCCAGACGACTGTAGGTAACTCAGGATACTGACTCTCTCGCAATCACACAGAGAAACAAAAATCGTGTCTGCTAAGATGAACACACAATGATTTGAACCCGATGTGCCCTGATCGTGAAACAGACGTTTCACCTCTAGACCACGCTCATACACCAAGGGACAACTGACTGTCCTTATAATTTCTCGACCTTATCATTATCTAAGCATAGCTCATGATAGTAATGAATACATTTATTTTAACACCATAGCTCAAATTTAAGCATCATAAACAAAGATAAATTCTGGTATAATTATAAATTAAATTTGTTAAAGACGCATAAGGAAGGCAACCATCCTACGCATAACGAATACTGGTATTGCTACATACATAGATTACATACTTCTTCTCTGATCAATAGCGCTTTAGAATACGCGCAAATCATTTCGCTTGTACTGAACCTACATTTGAATAGCTGTTTTATCTATATTCATATTACGATTCTAAACGTAAACATTTCAGTCAATGCTTCATCTATTTTAGACGAAGTGTATCAAGAATTTTCGTCTTTTGATAAATGGTGCTCCTTGTTAGATCGGGGATCTTCAACGTGGGTGCTGTCTCCCACTAATGGGCGAGTTTAAGAGCATTAGTAGAATAATTACACGATTTATTAAAAACACAACCTGAGGGAACTATCGCAGAATACAAGTAAACGGACAAAAGTACACATTTTGAGAACCTGTGTTTTTCCCGTGGCAGCATACGGATGTGGGACATGGACAGTTACCGTCCTTCAAGTCGAAATGTTTTAAGAAGGTCCTCAGAATATGATGGGCCGTAAAAAAGAAGAATGCAGACATTCCACAGGAGTTCAGCATAGAGAAGAACTGGTTCATAAATTTAATCATGAACAGAAAACTTGAATACTTTGGCCACATCAAAAGACACAACGGTCGTGAGAGAACGGTAATGAAAGTTTGGTGCCGGGAAAGAGAGGCAAAGGCAGACCAAGAAGGCGATGCACGAAGATGTCAAAGAATGCTTGGACATGACTATGGAGGAGGGGACCACGATGGTGAGCAGCACATGAGCTGCAGTGGTCAGCGACCCATAACTGACTACTAGCGTCAGGGCCAGCGAAACAGAGATGCCAAAACCCTTCTACACCTCCACGCGGTGATCCTGGATAACAGGATGCAGCAGAGCAGACTGACTAAAGAGAAGGAATCGAAGAGGGAATGCTAACCCGGTACTCAAAAAATACTTGCTGAAGTCGGATGTGTTGGACCGAAAGGTGCAAATATCGTAGTCGAGCTGTAAACTACGACACAGCGCATTCCGTTCTCTGGACTACATTTTGCTACTTATGCCCTTTTAGGGTTTGGTAGCGGGAGATTGAGAACGAACGAACCCAAGCCACTCTGGAGGAGGCTTGAGAGTTGGCAGGAGATCAAGTTTCTTTCAGACGGTCTGTGATGGGAGTGAAGTTTTTTTAAAGGAAATGCTTCATGGTGATCACAAACATCCAAAATACACAGACTCAGTGGGCGGTAAGGACAAGTTACCGTCACGGAAGTTATAAGAGTGGGCTCCAGGTATAAAAAGGTTGACCAGCCCTGTGTTAGATTCCCCAGTGTTGAATCCACATCTGCTTGGGTGCAGCGCTTTTTTCTTCTTCGCCGGCTTTCATCAGTCAGTTTGAATTATACCTCTTGAATGGAGTTGTCATTTGAAGCTGAATCTTGTTTCTCCATAAATTTTGTTTAGAAATGGTATGAAATGACTGTGTGTGTTTTCTATGGTTTTTCAAAGATGGGATCTTCATATGTACATGCTTGCATACGTAAACTCTGTTTTGAATATGTCTTCTTTTTCTGCGTTCGTTCTTAATACTTACACTACTAAGCAGTGAAGTAGCAGGATGTTGTCCGGAGAACGGAATGCGCTGTGTCGCTAGTTTGCACCTTGACTGCGATATATGCACCTTTATATCCGACACATCTATCTTCAGCAGCTTGAATATGTCTAATACTGTATTACCAATGTCAATCTTGGACCTTACTGGAAACACATTAGGGGAGTGCATGGGCTAGTGGTTAAGTGACACGGCCCACAAACCGAAGGTGCTGGGTTTGCTCCCCTATCACAGAACCGGCCGTTACCCCGGGGAAGCAACCCTTAGAAAATGCAGGATGAAGCAGACCATTACATAACACGCATGCCGAAGTCGGATGCACTGGGCTGACAGGCGCAAAAAAAAAACATAGTGGAATGTACACCGTCTTGGGGAATAAAGAAATAAGTGAACGAAAAAAATAGTCTAAATTGTAACTGTCTTTCCCGTCTCTCCACTGATACTTATATTCGATCTGCATCCTCAAATTAGGTGATTTCCAAAACGGCGCGCGTTTAGTCCGCTTGTTTGCCATTATCCCCTATCCTGTTCGCGCGTTTTCCAGACGACGCGGGTTTGTCAGCAGCAACAAGTCTACCCGTCTACCAGCACTATCGGTTCATGTGTGGACACATGGCATGTAACTTACGTCAGGTTACGTGTGTTTACCTAAACTCCAACCTGCACGCTTTGAGACAAAAACGTACGTGGTTCGTTTTGGTTACTTAAATTTTGGCGGGACTGAGTTCAGCTGCACTGACTCGTCCTTAAAATCCGAAGAAAGAGAAAGAAAAACGGTTGTCTAAGCTCTTTCTACCTGTCTCCCAACGATGTTCAAACATAGTTCTTTCTATGTATTGTCTCTACAGCTGCGACCTGTAACACTATTCTGGCACTGATAGCACAATATGGGTAGGAATATCGTGTTGTATAGCATTCTTTTTCTATCCATTGTCACGTGTGTACTTTGTAATATCGGGGACATTTGCCCAATGATTTGACTTGCTTTATTACTTGGGTTTTTGGTGTCGCCTTAATTCATGTGCTAAGATTATGTTACCCAGGCACATGAAATAATTCACCAGTTTTGCTTGTTGGTTTTGTATGAATTTTGTTGTTTCTATTTCTTTTCGTGCATTTGTCGTAACTTCAAGGTTTATCTATTTTGCTTTTCATTTGTTATTTAGTAATACTGTCTAATTCAGTAATACTGTCTAATTTAGTAATACTGTCTTATTGAGTAATACTGTCTAATTTAGTAATACTGTCTAATTTAGCAATAATGTATAATTGAGTAATACTGTCTAATTTAGTAATGCTGTCTAGTTTAGTAATGCTGTCTAGTTTAGTAATACTGTATAATTGAGTAATAATGTATAATTGAGTAATAATGTATAATTGAGTAATAATGTATAATTGAGTAATAATGTCTAATTTAGTAATATTGTCTTATTTAGTAATATTGTCTAATTTAGTAATATTGTCTAGTTTAGTAAAACTGTCTAATTTAGTGTGTATCGTTATGGAGATTTACAAAGTTGTTGTCTAGTACAACGAAGACTTGTACCCCATCATCTTCGACAGCATTTACTGATATACTTACATTTTATCAGATCCACCGGCGAGGAAGACTAACGTCCTGATCAAGCAAAAATATACTGGTCAGACATGTTAGTTAGGGTCAGGCAAGATATACTGGTCAGACATGTTAGTTAGGGTCAGGTAAGATATACTGGTCAGACATGTTAGGGTCAGGCAAAATATACTGGTCAGACATGTTAGTTAGGGTCAGGTAAAATATACTGATCAGACATGTTAGTTAGGGTCAGGTAAGATATACTGGTCAGACATGTTAGTTAGGGTCAGCAAAATATACTGGTCAGACATGTTAGTTAGGGTCAGGTAAAATATACTGATCAGACATGTTAGTCAGGGTCAGGCAAAATATACTGATCAGACATGTTAGTCAGGGTTAGGCAAAATATACTGATCAGACATGTTAGTCAGCGTCATGCAAAATATACTGATCAGACATGTTAGTCAGGGTCAGGCAAAATATACTGGTCAGACATGTTAGTCAGGGTCAGGCAAAATATACTGGTGAAATATACTGGAAACGGGCTGCCTTCGTGGCAGCCTGGCTAAATTGGTGAGGAATCGACGTTATCGCCATAGTAGAGAGTGACACGCGGATGAAGCCAAGCATAGCACAACCGCCTGGAAGACCACGGTCAATCTTCATCAGCACGCTCGGGATGTGAGGAAAGCTACTGCAACCCGTCACATAACGTCCTTTTCCAGGCGCACAAACGACTTACTCATTATGAACATCCGCAAACAGCAACAACAGATCGATAGTTCCTATACTTAGTTTATTGAGAAGTGCTTTGATTTGATTTATCGATCATAGATCGGGACCGCAATATATATGCCCACCTTTTCATTAAAGGACGTTATGAACTCAGGATCTTCAAAAGGCATGTATTTGTCGCGGGACTTGATCGTGTCAACGCCACGAGGCCTTAAACATGATAATGACGAATCCTCATTCAAGCTGTTAACATAGTATATCCATTCACGAACTACGCCGAGCTCAACCGTAAACAGCAATTCTTCTGCTATTAATTCAATCAAGATTGCATCTCTCCTCAACCAAATCACAGATTCGACAATCACTTGGGACTACACCATCACATTCGCAGGTAAGCAATATCAGTAAACCCCCAGCAAATCCACATTTAACCATTAAAAAACCCCAGTCAATCAATACAGCAACTTCCCCGTGAGTCACAATTAGCAGGATCGATACCAGTGACTTGAGTTTTGATATTGCAGTTTTCAACTGGTACTTTTGTGAATTGTTTCGCCAGTTTTTGGTGTTCATGGTTTAGGATGTCCGCATTTTATAATTCCCCGTGCCTGAAAAAGTAAGTTGACGGTGTCTTTTAATTGTAATATATGTCCAGGATTGTAATAAGTAGGCCACCGTGTTAAATGTGTCGCTGTAAGGTACAATACGGATACGGCCCTTTGGGAAAACGTGTTATATTTTTATCGGTTTCAACTTGCGCAAGGTGTTGTAGCTAGTTGAATTCTGTCTAACTTGGTGTAAAAGTTAACAGCGAGCCCAATATTTGATACTGGAGTAGGGGTGAAATGTTAGGGGCCCTATTATCTGAGATGCTCACTTTCGTGGTGTGTTTTGTGTGTTAACTAGTAATATCCCTCCTTGATTCACTTAAAAGTTAGCGGTGAGCTAACTGTTGTAGGGTGATTGTACTTCTGTACTGTTGTACGGTGGCTGTACTTTTGTACTGTTATACAGTGGTTGTACTTATGTACTGTTGTACGGTGATTGTACTTATGTACTGTTGTACAGTGATTGTACTGTTGTACAATGATTGGACTGTTGTACAGTGATTGTACTTCTGAACTGTTGTACAGCGATTGTACTTATGTACTGCTGTTCGGTGATTGTACTTATGTACTGTTGTACGGTGGTTGTATTGCTGTACTGTTGTACGGTGATTGTACTTCTGTATTGTTGTATGGTGATTGTACTTCTGTACTGTTGTACAGTGATTGTACTTCTGTACTGTTGTACAGTGATTATACTTCTGTACTGTTGTACGGTGATTGTACTTCTGTACTGTTGTACAGTGATTGTACTTCTGTACTGTTGTACGGTGATTATACTTCTGTACTGTTGTACGGTGATTGTACTTCTGTACTGTTGTACGGTGATTGTACTTCTGTACTGTTGTACGATGATTGTACTTCTGTACTTCACGTGCATGGCGAGGGCTCGAGGTGAGGGACTCTGTCCGGGCCATTTCACTTGATAATTACCAGTTTTTACTTCGAAGACAAAGTTATCAAACATGCTAAACAATATATCATCTGTATTCGTCATCGACCCAAGCGTCAAAGCCAGCGATCTAAAACTGCCAACATCTTTCTCCGCCTTCAAGCCGTGATAATGAATAACGGGCTGCAACAGAGCAGGCTGGTTAAGGAGATGGGATCGAAGAAGGAAGGCTAACCCGGTATCCAAACATGCAATGCTGAAGTCGGATGTGTCAGACCGAAAGGTGAAAACATCGCAGTCAAGCTGTAAACTACGACACAGCGCATCCAGTTCTCCGGACTATTTCCTGCTTCTTGCAAAGACTTTTTCGGGGTTTGGTAGCGGGGGTTTGAGAACGTTCAGGGCTTGGTAGCGGGAGAGAACGTTCAGGGCTTGGTATCGGAAGAGAACGTTCAGGGCTTGGTAGCGGGAGTGAGAGAACGTTCAGGGCTTGGTAGCGGGAGTGAGAGAACGTTCAGGGCTTGGTAGCGGGAGTGAGAGAACGTTCAGGGCTTGGTAGCGGGAGTGAGAGAACGTTCAGGGCTTGGTAGCGGGAGAGAGAGAACGTTCAGGAATTGGTAGCGCAGAAGATAAGGAGTATGTAGAACCAGTGGCATAATAAAAACACGGAACTAAAACTAAAATTTCCAAGAACATGAATGTTTCTGTAGTCACCTATGGATGTGAGACATGGACAATTACAGCAACATCAATAAGAGTAAAGATCGGTTGCTTTTGAGACACAGTGTTACATAAGGTTAAATTAGATTTTAATAAGTTTCTCCAAATACAACCACCAACGAGAACAAGAGGGCACATATACAATTTAGCTAAAGAAAGGTCCAGATTGGATATTAGGAAATATATCTTTTTAGTCAGAGAGTGGTGAATGCTTGGAATACATTGCCCTAGGAGGTAGTGGAGGCAGAGACAGTTAATGCATTTAAGAATAGATTGGATGCGCATAGCTTTTGGAGCAGGTTTTTGCAAATGCAACTGGTTGTCTACAGAGTGATGCGTCTTCTAAACCGGTATCTTCTTCTTCTTCTGCGTTCATTCTCAGTCTCTCGCTACCAAGCCCTGAACAGGGCTTTGCAAGTAGCAGGATATAGTCCGGAGAACGGATTTGCGTTGTGTAGCTAGTTTACAGTTTGCCTGCGATATTTGCACCTTTCGGTCCAACACATCCGTCTTCGGCAGGTTAAACCGGTATAAAAAACGTTAAGTTAAGTTATAACAGTCCTGAAAATCCTGCGGACAAAAAAAAGAAAGAAACAAATCCATCCTGCAAGACCTACGTGTGGAGGAGAAGTTGCTCATAAATGATGTAATGACCCGAACACTTAAGTTTTTTGGAAACGTCAAACGACACAACGGACTGGAGATAGCGGTTATGGAGGGCATGGTCACTGGGAAGAGAGGCAGGGGCCGACCGAGAAGACCATGGACTCAGGACATCAAGGATATACCGGATTTGACCTTGGAGGGGATCAAGATTCTGTGCAGCGCATGAGCTGCAGTGGTCAGCGACTCATAGCTGACTGCTAGCGTCAGGTCCAGCGAACCAGAGCTGCCAAGACCCTTCTACACCTCCACGTGGTGATCTTCGATAACAGGCTGAAGCAGGGCAGACTGGCTAAGGAGAAGGGATAGAAGAGGGAATGCTAACCCGGTACTCCAAAAATGATTGCTGAAGTCGGAGTGTTGGACCGAAAGGTGCAAATATCGCAGCCAAGCTGTAAACTACGACATAACGCATTCCGTTCGGTGGGCCACATTCTGCTACTTACCCTTTCAGGGTTTGGTAGCGGGAGATTGAGAACGAACGAAGAAGAGGAAGAAGACCTTTGAGCAGGCTGGAAGACTGGCGAGAGACATACATGCTGTCATGACAGGCTGGAAGACTGGAGAGAGACATACATGCTGTCATGACAGGCTGGAAGACTGGAGAGAGACATACATGCTGTCATGACAGGCTGGAAGACTGGAGAGAGACATACATGCTGTCATGACAGGCTGGAAGACTGGAGAGAGACATACATGCTGTCATGACAGGCTGGAAGACTGGAGAGAGACATACATGCTGTCATGACAGGCTGGAAGACTGGAGAGAGACATACATGCTGTCATGACAGGCTGGAAGACTGGAGAGAGACATACATGCTGTCATGAGCGCGACATTCTGCAAAGGACTTGCTTCATGATGATGATTTTGATTCTCAGTTTCTCCCTTCCCCGTTATTTTCTTCCCTTTACAGTAAGCCAGGTACCCATTTACAGCTGGATCAACTACTGCAAGTCGGTGTTGGCTATGAGCAGGCCCTGACCTGAAAGCACTATACGTACATTCCCAAGCGTCGATACCATATTTACAACGTAATGTTCCCTTCAACTTATTCACAACAATAAAATATACCAACCCGTTTATCTGTAGCTACGCTTTCACCGCTGTGACAGCTGTGTAGGTAAACTAGTATTGGACACCTGTGGCGTAACTATTACTAAGGTGGCGCCCGGCTTCTCCCCCCCCCTCCCCCTCCCCAATAATGTTAGGCGCTCGTAAATACTTCACATTATGTATCTCAGTGTCCAATTCTGCCTATGAAAAAATTGCACATCTGTCTATGTTACGGGACGTGTTCAAATGAAACCGGCCCTAACTGCACCAAGTGAAATTACGTACGCTGCGCACGATGACGTCACTTCTGGTGTAAACAGCACATACCAACTGTCAAGTTTGCAATATTTCATTATACTCCGACTCATAGTTTCCTGAGCAGACTGTTGATGCAATGGCGGATGTGATACGGAATCCGTTCAGAGTTGATCAGCGAGCGGTGATTCTGTTTCTAACATCTGAAGGATGTCGACCAGTTGACATTCATCGCAGAATGCAGGCAGTGTATGGTGACAAAAGTGTGTCAAAGACAACAGTGAAGAACTGGACAACGATGTTTAAAGAAGGACGTGAGTTAACGAAAGATCTTCCGAGACCAGGTCAGTGACCCATAGCTGAGCAGCGCATGAGCTGCAGTGGTCAGCGACCCATAGCTGACTGCTAGCGTCAGGGCCAGTGAACCAGAGCTGAGCAGCGCATGAGCTGCAGTGGTCAGCGACCCATAGCTGACTGCTAGCGTCAGGGCCAGTGAACCAGAGCTGAGCAGCGAATGAGCTGCAGTGGTCAGCGACCCATAGCTGACTGCTAGCGTCAGGGCCAGCGAACCAGAGCTGCCAAGACCTTTCTACACCTCCACGAGGTGATCCTAGATAACAGGCTGCAGCAGGACAGACTGGCTAAGGAGAAGGGATCGAAGAGGGAATGCTAACCCGGAACTCAAAAAATACTTGCTGAAGTCGGATGTGTTGGACCGAAAGGTGCAAATATCGCATGTTAACTATAACACAACGCATTCCGTTCTCTGGACTACATTCTGCTACTTAAACCCTTTCAGGGTTTGGTAGCTGGAGATTGAGAGCGAACGAAGCCAAACGAAGCCATCTTCTCCTTCGATCAACTGATGCTGTGCTTCTAGCCAGGTGAGGTTAACAAAGGTGAAATTTTGCGATGGAAAGTAGCTAAAGAGCCTCAATAGCCTGATATACAAACTTGGCGTCTTAAGGTGGTCAATGCTCTGGTCTCCAAAGTATGTTCACTCTCTTTGGGTCATTTCATCGTAGATCAACTGATTCTGTGCTTCTAATCTGGGAAGGTTCATGAAGGATTTTGTGTGTTTCAGGTCTTCGTCGGTCCCCACAACTTTTCAAGCATGGTTGATATTCCGGTCCAGACTTCATCACGTTGGTGTGTATACGGAGGGAGGGGAGGGGGGGGGGGTGTATGTCCTGCAGGATCTGTTCTGGTGTTTGCTTGGGTGCTCCACGATCACACTTTGAGGAGTCTCTGTGACCAAATTCTGTGGAGGTGGGCCTTGATCTGCAATGTCTTGCTCTGAATCTGAAGATCTCCGTCTGTTCTTCTTTTACGACATATTCTCTGTATGGCGAGACGAAGAGACCAGCACAAGGAAAACAAGCCAGAAAATGACACCAAATAAAAAATTGTATTTGGTGTCATTTTCTGGCTTGTGTTCCTTGTGATGGTTTCTTTGTCTCGCCCCACAGAGAATATGTCGTAAAAAAAAGGGGGGAGGGGAATGTGTGGTCATAACAACAGGTCTTGGTTATGTGGTTAGCGGAGCGGCTTAGATGGCGCCTGACAGGCTGCGGGTCTACCTTCCTCTAATTTACGCTTCCACCTCCACGAGTCTCAAAAATAGGCGATTGTATATTCTAGGGGCTAACAGATGCTGGGATTGACCTGGCAAGTCGCCAGTGGATTTTCACCTGCCAAAAAATATGAAACAAAGGAGGTCGCATCTCCCTACGACGTCTAACGATATAAGTGGACTGAAGATAGATAGATCCCTTCATTCCGTCCTCTTGGATCATCTGATCAGTGTCCTTGCTTCAGTATAGTTCTGTCTGTCACTTTGCCGCGATATATGGGCCTTTACACCCGACACATCCACATTTCGCTGCATGTAATATCGAGTTTTCTTTCCAACCGTAATACATATTAATCTAACCAGATAACACTTGTGCAGCCTGTTTCCAGGACCGCCGTGCTTGGAGGAAAAATAAGGTCTGGATCAGTTATGCGTCACTGACGCTCACATAAGCAGGCAGCTATTAGTCGCTGGCTGCTGTCAACTCATTCATTTTGTTACATCTTCCATCCTTTTTCTGGAATCAAGGCTAGCCTTCCCTTTCTCTCTCTCTTCTTTTCGTTCGTTCTTAAAAAGGAAGTTCTGATAACGAGTGGTAGTTTACATCGATGCTGCGATATTTGGGCTTTTTGGTCCGACACATACTGATGCAGTTGGCTTTTGTCGGAACACGGCTGTCTTCCCACCGCGATCTCTATTCGCTTAGCCAGACGACACTTGTGCAGCCTGTTTCCAGGACCACCGGTTGGAGGCGGAATATGTTCTTTGCCAGTTCTAGTTCGCTGACCCTGAAGCAAGCAGCCAGCGACCCATAACCCGGATCGTAAATTAGAGCAAGGTAGACCCGCAGCCTGTCAGACGCCATCTAAGCCGCTCCGCTAACCACATAACCAAGACCTGTTGTTATAGCCACACAGTTCCCCTTTTTGCGACATATTCTCTGTGGGGTGAGAATTCCTAGAATAATTTCAGTCGATTTTTAACTTGAATTTTGTCCGAGTAGCGTACTCTTTTCGATTTCCAACTGGTAAAGTATTTTTAACGTGCGCGCCACTGCACACGGGTGTCTGATCTCACTACTCAGAGATCAAAGAAAATATTTACCGGATGATCCACATGGAATAAATCCCGGTGTCTCCCCCAGGACTTGAACCCGCGACCTCCAGCACCCGAGGTGAACACCTTACCTCGAGACCACTGGGTCCCCAGCATCTTGATCCAATAGAAAAATAGAAGTTTAGTCATATCCTCTTCAGTTCCTCATTAGCACTTTACTACACACTACAGAAGCATGATCCGTTAAGACAATTAACTTTCAAAATGAAACTAAACAAGTCATCATCATCATCATCATCATCATCATCATCAAAGCTATTCAGCTCAATGTGAAGCACGATTCTTAAAAAAAAACTCGCTAAGCCTTCCTGTCCTGTGCCATTCTTTCCAACTTTGTCTACATCTTCTCTGTTGTCTTCATATTTGTCGCAAACTCTCTTTTCTGTTTTTGTTTGTTTTGTTTTTGTTTTTTGTTTGTTTTGCGGGACCTTATTTCTCTGTTCCTCGAGGCGGTGTGCGTTGCACAATGTTTTTATTTTTCGCCTATCGGCTCAGTACATCCAACTTCGGCATGCATTTTATGTAAGGGTCTGCTTCCTCCTGCATTTTCTAAGGGTTCTGCTGTCCCGGGGTAACGGCCGGTTCTGGGATGGGCAATCGAACCCATCATCGTCAGATTGTTAGCCGTGTCACTTAACCACTAGCCTACGCCGTCTTCATTCACGAGTGTTTAGGTATGACTCTCCTTCTCTTGTCTTGGGCTTTCCAGGACAGAGACTGTCTTGTAATGAGGTCACCTGTTTTCCACAATGTGTATCGTTTCCAACCGCGGCATCTGTTTCCTTACATTAAGTCCCACTGACATCTGTCCAGTACTTTCCCACAATTCTATATTAGTGATTTAACCAAACCATTTTATTCCCTCAAATAGACGGAAGCATCCACTGATGAAAGCCTGGACCTTTTTAATTGTACTTTTCTTTGTACCTTACGTCACAGATCTATACAATAGGGCCGACTTTGACACCAGAGTTGAAGATCTGTATTGTTGTGGTGGCTTGAATTTATTTCGGTTTCCATAAATTCACGAAGGTTTCTGTTTCTAAGAATCGACGTCACTGCACTCTGGACATACCCATAGGTGCTCAGTCTCTCTCATTAAATGGCGTGAGGTATGGATGGTGATGGTCCCTGTAGCTCGCTGGTTGTACACTCTCCTGCTCCGTCCTCTCATGCACCCCACTCCGCTCGAACCTCGTTTAATGTCGAAACTTTGCAGTCTGTGGATTGCTCTTCATATATTGTGGTGTCCTCATCCAGCAGGCGGCCATTAATTGATTTCAAAATGTCACTTCTGTCCATCACTAATGTGCCCATGATGGGAGCTTGTGAAGCCATGATGTCAGCTCTTCCATTGCCCTGAACCCCGACATGAGCAGGACAGTAGATCCAGGTCAACGCCTGGAGGTTTGAGGCCTCAACAGCTGCTTTCCACTCGTATCTAAGCCATCCCTTCTGTACTTTTTGAAGGTATTTATCCCATCTAATACGCGAGGAACGTAAATTTAAAAATAGACTCATAAAACCTTGGAGGGCGTGTCCAACCAACTGGACGGTGTATACGCCACTGTATGACAAGTTATAACTAGTGCACATAAAGCGTCCTCTTTGTCTACTCCGGCCTGTCGCGTGTCTCTTAGGCATTTTGCACGCTGTGGCGTAGAGCCTAACTTATTTCAATCGATCTATCACAGCCCAGATGTAGTGTGCGAGTCTTCTGTCCGCCCTTTATCACGTTTTGTTTGCAAGACAAATTAATATGTACTCTCTTCGGGGTGAGTCGTAACTGGAAAGGTGTTTACTGAATCCGGGCCAAAAGATTGGTTGACGTCGCCGCCTAGCAACAGAAGGAAACAAATAGTACTATTACACATCCGGTAGTTTCATTAAGGTAACAATGCACCGACGCTTATTAGACTATACCAAGTAGGGAGTGACAATGATGTTATTTCGATCGGTTATCCTTTTTGTTATGCTGCATTTCGCTGCATTTCATGCCTGGCTCAAGCTGAGGGAAACCAGTCCATGACGGAGTTCAACGTTCCACTTAACTGCACACCAGAATTCAGTCCAGATTATCACTACTCAATGACCTTTCTGGTCGGATTGAAGCCGACTTCCTCCTGTCCGCTCCTCCCTCCAGTGATTCAACCTCGTTTTCGCTGACCAAAAAGTGGACACAATCAGAAGCCTCGGCGGCGGGACACGTGGAAACAGGGAGTTTAACACTGAAAGCCTGACACAATCATTGGTCTAACACACTCCTTGCGGCCCTCATCCCAAGGCTGCGGAGTACATAGCTCCAACTGGGGAGTCTAGAGATTTCGGTCGACACGCTACGCATGAACACAGCCTCAACAGTTGGACATGGTAGAGGTGGATCGACGCAACGGGCCTTTGACGCCTACGCGAACATTATTAGTGGTGAATGTCTGTAATGTATTGCCATAGGAAATAGTGGGGACCTGAGACTCTAGATCGGCCAGGCACAACATACTGACCAGGACGTCGCGTCAGTGTCAGGCACAATATACTGACCAAGACCAGAATCTCTCTTTCATGTAGCGTTCCATGTAAACAGGCAGTTTTCAAGGCAGTCTTACTGACATGATATGCATCGACGTGATCCCCGTAGTAGTGAGTGTCGCACAAATGAAGCCCAGCATGGCACAATCACCTGGAGGACAGCGGTAAACCTTCATCAGCACGCTCAGGATGTGAGGAAAGCTAGTACAACCCGGCACAAAACGTCCTTTTCATGGCGCACAAAAGAGTAAACCTACACACTCTGGACATTCAACAAGAACTATACCAAGTTTTTTTCAAAGGACAACAATCTACAAGAACAAGAGGTCCACATTAGGTACACGAAAATGTATTTGTTAGTCAGGATGGGGAATGTCTGGAATGCTTTGCCATAGGAAATAGTGCAGATAGGGTCATTTAATGCATTCAAGAATAAATAGAACACGCATTGTTATTTTTAGATTCAGTGATATTTCACCTGACCCTGACTTACATTGTCCTATCAGTATGTTTCACCTGACCCTGACTTACATTGTCCAATCAGTATGTTTCACCTGACTCTGACTTACACATTGTCCAATCAGTATGTTTCTCCTGACCCTGACTTACATTGTCCAATGAGTATGTTTCACCTGACCCTGACTTACATTGTCCAATCAGTATGTTTCACCTGACCCTGACTTACACATTGTCCAATCAGTATGTTTCACCTGACCCTGACTTACATAGTCCAATCAGTATGTTTCCCCTGACCCTTACTAACATAGTCTGATCGATATGTTTCTCCTGGCCAGACGTTAGTCTCCCCCCCCCCCCCCCATTTCCCCTTTGTTGATTTAGTAGATACTGCCATGTGCGTCTCTATGGCATTCCTACTGTTCAATTTCCCAATTTAAAAAAAACAAAAAACACCGACAATAAATTACTACGCATGAGGATAAAAGGAGAAAAAGTAGTTCCGTAGAATACGCAGCTGTCGGTGGGTGAATCATTAAGAAGCTTGTACGATATACCAGCTTGTTTTAAGAGATGGGGTGGACAGTTGTCTTCTTCGCTGTCTTGTCTTTCCTACAGTTAGCCTGGTACCCATTTACAGCTTGGTCGACTATAGCTTCACAATATCGGGAGTCGAACCAGGGATGTAAAACCTTGAAAAAAGCGCAATTATAGACCAATGATGTTCATTCTTGTCATGAGTGTATCCTTGCGATTTGGAAGGTTGATTTGTTGTTGTTGTTGTTTTTGTTTAATGCCCCCAATGAGAAATTTCACTTTTTTGTGCGACCTGAAAAGGGAGTTAAGTAACGGGTTGTAGTTGCTTTCCTCACATCCCGAGCATGCTGATGAAAGTGGACCGTGGTCCCCGAGGTGGTTGTGCTATTCTTGACTTCATCTATGTGACGCTCACTACTACGGGGATTATGCCGATTCACATCTCGTCAGCCAGACGACCTTGAAAACAGCCTGTTTCAAGGAACTTTTACATGAAAGGTAGATAGTGGTCTTGGTCTGTATATTGTACCTGACCCTTATGAGACGTCCTGGTCAGTTTGTATGCCTGACCGGACCAGCCTCTCATTTCTCCATCCGGTGCGCAATATAGCATTAACAGAGTTTTCCAATTGGTACTCGAATTGGAGAGAATAGTACCAATGAAACCACAATTTTTGTTTAAAGTGTTTTAAGACAGGACATAGTTACAACGTCAACTATTAGCATCGATAATTATAAACTGGCAGTTGTGCACCAATTCACATACCGGGGGTCCCTCATCAACGATACGCTCTCTCTAGACCTAGAAATAGACAGCCGCATTGGCAAATCTGCTGGTACATTTGCACGCCTCACAGCGCGTGGTTGGGGAATACCAGAAACGCAGAATTCAAACCAAGGCCGTTGTGTACAATGCATGTGTCGCCAGCAAGCTCCTATATGGTAGCCATACTTGTGCAATATAGGCACACCAGAACACAGGTTTAACACTTCCCCTCCGCATGCGCCTGCGGGTCCATTCTTGAAATTACATGGATGGGCAGAGTTGCAAATGCAGAGTTCTCTCCTCGCACCGATCTCCCAAGCATGTACACTCTTCTTAGACAGCGATGACTTGGTCATGGTCGTCGCGTGGAAAATGGTCGCACTCCCAATGATATCGTCTACGGACAGTTGTCGGGTGGCAGGTGAACAGACAGTTGTCGGGTGGCAGGTGAACAGACAGTTGTCGGGTGGCAGGTGAACAGACAGTTGTCGGGTGGCAGGTGAACAGACAGTGGTCGGTGGCAGGTGAACAGACAGTTGTCGGGTGGCAGGTGAACAGGCAGTTGTCGGGTGGCAGGTGAACAGAAAGTTGTCGGGTGGCAGGTGAACAAACAGTTGTGGGTTGTGAGAGAACAGACCGTTGTGGGTTGTGAGAGAACAGACAGTTGTGGGTTGTGAGAGAACAGACCGTTGTGGGTTGTGAGAGAACAGACCGTTGTGGGTTGTGAGAGAACAGACCGTTGTGGGTTGTAGGAGAACAGACAGTTGTGGGTTGTGAGAGAACAGACAGTTGTGGGTTGCAGGAGAATAAAAAGTTGAGCTCGGTCTATCCTTCACGCGTGACTTTTAAAAATTGTTTTCTATTATACGTGTTTGCCTCACTAGTCTCTACTGGCGGAGGCGCGCCTATTCCACCACAGACCACAGTCAATTGGGCGATATTAAGACGCATAAACCAGTGCTTGGATGTATGTGTGCGTCTGTATGTACCTATGCTAGTCTTGTCCTCTCAGAAGCCAGCCCAACCAAAGTGTAATGGAAGGGTCTCACACTGAGGGCGCGTATGAAAGTTGTGCAAGCGTCTGATTGTTGGACAGTAAAATGAAACAGAGTGAGGCCTAGGGAATCAGCATTTTATATCTCCGCCCACCAGTCCTCTAGGCGTTGCGGGAAATTGTCTCACTTTAACGCTTTACAGTACGCTCTAATTGATTAAATTCGTGCCTTTAGACAAGTCTAATCAATTAGCTCGGACTGTAAAGAGTTAACTCCCGGGTTTCTTTCTTCTTCTGCCCTCGTTCTCAATCTGCCGCTTCCAAGCCTAAAACAGTGCTCTGTAAGTAGCTGGATGTAGTCCGCAGAACAGAATGCGTTGTGTGGCTGGTTCACAGCTTCACTGCGATGTTTGCACCTTTCGATCCAACATATCGGTCTTCAGCACAGTCCGAGCTCATTATTTAGTCTCGTGTGTTAACCCTTTACAGCCTCACCTAAAATGATTAGATTCGTGTGTTAACCCTTTATAGCCCACACCTAAAATGATTAAATTCGCGTTAACCCTTTATAGCCCCCACCTAAATTGATTTTATTTGTGTGTCAACCCTTTATAGCCCCCACCTAAATTGATTTTATTTGTGCGTCAACCCTTTATAGCCCCCACCTAAAATGATTAGATTCGTGTTAACCCGTTATAGCCTCCACCTAAAATGATTTTATTCGTGTATCAACCCTTTATAGCCCCACCTAAAACTATTAGATTCGTGTTAACCCTTTATAGCCCCCACCTAAAATGATTTATTCGCGTGCCAACCCTTTATAGCCCCCACCTAAAATGATTAGATTCGTGTTAACCCTTTATAGCCCCCACCTAAAATGATTTTATTTGTGTGTCAACCTTTTATAGCCCACACCTAAAATGATTAGATTCGTGTTAACCCTTTATAGCCCCACCTAAAATGATTTTTATTCGCGTGGCAACCCTTTATATCCCCCACCTAACATGATTAGATTCGTGTTAACCCTTTATAGCCCCCACCTAAAATTATTTTATTCATGTGTCAACCCTTTATAGCCCCCACTTAAAATGATTAGATTCGTGTTAACCCTTTATAGCCCCCACCTAAAATGATTAGATTCGTGTGTTAACCCTTTATAGCCTCCATCTAAAATGATTTTATTCGTGTATCAACCCTTTATAGCCCCACCTAAAACTATTAGATTCGTGTTAACCCTTTATAGCCCCCACCTAAAATGATTTATTCGCGTGCCAACCCTTTATAGCCCCCACCTAAAATGATTAGTTTGGTGTTAACCCTTTATAGCCCCCACCTAAAATGATTTTATTTGTGTGTCAACCTTTTATAGCCCCCACCTAAAATGATTAGATTCGTGTTAACCCTTTATAGCCCCACCTAAAATGATTTTTATTCGCGTGGCAACCCTTTATATCCCCCACCTAACATGATTAGATTCGTGTTAACCCTTTATAGCCCCCACCTAAAATTATTTTATTCATGTGTCAACCCTTTATAGCCCCCACTTAAAATGATTAGATTCGTGTTAACCCTTTATAGCCCTACCTAATTTGATTAGATTCGTGTTTTAAGGCCTGAACCTAATTAATCTAGGCCGGATTGTAAAGCGCTATACCAGCGTGTCGCGACAGTCGCTGTCAGTCCGTCTTGGTAAAAGATTTCTTGTATGTCATTTATCCACCCGCCACTTGGTCTTCCTCGTGTCTTGAAGCCATGTCTTCTTGTGTTGTACCCGTGTAATGTAGTTGATTATGTTGCAATCGTCATGAGACGAGCAAACCATCATAACTTCTGTCATGCATTCAGTTCATGAGGTAGGTATTGCACTGTACCTGTCATCGTGCACCATTCTATCTTCTCTGGAAGGACCAATACCTTTTCTTAAGCATTTCATTTTGGACTTGATGTTATTTTCCTCTTCTTTGGCTTTCTTTCTGAATCAAGTTGACTACGATAGCCCAAAGAAGATATAAATATATTGTTTAAACCAATTGTTGTTGTATTAAAAAGTTGTGTATTAGTAATCGAAGACTCCGATGTCTGGGACACGCACGGAGGATGGCAGAATACGAAATACTCTTCTTTATGGGGAGTTACAGATAAGGAAAAGGTCTCCGGGTCGGCCACTATTTGGGGCATCGATTTAGAATCATGGGATCAGGACGCCATGGATCGTGTTATATGGAGGGGCAAGATTAAGCAAGTGATACAGACAAACTTATAACGGATGGGCTAGTGTTTAAGAAGACTCGTCACACCATTCGATGCCTCAATTTTCCTTGCACATGTTAGATAAAACGCTTGCTTTCCTCGTATTGGTCTTATGAGTCACATTCGTTATACTCATGGAATTTAGTTGCATCTATTCCTTTTTTAAACCACAACTTATTATCGTCTGACACGACGGAAAAAAGGATTCTGGTTTTTAAGTAGCGCTTACAGTGTATAACTCATTTTCTGACATTAATTTTTCTTTTATCATTAATTAAGGATACCTGTTTTCCCGGGGACATTATGACGGGACAAATAACGCCCGTCCCCTTTGTCTGTTATCTTGTCTATTTCACGACATACGTTCTCATCTCTTGCAGACAATCTGAGAGCCAAGATGCTGAGAAGAGTAAACACCCTGGTGAGCACGACAGAATATCCCACGGAGAGCTTTCAAGTGAAAGGAACATAACTAACTCAAATCCTCAAGATTTGTTTCATGCTATTCTTAGACAGGTATGTATTTATATCTATAAACGCCATTTTAACGAACAGCTACAGCAGCGCTATCATTTGGAAGTTAGTCATTCGTACGCTGAAAACATCAGAGTTCCAGCACGCACATGTTCATATTGCAATCTTTTCTCGGGGAAATGTAGGAAAATACTTTCTGAGTAATCCTCCTGTCTGCTTATCTATCTATCTATCTATCTATCTATCTATCTATCTATCTATCTATCTATCTATCTATCTATCTTTCTATCTATCTATCTATCTATCTATCTATCTATCTATCTATATATCTATCTATCTATCTATCTGTCGATCAGTCTGTCATTTAGGAAAGCCAGATTTAAGTCATTTACAGTGCGGTTTAAATGAATAGTTTTTGTAATGTTTTGAGATTACTTACACCATTCACAACCTTCTTTAGTAGCTTCATACAGCAAGGAAATCAGCAGTGACCTCATTCTGCTAGCACCCGGAATCCCTTTCTCTAGGACAGAGTTTGGGTCAACATATTTCACATTACCTTAAGGCCAGTTCGTGTTCCTGTCGTTGGTGTGTCCCTTTTAGTGGCAACAAATGCTTCTTTCAACAGCACTCGGTGACTTTGGGTTATATTATGGCGTGCTTATAGTCCAGTGTGTCTAACACAAGTAATTTATTGTGGCATAAGTTGGATAATAAACAGACCAAGTGGTTGGAACTAGTATTATGGTAGAACGCGAGTTCACTATAGTAGATAACTGTACATAGACGTGTCTTTTACGATACCGTGTGGGCCGTTTTGTTGTTGTTGTGGGTGTTGTTACTTGTTGGTATGGTTACTGTTGATATTGTTGTTGTTGCTGTTGGTTTTATTGTTGTTGTTATGGTTGTTGTTGTAGTTACTGTTGATATTGTTGTTGTTGGTTTTATTATTGTTGTTATCGTTGTTAATGTTGTTGCTGTTATCGTTGTTAATGTTGTTGCTGTTATGGTGGTTGTTGTGGTTACTGTTGATATTGTTGTTGTTGTTGGTTTTATTGTTGCTGTTATTGTTGTTGCTGTTGTGGTTAGTGTTGATATTGCTGTTGTTATCGTTGTTAATGTTGTTGTTGTTATGGTTGTTGTTGTTGTTAGTGTTGATATTGTTGTTGTTATGGTTGTTGTTGTTGGTTTTATTGTTGCTGTTATTGTTGTTGCTGTTTTGGTTGTTGTTGTTGTGGTTAGAGTTGATATTGTTGTTGTTATGGTTGTTGTTGTTGGTTTTATTGTTGCTGTTATGGTTGTTGTTGTTGTTGTTGTTGTTGGTTTTATTGTTGTTGTTATGGTTGTTGTTGTTGGTTTTATTGTTGCTGTTATTGTTGTTGCTGTTATCGTTGTTAATGTTGTTGTTGTTATGGTTGTTGTTGTGGTTAGTGTTGATATTGTTGTTGTTATGGTTGTTGTTGTTGCTGTTGGTTTTATTGTTGCTGTTATGGTTGTTGTTGTGGTTAGTGTTGATATTGTTGTTGTTGTTGGTTTTATTGTTGCTGTTATCGTTGTTGCTATTGTATGTTATTGAGTAAGATTAATCTTTTCTGAAAAGGCGTGAACTGGCCGTTGCGGTAGCTTTCCTCACATTCCGAGCATGTTGATGAAGGTGGACAGGTGTACTGCAAGCGGTTGTGCTATGCCTGGTTTCATGTGTATGTTGTTCATTACTACGGGGATCACCTAGGACCCCCCCCCCCACCCCCTGAACTTAACTAAAGAAAGCAGTGGTCAACCTTAAGCGATTGGTATCACCAAAGAGCAACGACTGACACATTTGTTTAGGATCTAGGAACAAGGTAAGATATGTCGAAGCTTGGCATGGTGATGTGTGAACAAAGTTCCTCCCGGGGTTGCTGAAATACGTCGGATAGTTTGGATACATTGGTTTTAGAAAATAGTATTTCTTCCTCTTCTTCTTCGTCTTCTTCTTCTTCGTCTTCAATCTCCCGCTACCTAGACACGAAAAGAGCTTTGTAAAATTCAGGATCTTGTCAGAACGAAATGCGTTAAGTGGTCTCGAAATAAAGTTTCTTCTTCTTCCTCGTTCACCTTCAGACCTCAACTTCAATGACTCTAACGAAGGCAGCAGTCGACTCAAGACTCTGTACGCTTCCGTAGAGCTGCTCGTGGAAGGACACTGGCCGTTGTCAAATGCTACTTCTTTTGTCGGTATACAGTGGACAGGACTGCAGTATATGTTCTGTCTTCGTGGGGACTGTGCCACAGGCACAAAGGTCTGTAGTGGCAATCTTGAACTTATTGTAGAGATGGCATCTAAGTCTGTTGTGACCTGTGCGTAGCCGGAGAATTATCACCTGGTCTCGCCTGGAGAGTTGATGGTCGGCACCGTTTCTATGTGGCCAGGGTGGTCTTTGTTCCATGTTTCACTGTACGTTGCCCTGGTGAATGCTTTTGTCTCATTGTATGAGATTTCTGCATCATTCTGCTGCAGCATTCCTCCCTCTCTGGCGAGTCTGTCTGCCTCCTCGTTGCCTGGAATGTTGCAGTGGGCTGGTATCCACTGGACTGTGCTTTTACTTTGAAGCACTGGGACAAGCGTTCGAGCGAGCTTGCCAGGGCACAGTTAATTTTTGAACTGGTTGTTGAGCGACATTAACACTGTGAGAGCGTCTGTGAAAATGACTACGTCCTTTTCTGCCTGCTCCTTATGGTCTATAATGGTTTCAGCTGCTTGTCTCAGGCCACTGGCTTCGGCACTGAAGTTGCTGCAGCGTCTCCCTGTGGCAAATGCTGCCGAGTATACTTTGCTTTTTAATTTTATAGTGAGAAATAAAGTTTGATGTAGAGTTTCTTCATTTCAGATTTGATCCCGTATCAAAATGGTTAGTACGCGATGTTTCATTGCTCTCTGTATGACTCTTGATCTTCTTACCACCTGTTTTACCCAGGTTCTGCACTTCGCTAGGATGACCATGGAATTTTTCTCCTTCGTTCATTCTCAAACTCCCGCTACCAAACCCTGAAAAGGGCTTTTCGATAGCAGGATGTAGTACAGAGAACGGCGTATGTTGCGTCGTAGTTTACAGCTTGACTTCGATATTTACAACTTTCGGTCCGACACATCCGACTTCAGGATGGCATTTTTAGTACCGAGTTAGGCTTCCCTCTTAACTTACCTTAACTTAACTTCTTTATACTGGTTTAGAAGACCCTGCAGAGTCTGTATACAACCAGTTACATTTACATCACCTTGCTCTAAAAGCTATGCGCATCCAGTTTATTCTTAAATGCATTAACTGTCCCTGCCTCCACTACCTCCCATGGCAATGCATTCCGAGCAGACACCACTCTCTGACTAATAAAATATTTCCTAATATCTAATCTGGACCTCTCTTTAGTCAGCTTGTAGCTATGCCCTCGTGTTATTGTGGGTGGCTGTATGTTAAAAAACTTGTTGTAGTCTAATTTATCCATTCCTCTGATCATCTTATAAACCTGAATTAAGTCACCACGAATTCTTCTCTCTTCGAGACACTGTAGGCCGGTTTTTCTGAGTCGTTCCTCATAACTGTAATTCTGGAATCCCACTATCATCTTTGTCGCTCTTTTTTTGTATTTTTTCCAGCATGTTTATATCACGTCTATGATAAGGACTCCACACCTGTACACAGTACTCCAATCTAGGTCTAACTAAAGCTTTATACAGTTTGACGATCACTTCCTTGCTCCTATGTTTAATATTTCTTTTTATCATACCTAACATTGCATTTGCCTTTTTCGCTGCTACCTTAACTTGCTCACTCACCTTTCCTGTATGATCTATTATAACCCCTAGGTCCCTTTCCTTATCTATCTTTCTAATATTGTTTTCTCCCATTCTGTAATTATGTTCCATATTGGATCTACCCATGTGGATGACTGTACATTTATCTACATTAAACTCCATTTGGCAGCTTACAGACCATTCTCGAATTTTATCTAAATCCGACATCAATATATCCACTTCCGCTTTAGATGAGACACTACTGCATAGTTTTGTGTCATCAGCAAATTTTGCAATCATGGATCCCATATCAATGTCCAGATCACTTATATATATCAAGAACAAAATTGGTCCCAAAACCGAGCCCTGTGGCACACCACTTTTCACTTCACTCCACTCAGAGTACTCCTTATTTATGCCCACCCTTTGCTTTCTTCCCGTTAACCAATTTTCAATCCATTTGGCAACTTCCCCACCTATTCCATGTGATTTTAACTTTCGAAATAATCTTTGATGAGGTACTCTATCAAAGGCCTTTGCAAAGTCTAGATAAATAGCATCCACTGGCTCCCCTTTATCTATGATTTTAGTAACCTCCTCCATGAATTCTAATAGATTTGTTAAGCATGATCTCCCTCTAGTAAACCCACGCTGACTATTTCTAATTAGATTAAATTTCTCTAAATGCATTACAAAATATTCTTTGATTATTGACTCTAACAATTTACAGACTATGCTCGTTAAACTCACCGGTCTATAATTTGCTGGATCTGATTTTTTGCCTTTTTTTAATAAGGGGATCACTCCTGCATCTTTCCAATCCCTTGGAACAATCCCTTGTGTAAGTGATTGAGAACATAATATAGCCAATGGTTTTGCTAGTTGGTCTCTAATTTCATACAGCAATTTTGAATGAATACCATCTTGTCCTGGACATTTATTCACTTTCAACCCCTCCAATTTTTTAGAAACCATTTCCTCTGTAATACAGATTGATCTTAATCCCGCTGTATCCATGTCTCTTTTAAAAATATCTATAGGCTCTGTGGATCTCGGAGCAGTCCTCTTTTGTGTAGACTGTGCCAAAGTACTGATTGAGCAGATTAGCTGCCTCCCTATTCTCACTTATTATTTTCTCTGTACTGTCTATGAGAGGGCCCACTTTGTCTTTCGTTCTTTATTTCTAACATAAGAGAAGAAGCTTTTCCTGTCAGTCTTGATCCTCTGAACAAGTTTTTTCTCGAAGTCTATTTTTGCTGTTTTATTCGCTTTCTGAGATATATTCTGCTTGTCAAAATATTTTACATATGCATCTTTTGATTTACCTGCCTCTATATATTTTTTCCATGCTTTATTTTTCGCTCTTCTACATTTCACTACAAATCTAGTTATTCACTTTTTACGCTTGGGGTTTACCTCCCTACATGGAACACATTCCTCTTTTAGCGTTTCTAGAACTGTTTTAAAACTCTCCCACTCCTGTTCAACATCTGTTCTTCGATCTCTTCTCTTTAGCCAGTCTGTCCTGTTGCAGCCTGTTATCCAGGATTACCGAGTGAAGATGTGGAAGGGTCTTGGCAGTTCTGGTTCGCTAGCCCTGGTGCTAACAGTCAGCCCTGGTTCGCTGGCCCTGACGCTAGCAGTCAGCTCTGGTTCGCTTGCCTTGACGCAGTCAGCTCTTGTTCGCTAGTCCTGGCGCTAGCAGTCAGCTCTGGTTCGCTGGCCCAGACGCTAGCAGTCAGCTCTTGTTCGCTAGTCCTGGCGCTAGCAGTCAGCTCTGGATCTCTGGCTCCCTGACGCTAGCAGTCAGCTCTGGATCTCTGGCTCCCTGACGCTAGCAGTCAGCTGTGGGTCGCTGACCACTCCAGTTCCTGCACTGCTCAGAATCTTACTTCTATATTTCTATTGATCGTAGTTCAAGGTGAGAAATCTGAAGTTTATTTTCCATGTAATACTGAATCCATTTTCCTTATCCTTTATTTGTGTTGTGCCTTAGGTGGTGAGTAACATTCCACTGGCAGTTTCACCTTGAAAGTCGGCGGAAGAAGAGGAAATATATTTTGTATCCCTTAAAGCTGTGAGGGGGGGGGGGGGAGGGGGGGGGGTATACGCGATAGTGAAACTTGTGCGAGTAAATACGATACTTGACCTCCGGATGTCGCGGGTTCGGATCACGATGGAGACCTGGATTTTTTTTACGTGAATCTTCTGGTAAAAATTTCCCTGATATCTGTGTAGTGAGATCGGACTACCGTGTTCAGTGTCGAGCACGTTAAACATTCCTTAGTGGTTATAAATCGAAAGGAGTAGGTTTAACGGCCGCTGCCCGAACAAAATTCAAGTTAAAAATCTTCCCAAGTCATTTGTACATTTCCCCGAGGTTGGTCGAAAGAGCAGCTATAGATGGCACCTAACTGGCTGCGGGTCTACTTAGCCGTAGTGTTTGTGTCTATTAAGATGGACTCGCACACTGTACACCACCGTACCAGAAACTGGTTGTACACAGACTATGTAGAGTTTTCTAAACCAATATGAAGACGTTAAGTTTAGTTAGGCGTCACAACTACATTTCTTGGGGACCTGGCGCCCGGGATTTGCCGTGCCATGCCTTAAAGCTTGCCCAGGTATTTCACAGGTGTTGGTTGCATGCGTTTTCTCTGTTTCTCGTACGTTGGACACATATTTAGCAGCCGCCCAGTTGTCATTACATCAATGCCGCAGACACAGCAAGTAATCAATTTTATCTTTCGTTTGTCCAATGGCTCAAAATCTCAATCCGTCGAGGCTAGTGCGAAGTCTAAAGATTACCACCTGTGTTTCGCCGAGCTCCTTCTTACAGGTCAACCGCTCTTTAGTTTACATTAAGGGAGTTACGTACCTCGCACAAACACAAATTAGTCATTCTAACGATGCTTCAGGTCTCTCGATTCCCTTTTCGTTAAGTTAAGGCAAGTTATTTATGTCCTGTTTGCTTGGCCACGGAGGATGTTTCGCTCTGTTGAACCTAGCATTTGTCTTTTCTTTCTTGCTATCGTTGGTATGTGTTGTCTTAGTCGGCCTGTGCGCCTACAAGGGCTTTAGCCCTTGTGTAGGTTCCAACCCTTGGACGAGTTGGTAGTAGCCGGGTGCGTTTCTCTGCTTAGCGGGCTAAGCTCGAGCAGTGCTATGCTTTTATTTCGTTTTGTGCTGGGCTCATCTCGGTTTCTAGTCTATTCTGTCTCGGGTACGGGTTGTCCAGTGGATGGCTAATTTCTGTCTCGGGCACGGGTTGTCCAGTGGATGGCTAACTTCTGTCTCGGGCACGGGTTGTCCAATGGATGGCTAATTTCTGTCTCGGGCACGGGTTGTCCAATGGATGGCTAACTTCTGTCTCGGGCACTGGTTGTGGATGGATAACTTCTGTCTCGGGCACGGGTTGTCCAGTGGATGGCTAACGTCTGCCTCGGGCACGGGTTATAGATGGATAACTTCTGTCTCAGGCACGGGTTGTCCAGTGGATGGCTAGCTCCTGTCTCGGGCACGGGTCGTCCAGTGGATGGCTAACTTCTGTCCCGGGCACGGGTCGTCCAGTGGATGACTAAATTGTTTGTTTCAGGATCTTGAGGGTTGTGAATCTCGAGCGGAAGGGGGGGGGGGGGGGGGGGGTCCCCTGTCAGGTGTTTTTTTTTGGCGCGTGGGTACCACAGAGAAGTATCTGTGCTCCAGTTAATGGTCGGTATGCATATCAATCGGTCGGTCTGGTTTATCCGTTGGTGCAAGGTTTATCTGTTTTTCGGTCCTTAGGTCCTCTGTTTATCTGTTGGTGGTCGATAGGTCCTCTGTTTATCTGCTGGTGGATCGGTAGGTCCGAGGTTTATCTGTTGGTGGGTCGATAGGTCCTCTGTTTATCTGTTGGTGGGTCGGTAGGTCCGAGTTTTATCTGTTGGTGGGTCGGTAGGTCCTCTTTTTAATCTGTTGGTGGGTCGGTAGGTCCGTGGTTTACCTTTTTCTGGATATGTTGACCAAGTACCAACATTTTCTGCCACAAAAACGTTCAACAAATATGGGCAGGTCAATCACAAGCAATGTACAACTTAACACTCCAGGACAGGAGGACTTGACGGGCATTTGTTGAAGATGTGCGCTCCACAGTTAGCTGCGTGGTTTTGATTTGATGTCGATTTTAGTATATTTGGGCTCTATAAATTTATACAGGCGACATAGAAAATTATTCCATAAATGCAGTAGAGACCTGTACCAATTTCAGAGGTGAAGCAAGAGCTGTTCATGCAGTAACTCAGATTCGTATCAGTGAAAACATAAATACAAGGAAAACGGTTATTCTAACAGACTCCAGGAGTGTACTCCAAGCCATAAACAAGATAGATTCTGACATGAAATAAATTAAGACATAGGATTGCTGTCTAAAAAAACAATTTAGTCCTGCAATGGATTCCGGCCCACTGTGGGATCCCTGGAAACGAAAAAGCATATGAGCTCGCAAAAGCCGGAAGTGGCGGGAAGCAGATTCCCCATCCACAGAGCTATAAAGAAGCAAAGACACTCATCAAACGATCCACGAGGACAGAATGGAGAGAACAGCGCAAAGAATGCAAAACAGAAAATGACAGCATAGACAAACTTGGTAGAGATGGGTAGACAAAGATCTCCAGACTCAGAACCGGATATTGGAGACTCAAGGCTCACCTCCACGGAGTGGGTCTCTGAGACCCTGCCACGTGCGATTGTGCAGCACCCAAGCAAACACCAGTACATCTTCTGTTAGTATGCCCTACCTATACAGACCAAAGAGAGGCAGTCTGGCCTGGGGGAGCGACCCTGCTCGAAAAGCTGTGGGGGACCGGCGAAGACCTGAAACGCAGTCTCCTTCGTGAACCTCACCGAACTAGAAGCTTAGCATCAGTTGATCGTGAACCTCACCAGACTAGAAGCATAGCATCATTTGATCGTGAACCTCACCGGACTAGAAGCATAGCATCAGTTGATCGATCAAGAAGAAGCACACAAACAAGAAAGCTCCGTATTGTTCATGCTAGATCAAACTAGCCTACAGTATTTCTACCACCTAGCCTCTGTGATGTTTTAATAGACACGGAAACTCCTCTGCAGCTCGCAATATCTAACCCGCTGAGATTAGAGCGAAGTAGTCGACACGTCTCGGTATGTTATCGGTTTTGACCGCGCTTTTCTGTGTTTACCTAGGTTCATTGTGAATATTCGTACTTGTCGATTGGTCAGATACCTTATTCTTATTTATTGATTTTCGGTTAATGCGGGAAATCTTGTACAGTGCACCAGATGTAGCCCACTGAAGCGTTGTAGATATCCCGCGTCAAAAACAGCACATGGGATCAAGATGCTTGAGTCGTGCAAGAGCTGTAGCGGTCAGCGACTCTAAACTGACTGCTAGCGTCAGGGCCAGCGAACCAAAACCTGTCAAGACCCTTCTACACCTCCACACGGTGATCCTGGATAACAGACTGCAGCAAGGCAGACTGGCTAAGGAGAAGGGATCGAAGAGGGAAGGCTAACACTGCACTCAAAAATACCTTGCTGAAGTCGGATGTGTCGGACGGGAAAGTGCAAATATCTCAGTCAAGCTGTTAACTACGACACAATGCATTCCGTTATCTGGACTACATTCTACTACTTGCAGCTCCCTTTTCAGGGATTGTACCAGAAGTTTGAGGAAAAAAAAAGAAGACGACAAAACAGCAAATTTATTAAAAACACTATTCTTCATTGGAGAACTGAGATACACTGACTGACAGCGATTGCTTCTAAAGGTGTGCATGTTCATGTCTTGGCATCCTCCCGTTCTGCATTCGTCTCAAAAATAAAGTTAGTAACGTTGTGTCACTGCTTACAGCTGGACTGCGATATCTACGACTGACACACCCGATTTCATCACATCATTTATGGGGAAATGGTTCCCTGTTCAGCTTTCATCCCTAATCAATTAGCCGGGATGTATGGTTGCAGTCTGTTGTCAGGGCCGCCACTTGAAAGGGAGAAAGGTTCTTTGTGCAGATAACGGACGTCAATGTTGCTTGCGAATGTCCCCACTGAGTTGTTGTTGTTTGTGAATGTCCATAATGAGTTGTTGTTGTTGTTTGTGAATGTCAATAATGAGTTGTTGTTGTTTGTGAATGTCAATAATGAGTTGTTGTTGTTTGTGAATGTCAATAATGAGTTGTTGTTGTTTGTGAATGTCAATAATGAGTTGTTGTTTGTGAATGTCAATAATGAGTTCTTGTTATTTGTGAATTTCAATAATGAGTTGTTCTTGTTTGTGAATGTCCATAATACGTTGTTGTTGTTTGTGAATGTCAATAATGAGTTGTTGTTGTTTGTGAATGTCCATGAGTTGTTGTTGTTTGTGAATGTCAATAATGAGTTGTTGTTGTTTGTGAATGCCAATAATGAGTTGTTGTTGTTTGTGAATGTCCATGAGTTGTTGTTGTTTGTGAATGTCAATAATGAGTTGTTGTTTGTGAATGTCCATAATGAGTTGTTGTTTGTGAATGTCCATAATGAGTTGTTGTTGTTTGTGAATGTCAATAATGAGTTGTTGTTGTTTGTGAATGTCAATAATGAGTTGTTGTTGTTTGTGTATGTCAATAATGAGTTGTTGTTGTTTGTGAATGCCCATAATGAGTTGTTGTTTGTGAATGTCAATAATGAGTTGTTGTTGTTTGTGAATGTCAATAATGAGTTGTTGTTGTTTGTGAATGCCCATAATGAGTTGTTGTTGTTTGTGAATGCCCATAATGAGTTGTTGTTTGTGAATGCCAATAATGAGTTGTTGTTGTTTGTGAATGCCCATAATGAGTTGTTGTTTGTGAATGCCAATAATGAGTTGTTGTTTGTGAATGCCAACAATGAGTAGGTTTCTCTTATCTGCATCCTGAAAAGGACGTTAAGTGGCAGGTTAATGTAGCTTTCCTCACATCCCGAGCGTGCTGATGAAGGTGGACCGGGTTCCTCCAGGCGGTTGTCCTTTGATTGACTTCATCTGAGTGTCGCTCACTACTACGGCGATCACGTCGAACCTCACCTTGTTAGCCAGACTGTTGTCCTCGACAACAGCCCGTTTCCAGGACGACCAACGGGAAGGTCAGCTGAGGGTCTTGTCCAGTATATTTCTCCTGACCCTGACTAACATCGTCTGATCAATGTGTTTTGCCTGACCAGACGTTAGCCGCATCGTTCCATACCGTCAATAACACGGTTATTCTAGCACTGGTATATGGGTGTGAGTTTTGTAGTCTACGCAAATTAGACGTAGAGAGGTTCCACATTACCGAAGGTGCAGTGGAGCGTAGAGCCCTAAATATCTCATTAAGAGATCATATCCAAGATATCAACACCCGCAATCAAACTGTGTTCTGCAAAATCGTCGACTGTGCATCAATACGAAGGTACAAATGGTCATAACTGACGATAGAAGACGATGGTACAATGATATTCAGGAATGCCCGGGTATGACTGGCGGAGGGTGGAGCTTTGGCAAGGGAACGAGTTTCTTTCAGACAGACTGTGATGGGAGAAACGTTCTATAAAGGACATGGTACAAGACGATATATATAGGCAAAGGCCGCCGTCCATCGTAGACGATGATGGCATAATTAATTTTGCTAGGGCTATTTTTAGTAAGGATTAACTGCGCTACTTTTTATCCTCACTCTCTCGTCTTGAGCCGCCCGATCCCAGTAGCAAGTCAAGGACAAGACGACTAGGGGGCGACTACGAGATGCAGGGGACTCCGCATCAAGCACCCGTGAAACAAACGGCGGAGTCCGTAATCGAATCCACACCACCTGATCACAATGCCGACGGCTTAACCACTTCGCTACGGAATCACCATATATATATATAACCTCAATACGAAAGCACCCATAATAAAGTGACATCTCAATATATGTTGTGGTGTGTGTTGCCGTTTGCGAGTGTCCTTTGACATGTCACATTCTTAAGGCGGGTTCCTGCAGGTACTTAGATTTCTTCAAGGCGCGACATGTTCTGACACATTCTCAGTCTAACCAATTATAACTTCACCAAGCAACCCGAGACTTGCTACTGATTCCTTCAGATATGGTTAGGCTAACTTTGCAAAGCGTACAAGAATGAAGATATCCCATAGCAAAAATTGTACCCTAAATTCCTCTTTGATGTCGGTTGATATTGTTGTCTGTTATTTCCTTTGCCTTCCTCTTTTTTATTTGGTTTTAATTCGAGGTTACATTGTCCTTTCTTCTTCTGTGTTAGTTCTGAAAAGGACGTTCTGTCGTCTTCTTCTTCTTCTTCTCTTCTTCTTCTAGTCTTGCTATACTTCTGCGCTTCCTCATTCTTCTTCTTCTTCCTGTTTTTTCTAATTCTTGTTCAACTTGCTCTTCTACATCTTCCTCTATTCTTGCTCCACTTTACTTTTTCGCTTCCTCGTTCTTCTTCTTATTCTACTTCTCCGTTCGTCATGAAAAGCACGCTGTGTTGTAGCTTGCAGCGAGGCTGCGCCTTTCGGCCCGACACATCCGTTTTCCGCGGATCGTTTTTTTTTTGGGGGGGTGGGGTATCGGGCTTTGTCTTGGCACTACGATTCCCATCCTTTAAGCCAGACTGCACTAGTGTAGCCTGATTCCAGGACCGACACTTGGGAATGGATTAGGGTTTGAGTCGGTTCTGGTTCGCTCTCCCTAATGGAAGCAGCCAGCTATGAGTTGCAGGCTCCTGTCGCTGCATTCTGTCCTGCTCTTTTCAAATCCTGTGGTGTATTGAATAAAGTTAAAGGGGGTACTTCTAACTTTTGTTGCAATACTAGACTTATCAGTAAGCTCACTGCTATGGGCATCACAGTGACACTTCGCTGGCCAGGATTATGTAATATCACGTTTTCATTAGCATGACAAGGACCACAGGTTGGGTCTTGTTCTGTATGTTTTACCTGTCTTGGTCTTGGCTCATCTCGATTCCATCATCCGAGAAATGACTGACACAACATGGGGAGCACCGCCAGGTGTTCTACGAACATCAGCAATCGCTTTGTGTTTCTCCATAGCCGAGTACACCGCGAAAGTGTGTAAAAACTTTGAACATGTCAAACTTATTGGTACAGCTGAAAAAAAAATGCCCCGTAATCGTCGTAGAACCACCTCAAACACGATGAAGTGTCGCATCAGAGATTGAAAGAGAGTAACATGCAAACGAACCAAAACATCCTATGTTTGGGTACCATTTGCAGTGCTCAAGACTGACAAATAGACGAAGTTTCTGTACAGTCAAGACAGCCCCTGTAGACTAGACCCGGAGAACGGCGCATTAAAAAATGGAATGAACTAATGCAGGTGCTCTGGATCGATCTGCAGGTGGAGCCTGCGCCTGGTACACTACTTGGCTTACGCAACATGGATGCCACTAAATCCGAACTGGTGTATCAGGATGCAGGAAGAATTTAAAGATATGGGGATGCAGGGAGGATCAGAGATGCGACTGTGGATCCAGACCGCCGGATGATCGGTCCAAACCCCCTTGAAACATGCAATATGGATGACATGCTGTGAGGGAATGACAAGGCAATCCAGGTGGATGAATGTCAGAGACATGATGTCGGGCGTTGTGTCCTGGACATGGGAAGTAAGGCATGGTGTCCTTGACAGGGGAAGTAAGGCATGGTGTCCTTGACAGGGGAAGTAAGGCATGGTGTCCTTGACAGGGGAAGTAAGGCATGGTGTCCTTGACAGGGGAAGTAAGGCATGGTGTCCTTGACAGGGGAAGTAAGGCATGGTGTCCTGGACATGGGCAGTAAGACATGGTGTCCTGGACATGGGAAGTAAGGCACGGTGTCCAGGACAGGGGAAGTAAGGCATGGTGTCCAAGACAGAGGAAGTAAGGCATGGTGTCCTGGACATGGGAAGTAAGGCATGGTGTCCAAGACAGAGGAAGTAAGGCATGGTGTCCAAGACAGGGGAAGTAAGGCATGGTGTCCTGGACATGGGCAGTAAGACATGGTGTCCTGGACATGGGAAGTAAGGCACGGTGTCCAGGACAGGGGAAGTAAGGCATGGTGTCCAAGACAGAGGAAGTAAGGCATGGTGTCCTGGACATGGGAAGTAAGGCATGGTGTCCAAGACAGAGGAAGTAAGGCATGGTGTCCAAGACAGGGGAAGTAAGGCATGGTGTCCTGGACAGGGGAAGTAAGGCATGGTGTCCTGGACATGGGAAGTAAGGCATGGTGTTCTGGACATAAGAAGTAAGGCACGGTGTCCAAGACAGGGGAAGTAAGGCACGGTGTCCAAGACAGGGGAAGTAAGGCATGGTGTCCTGGACATGGGAAGTAAGGCATGGTGTCCAAGACAGAGGAAGTAAGGCATGGTGTCCAAGACAGGGGAAGTAAGGCATGGTGTCCAAGACAGGGGAAGTAAGGCATGGTGTCCAAGACAGGGGAAGTAAGGCATGGTGTCCAAGACAGGGGAAGTAAGGTATGGTGTCCTGGACATGGGAAGTAAGGCATGGTGTCCTGGACATGGGAAGTAAGGCATGGTGTCCTGGACATGGGAAGTAAGGCATGGTGTCCTGGACATGGGAAGTAAGGCATGGTGTCCTGGACATGAGAAGTAAGGCATGGTGTCCTGGACATGGGAAGTAAGGTATGGTGTCCAAGACAGAGGAAGTAAGGTATGGTGTCCAAGACAGGGGAAGTAAGTCGTGGTGCTCGGGACAGGGGAAGTAAGGTATGGTGTCCAAGACAGGGGAAGTAAGTCGTGGTGCTTGGGACAGGGAAAGTAAGTCGTGGTACCCGGGACAGGGGAAGTAAGGTATGGTGCCCAGGGCAGGGGAAGTAAGGTATGGTGCCCGGGACAGGGGAAGTAAGGTATGGTGCCCAGGACAGAGGACGTAAGGTATGGGGCCCAGGACAGAGGAAGTAAGGTATGGTGCCCAGGACACAGGAAGTAAGGTATGGTGCCCAGGACAGAGGCAGTAAGGTATGGTGCCCAGGACAGAGGAAGTAAGGTATGGTGCCCAGGACAGGGGAAGTAAGACATGTTGCCCAGGATAGGGGAAGTAAGGTATGGTGCCCAGGACAGAGGAAGTAAGGTATGGTGCCCAGGATAGGGGAAGTAAATCATGAAGACCAGGACAGGCGAAGGACCAGGACAGGCGAAGTAAGTCGTGGTGGCCCGGACGGGGGAAGTAAACGAGTTTCTTGATCCATCTTGAGATAATCCCCTGCCACATTATGCAACCAGCGTTTGCCAAGCGGGCACATTCAGCTAAACAAGTATTCACCCAAGCGTGGTAGCATAACACGTTCGTCAATAAACGACAAATGAGATTCGTATCTCTGATACATCTGCCGCATTGTTCATCATTTATCGAATTTGTGTGTGCTGAAAGAAGGGATCTTACATCTCTTAAATGAATAGTGAGGGAACGGTGTGGCCTAGTGGTTAAGTGGCACAGCTCACAACTAGAAGGTGCTGGGTTCGATCCCCATCACAGCACCGGCCGTTACCCCGGGGAAGCAAACCCTTAGAAAATGCAGGAGGAAGCAGACCCTTACATAAAATGCATGCTGAAGTCGGATGCACTGGGCCGACAGGCGCAAAATAAAAACCACAGTGTAACGCAAACACGCCTTAGGGAATAGATAAATAAGGCGAACGCAAAAAAAAAAAAAAAAAAAAAAAATGAATAGTGGGTTTGGTGCGTCGTAAGGGTTTTTTTTGTTTGTTTTGTATATGAATATTATCACAGACTTGAAAGCTGATTTATTTCTTCATCGGCGTTGGCACTGAAAAGGAAGTTGTGTGTTAGTATACAGCGAGGCTGCGATAGCTGCGCCTTTCGGCAGTTAGCTACAGGTTGCTGGGCCTGACGCTAGCAGTCAGCTATGCGTCGATGGGCCTGAGGCTTGCAGTGAGCTATGGGTCGATGGGCCTGACGCTTGCAGTGAGCTATGGGTCGATGGGCCTGACGCTAGCAATCAGCTACAGGTTGCTGGGCCTGACGCTAGCAGTGAGCTATGGGACGATGGGCCTGACGCTAGCAGTCAGCTGTGGGTCGATGGGCCGGACGCTAGCAGCGAGCTATGGGTTGCTGGGCCTGACGCTAGCAGCGAGCTATGGGTCGATGGGCCTGACGCTAGCAGGGAGCTATGGGTCGATGGGCCTGACGCTAGCAGTCAGCTACAGGTTGCTGGGCCTGACGCTAGCAGTGAGCTTTGTGTCGATGGGCCTAACGCTAGCAGTCAGCTATGGGTCGATGGGCCTGACGCTAGCAGTCAGCTATGGGTCGATGGGCCTGACGCTAGCAGCGAGCTATGGGTCGATGGGCCTGACGCTAGCAGGGAGCTATGGGTCGATGGGCCTGACGCTAGCAGTCAGCTACAGGTTGCTGGGCCTGACGCTTGCAGTGAGCTATGGGTCGATGGGCCTGACGCTAGCAGTCAGCTACAGGTTGCTGGGCCTGACGCTAGCAGTGACCTTTGTGTCGATGGGCCTGACGCTAGCAATCAGCTATGGGTCGATGGGCCTGACGCTAGTAGTGAGCTATGGGTCGATGGGCCTGACGCTAGCAGTGAGCTATGGGTCGATGGGCCTGACGCTAGCAGTCAGCTATGGGTCGATGGGCCTGACGCTAGCAGCGAGCTATGGGTCGATGGGCATGACGCTAGCAGTGAGCTATGGGTCGATGGGCCTGACGCTAGCAGTCAGCTATGGGTCGATGGGCCTGACGCTAGCAGTGAGCTATGGGTCGATGGGCCTGACGCTAGCAGTCAGCTATGGGTCGATGGGCCTGACGCTTGCAGTGAGCTATGGGTCGATGGGCCTGACGCTTGCAGTGAGCTATGGGTCGATGGGCCTGACGCTTGCAGTGAGCTATGGGTCGATGGGCCTGACGCTTGCAGTGAGCTATGGGTCGATGGGCCTGACGCTTGCAGTGAGCTATGGGTCGATGGGCCTGACGCTTGCAGTGAGCTATGGGTCGATGGGCCTGACGCTTGCAGTGAGCAATGGGTCGCTGATTGCTGCAGCTCATGCACTCAACATTATATTGTTGCAGTTAATGCATAATAAAATACATTGGATGCACTCCGTTACTCTTTGATCGCCCGAGGTAGAAGAAAACTGGTTGTACACATACTCTGCAGAGTCTTTTAATCCAGTATAAAGAAGTTAAGTGTGCAACAGAATTGACAAAAATGGTGACTGCTCGAAAGAAATCAGAATACTAGCCCTGACAATGCAGAGACTGAACAGCCTGACGATATTATGGCAGGGCACCAACAATATGATACAAGTAAAAGTCTTGAGAGCCTGTGTTTTTCCTGTGGCAGCTTATGGCTGCGAATCATGGACGACTGCCAAAACTACCAGACAAAGAATCGAATCCTTCGAGTCAAAATGTTACAGAAAGATCCTCAGAATACCCTGGACAGAGAAAAAGACAATTGTAGATATTCGGCAAGAGTTGAGCATAGAGGAGAACTGGTTTATAAATTCCCTTTTGGCTAGAAAATGCAAATATTTTGGTCCCATCAAGAGACACAACGGTCTCGAGAGAACAGTGATGGAAGTTATGGTGCCAGGCAAAAGAGAAAGGGGTAAACCAAGAAGACGATGGCACCAAGATATCCAGGAATGCCTGGGTATGACTGTGGCGGAGGCTGGAGATTTGGCAAAGGAACGAGTTTCTTTCAGACAGACTGTGATGGGAACGACGTTCTATAAAGGACATGCTACATGATGATGTGCAGCAAGACTAACCAAGACCGCCTCTCATGTCCCCACACTTGGAAACAGATTGTGTTACATCAGCCTGGTCAACGAATCTTTTTTCTGTGGTCAACCAATAACATAACATGTACAATGAGTGACGACTGTTTGGGCAAGAAGTCTTTATTCCTAATCCCCATTAATCTCCCCGGTGGACCACAGCAGCGTCGGATAAACACCATAATGATATTATTTACGTTTTCCCCCCTGATTTAATGGCCGTGGAGGCCCGGAGTGTGGTCCATATATTGAACACCTGAAACACAGACGCAACACAAACCATTAACGCAGTGACAAGTCCCAGATCTATAACGCTATCCCTTGGCCCGTGCCATTTGTTGTGCCCCCTGGCAGCCGAGTAATTCGACAGCTATCGAGTTACTAGACCTGCCTGGTGTCAGATGAAATATGTGGCCATAATGCTGTTAGCTTTTTCCCAGTAGATTATCATTGGAGCTGCGGTTTTTATACCTTCTTCTTCCTCCTCTTCTTCATTGTCTTCTTCTTCTTCTTCTTCTTCTTCTTCTTCTTCTTCTTCTTCTTTTTCTTCTTCTTCTTCGTACGCTGTCACACGTCAACTTGAATTTGTTCGAAGAAAGCAGCTGTCATCCTGAGGCTGTCGACACTGCCATAAAGCTTGTCTAGTGTTGCCACTGGTGATGACCACATGTGCTTTCTCTGGTCCTCGTATGTCGGGCAATTTTGCAGCAGATGTTCAGCAGTCATTTTCCCTGTACCACAGGTGCATTCGTCAGTGCCACCTATCCTCAGTTTATTGAATAGGTGGTACCTCAGTCTGTTGTGGCCTGTGCGGAGTCTGAAGACCACGACCTGCTCTCTTCTGTTCAACTGGTAATAGGCATCGTTTTTGGTGTAACCAGTATGTTCGGTTTCCCATTTGGTCATGTATCTTGCCCTAATAAACCTTTTGGACTCTTCGTAGGTCACACTAGAATCTGGTTGTGGTAGTCTTGGACCTTCTTTTGCCAGTCTGTCTGCCTCCTCGTTGCCTTGGATGTTGCAATGTGATGGAACCCACTGTACAACTACTCTTTTTGGTGCGGACTGCTGGCATAGTTGACAGAGTACTGCTCTTAAATCATTAAGTTCTGTATTTTTCTGGCTTTTTAGTGCTGTAACCACGGCCAGGGCATCTGTAAACAGGACTATCTGGCTTTCATTGCTTTCGCCTGTCAGTATTTCTTCTACTGCAGCCCTCAGTGCCTCTGCCTCCGCTCTGAAATTGCTTGAGAATTTTCCAGTTGCCACTGATAGTGTTTTTCTTATTCTAGTCTTTTCATACTTCTCCGCTTCCTCATTGTTTTTCTTCTTTTCCTTCTTCTTCTTATTATTATTCTTCTTCTTTTCCTTCTTCTTCTTCTTCTTCTTCTTTTTCTTCTTCTTCTTCTTCTTCTTCTTCTTCTTCTTCTTCTTCTTCTTCTTCTTCTTCTTCTTCTTTCCTTCTTCTTCTTCTTCTTCTTCTTCTTCTTTTTCTTCTTCTTCTTCGTTTTCTTTTCCTTCTTCTTCTTCTTCTTTTCCTTCTTCTTCTTCTTCTTTTTCTTCTTCTTCTTCGTTTTCTTTTCCTTCTTCTTCTTCTTCTTTTCCTTCTTCTTCTTCTTCTTTTTCTTCTTCGTTTTCTTTTCCTTCTTCTTCTTCTTCTTTTTCTTCTTCTTTTTCTTCTTCTTTTTCTTTTCCTTCTTTTTCTCAGTATTCTTGCTGCACTTCTTCGTGCCTGCATTATTCTTCCTCTTATTGTTCTTCTATTCATGCTACATGTCTTCCTGCATACTTCTCCTCTTCCTCATTTTTCTTCTTATTCTACCCTTCCCCTATTCTTGCTCCTCTACTTCCACTTTCTGATTCCTCCTCTTATTCTTCGTCTCCGTTCGTCATGAAAAGCACGCTGTGTCGTAGCTTGCAGCGAGGCTACGATATATGCACCTTTCGGTCCGACAAATCCGCCTTCAACCTTCCCTGTTCGATCCCTTTTCCTTAGCCAGTCTGCCCTGTTACAGTATGTTATCCAGGATCACCCCTTGGAGGTGGAGAAGTTTCTTTGACAGATCTGGTTCGCTGGCCCTGACACAAGCAGTCAGCTCTGGGTCGCTGGCCCTGACACTAGCAGTCAGCTCTGGGTCGCTGGCCCTGACACAAGCAGTCAGCTCTGGATCGCTGGCCCTCACGCTAGCAGTCAGCTCTGGGTCGCTGGCCCTCACGCTAGCAGCCAGCTCTGGGTCGCTGGCCCTCACGCTAGCAGTCAGCTCTGGGTCCCTGGCCCTCACGCTAGCAGTCAGCTCTGGATCGCTGGCCCTCACGCTAGCAGTCAGCTCTGGGTCGCTGGCCCTCACGCTAGCAGTCAGCTCTGGGTCGCTGGCCCTCACGCTAGCAGTCAGCTCTGGGTCGCTGGCCCTGACAGTTCCTGCACTGCTAAAAACCTTACTTATATTTTTGGATATTTCACTGTTTAACTCTTTGACGACTTAACAAAATCTGGCAAGATAAACGGTTAAAATTATGCACGAAAATCAGATTAATGTGTACACTGGTCCTGTCAATATTCCTCTTTGCTTGTGAGACATGGACAGTTACAGCTGACCTTCAGGGAAGGATACAGGCCTTGGAGATGAGATGTTTCCGATGACTATTAAACGTCATGTGCAAGGATCGATTTACAAATGAGGAAATCGAGATAGAATTACAACAGCAAAAGGGCCTTCTGAAGACCTCTTGGCAACTGTCAAAAGAAGAAAACTCGCTTGGTACGGTCACATATCGAGATCAAATGGTCTTGCAAATACGATCCTCCACGTAAAGGTGCAAGGTATACGACGAAGAGACCGTCCCAACCAGAAGAGGCACAAGCAACGGCCGCTGAAAGAGAAGGGGGGCGTGAAGTTGTGAGGATGTCTTCATGTGTGCCCCAACGACCTTACCGGTTACGGGATGACATGACCTGACCTCATACACTGTAGACCTGTTTTTCTTAATCTTTCTCCATAACTGTAATTCTGGAATCCCACTATCAGCTTTGTCGCTCTTCTTTGTATCCTTTCCAGCATGTTTATATCCCCTCTACGATAAGGACTCCACACCTGTACACAGTACTCCAATCTAGGTCTCGCCAATGCGTTTTACAGTTTGACTACCGCTTTCATGCTCCTATGTATAATGTTTCTTTTTATCACACCCAGGCACAGCATTCGCCTTTTTCATTGCTCCCGCACCTTACCTGCATGCTCTATTATAACACATGGGTCTCTTTCCTTTTTCTATTTCCTTTTTCTATTTCCTTTTTCTATTTCCTTTTTCTATTTCCTTTTTCTATTTCAATTTTTAATTTTCCTTGCCTATTTCCCTTGTCTATTTCCTTTTCTATTTCCCTGAGCTATTTCCCTGATCTATTTCCCTAATCTATTTCCCTTATCCATTTTCCTTTTCCATTTTCCTTATCTATTTCCCTTATCCATTTTCCTTTTTCAATTTTCCTTATCTATTTCCCTTATCTATTTCCCTTTTCCATTTTCCTTATCTATTTCCCTTATCTATTTCCCTTATCCATTTTCCTTTTCCATTTTCCTTATCTATTTCCCTTATCTATTTCCCTTTTCCATTTTCCTTATCTATTTCCCTTATCTATTTCTCTTATCCATTTTCCTTTTCCATTTTCCTTATCTATTTCCCTTATCCATTTTCCTTTTCCATTTTCCTTATCTATTTCCCTTATCTATTTCCCTTATCCATTTTCCTTTTCCATTTTCCTTATCTATTTCCCTTATCTATTTCCCTTTTCTATTTTCCTTATCTATTTTCCTTATCTATTTCCCTTTTCTAATTCTATGTCACTAGGACTTCCCCGTGCTTTGCAACCAAACCATTTTATGCTGCAAGGGCGTATCGCAAGTTGATAAAGCAGTTCGAAGTGTTACCCCGTGCTAAAATTACCAGAAGTGGTATGACTAATCCAGCCAGACCTGGGTGGAGGCGTTGGTACTTTGGTAACACTTTTAAGTTTTCTATTCTTTTTTTAAATTCTCTCTTGTCTAGTCTCAGCAGGGTATTTCCATTCAGTTGATCGAGTTTTCTGTTAACCTTACACAAGTCCTCTTTAAACAAATTTTTTTTTATCTTTTCAAATTCAGGTTAGACAAAACGCGTGTCCCGGTAAAAAGCAAAAATTGGTTGAATGTAACCTTCAAAGATACCAATTTGGCGACCGGGAGGTTTGAGTATAATCTCTGTACCGTTTCAAGCATGCTGTAAAATCCGGCTGCAGAAGGGTAGCAACCTCATAATGCAAGATCAGTGCGCTTGAAACCGCCGCTGGAAGAGTTTTGATACAGAATCCATGTAGGAGAAAAAGACTGACATAATCCGGTCAGTATATTTCTCCTGCCCCTGGCTAACATTCTCTGATCAGTATGTTTTGTCTGACCAGACGTTAGCCTCATCGTCCTGTCAGGTGAGGGTCTTGGCCAGTATATTTCTTCTGACCCTGGCTAACATTCTCTGATCAGTGTATTTTGCCTGACCAGACGTTAGCCTCATCGTCCCGTCAGGTGAGGGTCTTGGCCAGTATATTTCTCCTGACCCAGGCTAACATTCTCTGATCAGTGTATTTTGCCTGACCAGACGTTAGCCTCATCGTCCCGTCAGGTGAGGATCTTGGCCAGTATATTTCTCCTGACCCAGGCTAACATTCTCTGACCAGTGTTTTGCCTGACCAGACGTTAGCCTCATCGTCCCGTCAGGTGAGGGTCTTGGCCAGTATATTTCTCCTGACCCAGGCTAACATTCTCTGACCAGTGTTTTGCCTGACCAGACGTTAGCCTCATCGTCCCGTCAGGTGAGGGTCTTGACCAGTATATTTCTCCTGACCCTGGCTAACATTCTCTGACCAGTGTGTTTTGTCTGACCAGACGTTAGCCTCGTCTTCCCAAATCCATCCTAGTATAATATAATGGCCCTGGTCTGAAGTTGCAAGTCTTGTACCTTCGCCATAGAAAAGGCAGACCCTTAGAGGCAAAAATATCTAGTGGTAGAGGACTCGCTTGTCAATGCTAAGGTATGGGGTTCATACCCCCGCGTCTGGCACGCTTCAGTAGACCCATCTGTATAGGCTTTAATTTGTAAATGAGTACCTGATATACGATTAAAGAAAGAAACGCAACAAGTGAGGGAACTGGCCACACCACCTTACCCAAATTGTGGCTTAGTACAATAAGTCGTCGAGACTTTATCTTATCATCATCAAGTGCCTTGTCGGTTGGCACTTCTTCTTATGACGTGTGTCCGTTAGGAGCTTTGCCGCTGATCGCCTCCCACGCCACGCCTTCAAGCTACCCAATATTTTCTCTCTTTGCCTCTCTCTGTTCTTCTACCGTGCGGTTCTGCCCGTTGTCACCCTGTGTTCCAACCCGTCACTTCTCATGACATGCCCGAACAAAAGATGACTGTCTTGTCCTAATTTGTGCCACAAGCTGTCTTTTGTGCCTGTGCCTCGTCAAGGACTACGCTACTCGATTTCTTTACATGCCATGGAACTTTCAACACTTTTCTGTAAAACCACAATTATATTCTTTCAATTTGGTTGTTTTGTTGGTGTTCTGCTATAATTTCTTCAGGCTTATATATATATATATATAGCCGTGGCAATGAAGAGACTGGATAGCCTGAAGAAATTATGCCAGAGCACCGACAAAACGACAAAAGTAAAAGTATTGAGAGCCTATGTTGTTCCTGTGGCAGCTTATGGCTGCGAATCATGGACGATTACCAAAACTTCCAGACAAAGAATTGAATCCTTCGAGTCAAAATGTTACAGAAAGATCCTCAGAATACCCTGGACAGAGAAAAAGACAAATGTAGAGCTATGTTGAGCATAGAGGAGAACTGGTTTATCAATTCCATTTTGGCTAGAAAATGTTAATACTTTGGTCACATCAAGAAACACAACGGTTTCGAGAGAACAGGGATGGAAGGTATGGTGCCACAGGCAGGGGTCGACCAAGAAGACAATGGTACCCAGATATCCAGGAATGTCTGGGTTCTACTGGAGGTGGCTGGAGTTTTGGTAAGGGAAAGAGTTTCTTTCAGACAGACTGTGATGGGAGCGACGTTCTATAAAGGGCATGCTACATGCTGATATATATATATATCCGTACGCATATAAACCATTCGCAACTACATTAATCCATGTACAACTACATTAATCCATGTACAACTACATTAATCCATGTAAAACTACATTAATCCATGTACAACTACATTAATCCATGTACAACTACATTAATCCATGTACAACTGCATTCGTTATTTTATTATTATTTTTTTTTTCGTTCGCCTTATTTCTCTAATCCCCACGGACGGATATGATCAGTCGTCCCAGGCCCTTGGCTCTGTTTGACAGCATGACTGTGTCCTCTTTATATCTTAGTTCTGGAATCTCCTTCCCTCCTATTGTGAATGGATCAAAATTCCCGTATCTGTCATCTGTTTTTACCTTTCACATTACATTTTCTGCGTAGATGTTAAATAAATAATGTGACGGTATGCAACCTAATGAATCTCCAACCATTCTGTTATACCTGCATTGGTTCCAACGGTGGCTGGCTGTCTACTGTAGAGCGGTTCTAACGGTGGCTGGCTGTCTACTGTAGAGCGGTTCTAACGGTGGCTGGCTGTCTACTGTAGAGCGGTTCTAACGGTGGCTGGCTGTCTACTGTAGAGCGGTTCTAACGGTGGCTGGCTGTCTACTGTAGAGCGGTTCTAACGGTGGCTGGCTGTCTACTGTAGAGCGGTTCTAACGGTGGCTGGCTGTCTACTGTAGAGCGGTTCTAACGGTGGCTGGCTGTCTACTGTAGAGCGGTTCTAACGGTGGCTGGCTGTCTACTGTAGAGCGGTTCTAACGGTGGCTGGCTGTCTACTGTAGAGCGGTTCTAACGGTGGCTGACTGTCTACTGTAGAGCGGTTCTAACGGTGGCTGGCTGTCTACTGTAGAGCGGTTCTAACGGTGGCTGGCTGTCTACTGTAGAGCGGTTCTAACGGTGGCTGACTGTCTACTGTAGAGCGGTTCTAGCGGTGGCTGGCTGTCTACTGTAGAGCGGTTCTAGCGGTGGCTGGCTGTCTACTGTAGAGCGGTTCTAACGGTGGCTGGCTGTCTACTGTAGAGCGGTTCTAACGGTGGCTGGCTGTCTACTGTACAGCGGTTCTAACGGTGGCTGGCTGTCTACTGTAGAGCGGTTCTAACGACGGCTGGCTGTCTACTGTAGAGCGGTTCTAACGGTGGCTGGCTGTCTACTGTAGAGCGGTTCTAACGACGGCTGGCTGTCTACTGTAGAGCGGTTCTAATGGTGGCTGGCTGTCTACTGTAGAGCGGTTCTAACGGTGGCTGACTGTCTACTGTAGAGCGGTTCTAACGACGGCTGGCTGTCTACTGTAGAGCGGTTCTAACGGTGGCTGACTGTCTACTGTAGAGCGGTTCTAACGGCGGCTGGCTGTCTACTGTAGAGCGGTTCTAACGGTGGCTGACTGTCTACTGTAGAGCGGTTCTAATGGTGGCTGGCTGTCTACTGTAGAGCGGTTCTAACGGTGGCTGACTGTCTACTGTAGAGCGGTTCTAGTGGTGGCTGGCTGTCTACTGTAGAGCGGTTCAAACGGTGGCTGGCTGTCTACTGTAGAGCGGTTCTAACGGTGGCTGGCTGTCTACTGTAGAGCGGTTCTAGCGGTGGCTGGCTGTCTACTGTAGAGCGGTTCTAACGGTGGCTGACTGTCTACTGTAGAGCGGTTCTAGCGGTGGCTGGCTGTCTACTGTAGAGCGGTTCTAACGGTGGCTGGCTGTCTACTGTAGAGCGGTTCTAACGGTGGCTGGCTGTCTACTGTAGAGCGGTTCTAACGGCGGCTGGCTGTCTACTGTACAGCGGTTCTAACGGTGGCTGGCTGTCTACTGTAGAGCGGTTCTAACGACGGCTGGCTGTCTACTGTAGAGCGGTTCTAACGGTGGCTGGCTGTCTACTGTAGAGCGGTTCTAACGACGGCTGGCTGTCTACTGTAGAGCGGTTCTAACGACGGCTGGCTGTCTACTGTAGAGCGGTTCTAACGACGGCGGGCTGTCTACTGTGGAGCGGTTCTAACGACGGCTGGCTGTCTACTGTAGAGCGGTTCTAACGACGGCTGGCTGTCTACTGTAGAGCGGTTCTAACGACGGCTGGCTGTCTACTGTAGAGCGGTTCTAACGACGGCTGGCTGTCTACTGTAGAGCGGTTCTAACGACGGCTGGCTGTCTACTGTAGAGCGGTTCTAACGACGGCTGGCTGTCTACTGTAGAGCGGTTCTAACGACGGCGAGCTGTCTACTGTGGAGCGGTTCTAACGACGGCTGGCTGTCTACTGTAGAGCGGTTCTAACGACGGCTGGCTGTCTACTGTAGAGCGGTTCTAACGACGGCTGGCTGTCTACTGTAGAGCGGTTCTAACGACGGCTGGCTGTCTACTGTAGAGCGGTTCTAACGACGGCTGGCTGTCTACTGTAGAGCGGTTCTAACGGTGGCTGGCTGTCTACTGTAGAGCGGTTCTAACGACTGGCTGTCTACTGTAGAGCGGTTCTGTTACATGTATGAGATGAGTTGACCCCGGGTTCAAATAAATCAAGTCCTTGCTAGATTTTTTAACCTGTGTATCTACGATCATGAATTGGTATCTTCTTCTTCTTCTTCGTCCCCCCCCCCCCCTTCTTCTTCCTCTTTGTCTTCTTCTTCTTTGTCGTAGTAGTTCGTTCTCAAACTCCTGTTACCAAGCCCTAAAAAGTGGCGATTATGATAGTGTTGGTGATGGTGACCGTATTTGTGGTGTTGGTGATGGTTTTGTGATGGTGATGGTGATGTTGGGGATGGTGGTGGTGTTAGGGATGATGTTGGTGATGGTGCTGATGTTGATGATGGTGTTGGGGATGCTGTTGGTGATGGTATTGGGGATGATGTTGGTGATGGTGATGGTGTTGGTGATGGTGTTGGGGATGATGTTGGTGATGGTGTTGGTGATGGTGCTGGTGTTGGTGATGGTGTTGGTGATGGTGTTGGGGATGATGTTGGTGATGGTGTTGGTGATGGTGCTGGTGTTGGTGATGGTGTTGGTGATGACAAGCATGTGTACCAAACACCAGCTTCTCTCCTGAACTCCGGCCCCCCTTTTATCTGTCAGGCTCCATCCAACGTAATCCCATTTGCGATCCATTTGAATCCATCCATCCTGCGCAAAGATCCATTTCTGAAAATTCACGCTTAACCGCTCACTCGCAATATGTGCTCTTCGGCTTTCAGTTTTAGCACATTCACGTCATATTCGGGTCAGCTGTCACACAGCAAACACACACCCCCCATTGAGCGTAGCGAAACGCTATCCTCTAGCCGGGATTTAAACAGCGAGGAACGGAGGACTCATGTCGTACCCACAGGAGTCATTGTTGTGTAACTATTAAAGGTGGTTTTAAAATTTTGGCGGCAGCGTCATGCGGACACATTGAGTGATTAAGATAATCTGTTTTTTTTATTGTACTTTATTGTCGTGGTATTGCATCGTGATGTTGTTGGTGTGCTAATTCCGCTAGTATTTCTTAGGCACGGTTAACGACTTTATTTGTTGGCTGATTACAGTTGCTCTCCCCACACCCAGAGATACATTGAGAAGGTGGGCAGAGCGCATGAGCTGCAGTGGTCAGCGACCCATAGGTGACTGCTAGCGTCAGGGCCAGCGAACCAGAGCTGCCAAGACCCTTCTACACCTCCACGCGATGATGCTGGATAACAGGTTCCAGCAGGGCAGACTGGCTAATGAGAAGGGATCGAAGAGGGAATGCTAACCCGGTACTCAAAATATGCTTGCTGAAGTCGGATGTGTTGGACCGAAAGGTGCAAATATCGCAGCCAAGCTGTAAACTACGACACAACGCATTCCGTTCTCTGGACTACATTCTGCTACTTAAGCCCTTTCAGTGTTTGATAGTGGGAGATTGAGAATGAACGAAGCCAAGCCAAATACGATTACAGTCCAGGCAACGTTATGTCGGCTGGAAGAAACGTTGGGTATACACCGGATACGTGATCCCGTTGACCAATAATAGGTTCTGGTTTCAGGCGGTTATGTGGAACCTAGCGGCGATTGGAAGCGGGGTAGACCCAGAGAGAGACTAGGCAGAACTAGCAGAAGGGTAGGAGTAACTACGGGGCTAGGGAGGGAGCAGCCACGGGGCTATGGAGGGAGCAACCACGTGGTTAGGGAGCATGCAAGAACTACAGAGAGGTGAGGTAGACCTAGAGAGAGTCTAGGCAGAACTAATAGAAGGGAGGGAGTAACCACGGGGCTAGGCAACATACAAGAACTACAGAGAGGCTAGGCAAAGTAACCCATAGCATTACCGCCGTAGGGGTGTGAGGTGTTAGCGATCTCACATTTCAAAGGCTCGGCTATATGAGGGCGGTAGCCATCTCATCCCCCTCGCCGCTTTTACTTCCCGGACTGAACCGGTACGCATTTAAGGCTGGGTCGACCCGGGCGCCGTTGCAGTCTGAAAAAACATTACCGCCTCAACTGGGGAATGAACCCAGGACCACTCAGATGCGAAGCCAGAGCGCTAACCACTGCCCTACGCGGCTCCCTAGAGGCGAGGTATGCACAAAGAAACATGCTATTTTCAATTTTTAACTGCCAAGAGTTCTTTTACGTGCGCAGCTTGTACACGGGACTTCCGAGTTTATTATACACCTCGATAGGACCTGGTGTCTGATCTCACCTCTCTTGATACCAAGGTCAGGTCAGATCAGCTCATCCCGTAACCGGTGAGGTCGTTGGGGCACACATGAAGACATCCTCACAACTCTACGCCATCTCTCTCTGTCAGATGCCGCTGCCTGTGACCCTTCTGGTCGGAGACTGGTCCATTCTTTTATGTTGTCCTCCCATCTCTTTTTGGGTCGGCCTCTTCGTCGTCTGCCATGCACCTTCCCGTGGAGGATTGTGTTTGCAAGACCATTTGATCTCGATATGTGACCGTACCAAGTGAGTTTCCTTCTTGTGACAGTTACCAAGAGGTCGTCAAAAGACCCTATTGCTGTTGTAATTCTATCTCGTATTTCCTCATTTGTAACTCGATCTTTGTACGTGACATTTAAAAGTTTTCGGAAACATCTCATCTCCAAGGCATGTATCCTTCGTTGAAGGTCAGCTGTAACTGTCCATGTCTCACACGCATAGAGGAATATTGACAGGACCAGTGTACGCATTAATCTGATTTTCGTGCGTAGTGCTAACCGTTTATCTTGCCAGATTTTGTTAAGCCGTGCAAGCTCCGCTATTGTCTGTGCTATTCTGGCCAACACTTCACATTTTGATCGTTCATCACTGACAATCGACCCAAGATATTTAAAACGGTCAACCACTTCGAGTTCCTGACCGTTAGCTTTTATCCTGCTGTTGAAACCCGTAGCGTTGTTGGTCATTAATTTTGTCTTTCCAGCGTTTATCTCCATACCATAGTCAAGAACTGTTTCATCGAGCCTTCTGACCCATTCCTGGAGTTCTGCTTCTGAACCCGTCGATATCATCTGCAAAACGAAGGTTGGTAATCGTTCGGCCCCTTATCTTGACAGTACCAACGTGACCTCCAAGTGCCTCACTCATAATTCCTTCAAGGAATATATTGAAAAGAGTTGGAGAGAGTGTACACGCCTGTCTCATAGCAACTGATGTGCGAAACCAGTCTCCTCGCCTCCCATTCACAAGAACTGCGCTAGACGCCTTGGCATACAGGTGTTCAAGGACCGTTATAATATTTCCGTTGATATTATACATCCTCATAGTTGCCCAAAGCACTTTATGCCATACCCTATCAAACGCCTTCTTAAAATTCACAAACACATGATACAGTGTTTGCTGCTGTTCTAGATATTTCTCGCTTAGCAGCCTTAAATTAAATATCTGTTCTGTAGTGCTTCTTCCCTGTCTGAACCCTGCTTGCTCCTCGGCAATGATGTTCTCTGCTTGGGGTTTCAATCGGTCAAGGATTAATCTAAGCATGACCTTGCTAGGGTGGCTAATGAGGCTTATTGTTCTGTAATTTTGGCACAACTTTAGGTTTCCAGACTTATGTAACGGTATAACTTTTGATTTCGTCCATAAGTCCGGCCAGTTTCCTGTCGCCCATATTTTGTTACAGATGTATGTCAGGCCTTCCACCACTACCTCTTCACCTGCTTGTAAGAGCTCTGCTGGTATATTGTCCACGCCGGCCGCCTTCCCTCTTCTCAATGTCTTTACCGCTGCAATTACCTCTTCCTTCGTTATCAGTTGGTTATCCTCTATATTTGTTGGTGTTGGGGGGAATGTTTTCTCAGGTTTGCTTCGCCCTTCATAGTTGTATAGCTCGGAACAGTATTCTGTCCATCTTGCCAGTACGTCATTTCCCTCAATAAGGCACTTGCCGCTTTTATCATGAATCATAAGATTCCTGCTTTGTCTTGGTGTTACCAGTTCTTTGACCACCTTGTATGATACCAAAAGACACCTTAAACTTGTGGGACTCGAACTGTTTTGCAATTTCGTATGTTTGTTTCTTGATATGCGAACACCTTATCTCATAGCTATGGCGACCCTCGAGTATCTTTCTTACCTGTGCGCATTTGTTAACGCCTCTTCTCAACCTATATAAACCTTGGAACTGGTTTTGAAACGTTTAAATAGAGAATTGTCAGTTGAATTAAATATAAATGTAAATGTTATGTTATGTTATGTTATGTTATGTTATGTTATGCATTCTTTGTCTCACAATGGCAATGATCCAAGTGAAACTGACTTATCGAAGTACTGCAATTATGCTGTTTTTACTGTATTAATGTAAAATTGCTTACATTTTCGCTCCATGCAAGACATAGGTCCAACTGTAGTTGGTCCATTTGGTTTCGGTTCGCTTCGTTCGTTCTCAATCTCCCACTACCGAACCTTAAAAGGGTTTAAGTAGCAGAATGTAGTCCAGAGAACGGAATGCGTTGTGTCGTAGTTTACAGCGTGACTGCGATATTTGCACCTTTCGGTCCAACATATCCGACTTCAGCAAGCATATTTTGAGTAGCGGGTTAGCATTCCCTCTTCGATCCCTTCTCCTTAGCCAGTCTGCCCTGCTGCAGCCTGTTATCCAGGATCACCGCGTGGAGGTGTAGAAGGGTCTTGGCAGCTCTGGTTCGCTGGCCCTGACGTTAGCAGTCAGCTATGGGTCGCTGGCCCTGACGCTAGCAGTCAGCTATGGGTCGCTGGCCCTGACGCTAGCAGTCAGCTATGGGTCGCTGGCCCTGACGCTAGCAGTCAGCTATGGTTCGCTGGCCCTGACGCTAGCAGTCAGCTATGGGTCGCTGACCGCTGCAGCTCATGCGCTGGTTGGTCCATTTTAAATGAAACGTCTCAGAGATATTGTTACTATTCAGGTTTCCGCTCCCTATAAAGCATAGGCCACCACTGTAGTTAGTCCATTTTAAATGAAGTATTTCATCTCTGTTGTTACAATGTATCTTTTAACTGTGTTAATATCCAATTCTGGCACTGATAGCACAACATGGGTAGGGATATCGTGCTGTATAACAACATAATTGTCTTTTTATTATTTTGTGATTTGTTTGGTGTTGTCATTTATTTTTTGTTATCCCCGATGAAGACTTTGTGGGCGTAACGTGAATTTCTATTTATTTCTGTCCAGGTGTGGTAACTGGTTCCTACCCATTTATGTCTTTATCGTCTTCGTCTTTTTTTTAATGCGGGAAGCATGTCGTAAGAGACGACCAACTGTGTGACATGGCATAACACCATGCATGGTTAGGTGGTTTGTTAAGAGAAGCATAGATGGCGTCTAACAGGATGCGGGTCTACCTTGTTTTAGTGTTTGAGTCTATTAAGATGGACTCGCACATTGGCTAACCACCCTTCAAGAAATGTGTTCTAACTTAACTGTATTATCCTGGTTTAGAAGACTATTCAGAGTCTATATACAACCAGTTTATTCTCCTCCACTGATACTGTAAATACTGTGAGCATCTAATCTATTTTTGAATGCATTAACTGACTCTGCTTCCAATATATCATATGGCAATGCATTAGAAGGATTCACTACTCTCTGACTAAAAAATGACTTCCTCTACTTCTTCTTCTTCGCGTTCAGGATCTTTTGGTCATGCTATATCTGCAGGCCAGTCGCCATGATGGAGTCTGTAGCCTTCACCAGGTCGGAGCGGCTGCCCCACAGCTTTTGGTCATGCTATATCTGCAGGCCAGTCGCCATGATGGAGTCTGTAGTCTTCACCAGGTCGGAGCGGCTGCCCCACAGCTTTTGTCTCAGCTCCGCACCCTCTGTCCAGGTCTGGCATATCATTTCCCTATAGATTGGGCATTCCTGTAGAGTATGCCCATGGTTCTGGCATCCTGTTCCACATGGGCACTCATCGGTGTGTGAGATCTTCAGTCGGTATAGATGTTCTAGTAGTCTGCAGTGACCAGTTCTCAGTCGAAATAAGGTAGTTTGTTGATTTCTTTTGAGTTGGTGAATTGGGTCTGGTGTACTGCTTATGTTTCTGTCTTCTCTCCATTGGTGTATTAACTGATTTCTGATGATGTTCTTGATTTCCTAACATATAATCTAGACCTGTCTTTAAACAATTTGTAGCTGTGCTCTCTTCTTTTTGTAGCTGGTTGTACTTTTTCTTTGTTTTTTTTTGCGTTCGCCTTATTTATCTATTTCCCCAAGGTGGTGTGCGTTGCATTGCGGTTTTTACCTTGCGCCTGTCGGCCCAGTGCATCCGACTTCAGCATGCATTGTATGTAAGGGTCTGCTTAATCCTGCACTTTCTAAGGGTTTGCTTCCCCGGGGTAACAGCCGGTGCTGTGATGGGGATTGAACCGAGCACCTTCCGTGTTGTGAGCCGTGTCACTTAACCACTAGCCCACGCCCGTCACATCGGCTGTACTTTGAAATACTTGGTATATTCTAATTTATAAAAGTCAAGAAAGTCAAGATCCCGTCACGCCCTGCGGCGCATAGGAAATATTTTGTTAGGCCCAATGTATTTTGTAACGCACGGCACTTTGTGGATGATGTGGTCAGCATCACTCCGGCCGCCTTTACTTCCTGGACTGAACCGGTAAAGTCTAATTTATCCTTTCCTTTTATTAATTTATAAACTTGTATTGAGTCACCTCGAATTCTTCTCTGTTGGACTAACCGAAAACCAATCTTGTTAGTCTTTCCTCAGAACTATGATTCTCAAATCCAACGATTGTTTTTGTAGCTCTTCCTTATTATTTTTTTGTATTGTACGTGTTTGCCTCAATTTCTGCTGGCGGAGACGCGACTATTCCACCCCAGACCGGATTCAATTCGGGCGATATTAAGACGCATAAAACAGTGCTTGGATGTATGTGTGGATCTGTATATATTTATGCTAGGTTTGTGCGCTCTCAGAAGCCAGCCCAACCAAAGTGCAATGGAAGGGTCTCACTCTGAGGGCGCGTGTGAAAGTTGTGCAAGAGTGTGGTTGTTGGACATAGTCAAATGAAACAAGAGTGTGGTTGTTGGATAGAGTCAAATGAAACAAGAGTGTGATTGTTGGACAGAGTCAAATGAAACAGAGTGAGGTAAGAGGAGAGAGGAGGGAGAGACATAATCTTCTTTGTACCCTTTCCAGCATGTTTAAATCCACTCTATTATGTGGACATCACACCTGAACACAATACGCTAATTTAGGTCTCACCAATTATTTATATAACTTGACTATTACTTCCTTGCTCTGATGTCAAATATTAATTTACTTAGGGAGCCGCGTAGCGCAGTGGTTAACGAGATGGCTTCGCATCTGAGTGGTCCTGGGTTCATTCCCCAGTTGAGGCAGAGATTATTTTTCACACCGAAACGGAGCCCGGGTCGACCCTCCCTCAAATGGGTACCGGTTCAGTCCGGGAAGTAAAAGCGGCGAGGGAGAGGATATGGCTACCGCCCTCATGTAATAAATAATACGATAATAATGTTATGGGTTACTTTATTACTTTTACCAAATGTTTGATAGATCCCAGTTTAACGATATGATTTCATCACAGGTTGGAAATACAGAACGCGAAGCGAAGTTCCTGTCAGTTCTCCGACACCTTTTGAAGATAGGACCAGGCGATGACTCACGCACTGGAACAGTCTGGCACACAGTTGACGAGTTTGTGGCAAAGGCAGCAGACGTGGAGTCTCAAGAAGACGCTGAGAAGCTTCTAAACTCCATCGAGAATCAAACCGACGGTCTCCAGACGTCTGCGCGTCCCGCCAAGCAACAATGCTGGGATGATCTTTCATCGTCGACTACGGCTGCGTCGTCTTCATTAATGACAACGTTTTTTACCAGCTCGCCTTCTCCGGCGCCTCTTCTACCTTCCGGAACTATGCCAGGAATGCCTCCACCACCTCCTCCTCCTCCTCCACCTCCTTCATCAGGGATGGCAGCCGGGCCACCACCGCCGCCTCCACCACCAGGCAGCGCGACGCCTGAAATCTCTCAAACGAATCTACCCCAGTTCAACACTCCACAACCCAGGTCAAAGATGAAAACCCTTCCATGGCAGAAGATTTCTGTTAATAATGTAATCGGGAAAACCAACATTTGGACTATAATTAGCCACTTTGAAGAGGAGCACACGATGGACTATGAACAAATGGAAGAGCTCTTTGGGATAAACCACGGCTCTGCAAGCAAACGATCAAACCAGGACGCTGATGGAGCGCAGGAGAACAAGAAGAAAAGAGAGAATACAGAGGTAAGTATGTTTAACCAGTAATTCTTCTTACACTATGGTGCTTGTTTCAAGTCTTACAGGTTCGCGTAAAGAATACGCAATGGGCGAGAAAAATATTGGAAAGATAGAAAAGGAAAGGGCCCAATGGGTTATAATAGATCATACAGGTAAAATGAGTGAGCAAGTCCAGGTAGCAATGAAAAAGGGAAATACATTTATGATAAAAAGAAATATTAAAGATAGGAGTAAGGAAGTGATAGTCAAACTGTATAAAGTATTAGTTAGACCTAGATTGGTGTACTGTGTACAGGTGTGGAGTCCTTATCGTAGAAGAGATACAAACATGCTGGAAAAGGATATAAAAAAGAGCGACAACGCTGATAGTGGGATTCCAGAATTACAGTTATGAGGAAAGACTCAGAAAACCCGGCCTACAGTGTCTAGAAAAGAGAAGAATTCGTGGTGACTTAATACAGGTTTATAAGATGATCAGATGAACGGATAAATTAGACTATAATAATTTTTTTTTCTTCAAAATACAACCACGAACAAGAACAAGAGGGCATAGCTACAAAGTAACTAAAGAAAGGTGCAGATTAGATATTAGAAACTATTTTTTTATATCAGAGATTGGTGAATGCTTGGAATGCATTGCTACAGGAAGCAGTGGAGACAGGAGCAATTAATGTATTTAAAAATAAATTGGATACGCATAGCTTTTAAAGCAAGGACATATAAATGAAACTGGTTGTTTAAAGACTCTGTAGAGTCTTCTAAACCTCTTTACCCTTTCCTTTTTGCTATCTCGTCGATATCTTCCTCATAACAACCCAACTCCTCTTTCATCATATTGCTTACTCTCTCATCTCGGTCTCTCTCCCTCTCGTTCTCTCTCTCGCCCTCTCGTTCTATCTTCCTCTCGTTATTTATCTCTCTCTCGGTCTCTCTCCCTCTCTCTCTCTCTCTCTTCTATGTGTCCCTTTTGATTTATAAAAGAGTTTATGTGTGTTCCTAGTCTATGACCCCGCGAGCTATGCCGACGGTGACATATCATCAACAGAGTGTCCCGATACCAGAGACGTAGAACGGTAGGAGCAATCTAAGATTCATAGTGCCTTGCAGGCAGATTGGGGACATCTCCCTCATATACCAAGGAAAACTAGTAATTCTCAAGCTACTCCACACACAATCAAATCCCTTGGCTCCCCTCGGAGCACAGGCAATTGGCCACACCACGCCAGCATACACGGTTCTGGGCTGCTCTTTCCGTCTTTCTCCAGATGAAACCATGTAATTTGTGTTGCTTCTCACATTCTCTTCTCTGTGAATCGTCTGCCTCTATTTCTCATCCCTTGATGATTCAATGTGAGAGCATGTATAGATATGCTGGGCGGAGCCTTCTTAAGTGTATGTCCTATTCAGAATCATTGTCGACTTTCAACTTGTTGTTGCAGTGTCTGTTGTTGGCTCCTTTCCCATATGTCTTTATTCCTCACCAAGTGTAGCCGCGGTATGTCCAGTATCCTTCGTAAGTCTCCGTCGAGGATCAAGATGCTGATCAGCGCATGAGCTGTGTCTGTCAGCGACCCATAGCTGACTGCTAGCGTTAGGGCCAGCGAACCATAGCTGACTGCTAGCGTTAGGGCCAGCGAACCATAGCTGACTGCTAGCGTTAGGGCCAGCGAACCATAGCTGACTGCTAGCGTTAGGGCCAGCGAACCAGAGCTGTCAAGGCCCTTCTACACCTCCACGCGGTGATCCTGGATAACAGGCTGCAATAGGACAGACTGGTTAAGGAGAAAGGATCGAAGAGAGAAGGCGAACCCGGTACACGAAAAATGTCACGCTGAAGTCGGATGTGTCAGACCGAAAGGTGCAAATATGGCAGTCAAGCTGTAAACTACGACACAACGCATTCCGTTCTACGGACCATCCTGCTACTTGGAAAGTCCTTTTCATGGCTTGATAGCAAGGGGACGGTGTGGGCTAGTGGTTAAGTGACATGGCTCACAACCCGAATATGATGGATTCGATCCCTATCACAGCACCGGCCGTTACCACGGGGAGGCAAACCCTTAGAAAATGCAGTAAGAAGCAGACCCTTACATAAAATTCATGCTGAAGTCTGATGCACTGGGCAGACAGACGCAAAATAAAAACCACAGTGCAACGCACAAGGCCTTGGGGATTAGAGAAATAAGGCGAAGGCAAAAAAAGAACAACCACATTTTAAATGGCTTTATAGCGTTTGAGAACGAACGACGAAAGGGGAGAAAAGGTATCTGTTCACTAAGGAAGGAGTCTTTCCTGGTCATTCCGCAGTCAAGAGTCAAGACGCTGAGCAGCGCCTGAGCTGCAGTGGTCAGCGATCCATAGCTGACTGCTAGTGTCAGGGCCAGCGAACCAGAGCCACCAAGACCCTTCTACACCTCCACGCTGTGATCATGGATAACAGGCTGCATCAGGGCAGACTGGCTAAGGAGAAGGGATCGAACAGGAAAGACCAACCCTGTACTCAAAAATGCTTGCTGAAGTCTGATGTGTTGGACCGAAAGATGCAGATTTCGCAGTCAAGCTGTAAACTACGACACAACACATTCCGTTCTCAGGACTACATTCTGCTACTTGGAAAGTTCTTCTGAAGGCTTGGTAGCGGGAGTTTGAGAACAAACGAAGAAGATGAAGAATGGACATCTGTTAACCAAGGCCTGAAGTCTTTCCTGGTCATTCCGCAGCTCACCTGTAGTGACATTCCCCGTCACCTGTAAGATCGTCACAGTTGGATACAGGTGCAAAGTCTGCTGGCTTGCATGTCTTCGCTATCTATGAAGTTAATTGATAGAGAACAGGAAGCTCTTATTCTTCTGCTTCGATCAACTGATGCTGTGCGTCTAGCCCGGTGAGGTTCACGAAGGAGACTGTGCATTTCAGGTCTTCGCCAGTCCCCCACAGTTTCTGGAGCATGGTCACTCCCCCAGGCCAGACTGCCTCTATTTGGCCTCTATAAGTAGGTCAGTTCTGCAGGATATGCTCTGGTGTTTGATTGGGTGCTCCACAATCGCTTGTGGCGATGTCTCTGATATCCATTCTGTGGAGGTGCGCCTTGAGTCTACAATGCCCGTTCTGAGTCTAAAGATCTTTGTCTGCCAACAAACTGCCTAGTTTGTCTATGTTGTCAGTATCTGGCTTGTATACTTTGTGCTGGTCTCTTCATTTCGCCCTCGCGGATCGTTTTGTGAGTGTCTTTGATTCTTTGTAGCTCTGTGGATGCGTGACTGCGTGTCGCCACTTTCCACTTTTGCTAGCTCATCTGCATTCTCTGTTGCAAGGATCCCAAAGTGGGCTGGAATCCATTGTATGACTAAGTTGGTTTGTTTTTCGGGACAGCAACCTGATGTTGTGTTTTATTTCGTATAAAAGTATATCTTGTTTAGTGCTTGAGATGGCTTGAAGTACGCTCCTGGAATCTATTTTCTTTGGGGCTTGAGATGGCTTGGAGTACGCTCCTGGAGTCTATCTTGTTTTGGGCTTGAGATGGCTTGGAGTACACTCCTGGAGTCTATCTTGTTTGGGGCTTGAGATGGCTTGGAGTACGCTCCTGGAGTATATCTTGTTTGGGGCTTGAGATGGCTTGGAGTACACTCCTGGAGTCTATCTTGTTTGGGGCTTGAGATGGCTTGGAGTACACTCCTGGAGTCTATCTTGTTTGGGGCTTGAGATGGCTTGGAGTACGCTCCTGGAGTCTATCTTATTTGGGGCTTGAGATGGCTTGAAGTACGCTCCTGGAATCTGTTTTTGTTGTTACGGATCCAGTAGCATCCGGGCTTTCGCCCTTTACAGTCGGCCTAATTGGTTTGATTCGTGTATTAACCCCTTACAGTCGGCCTAATTGATTTGTGTATTAACCTATACAGTCAGCCAAATTGATTTGTGTATTAACCCCTTACAGTCAATCTAATTGATTTGTGTATTAACACCTTACAGTCGGCCTAATTTATATGTGCATTAACCCCTTACAGTCGGCCTAATCGATTTAATTTGTGTATTAACCCCTTACAGTCCAGCCTATTTAATTTGTGTATTAACCCCTTACAGTCGGTCTGGTTGTATACAGACTCTGCAGGGTCTTCTAAACCAGTATAAAGACGTTAAGTTAAGTTACATTTGTGTATAACCTCTTACAGTCGGCCTAATTGATTTGATTTGTGTATTAACTCTTTACAGTCGGCTAATTGTTCTGTGTATTACCCCCTCACAATCCGGTCCAATTGATATGTGTATTAACCCCTTACAGTTCGGCCTAATAGATTTGTGTATTAACCCCTTACAGTCGGCCTAATTGATTTGATTTGTGTATTAACCCCTTAGTCAGCTCAATTAATTTGATTTGTGTATTAACCCTTTACATTCTGGCTAATTAATTTGTATACTAACCCCTTACAGTCGGCCTAATTGATTTGATTTGTGTATTAACCCCTTAGTCGGATTAATTGATTTGATTTGTGTATTAACCCCTTACAATCTGGCTAATTAATTTGTGTATTAACCCCTTACATTCTGACTAATTAATTTGTGTATTAACCCCTTACAGTCGGCCTAATCGATGTGACTTATGTATTACCCCCTTTACACTCCTGCCTAATTAATTAGATTTGTGTCTCAACCTTTTATAGCCCAGCCTAATTGATTTGTGTCTTAACCATTTCCTGTCTGGCCTAACTGATTCATGTCACAAGAAACGAATACAATCAACTAGACCGGATTCTAATGGGTTAAGGATAGGAAAGATGTCGAGGAAAAGACCTGATTTTAAAAAGGAGATCGTCTCTAATACTGAATCCCCAGCAGCAGTGTTACTTCCTTACTTACTTAGTCGTTCCTCTTCTACCGTGAGGTGTAGAGGTAGCAGTGTTACACACACACAAAATAGGTCTAGCCTCTTACACACGTTCCCCAAGAGCAATGAAATTAACAATGCCTGACCTTATCAGCCTAACCGCCAATCTCACATACACACCCCCTTCTCTTCTAGGGTTTGGACAGTTTCAAAGTCGGTGAAGTAAGTATGTCTCAACAACTCATGTGTATCATATAACACATTTCTAACAAATAGCTCACGTATAGCCACGCAGTTGTCTCGCTGTGTAACAAACACAGTGGGCTATTCACTTCTAGTTTCACTTCACCTTTCACTCCAGAAGTGTTAACATTCACTAACTTCCATGTAAAGGTCACTAACTCCAATTTCACTATCACTGCTTGTAATGAAGCTAGTTTGGGCACCTGTGTCCAACAGTCAATGCGGTACAGGCATACCTTGCTCTTATCGAAAGGTTAGGAACCAGGGTACTGTATAAAGTCAAAAATTGACTGAAGTAAAAAAGTCTACAGTTAAAAAAAAAACTCCACATAAAGTAAAAAATAGTATAGAGTAAAAGTAGCCTACAGTCAAAAATAGTATAAATTCAAAAAATAGTATAAATTCAAAAATATAAAAATTCAAACATACAAAAATAGTATAAATTCAAAAAATGTAAATACAAAAATAGTATAAATTTAAAAATATATAAATTCAAAAAATATATAAATTCATAAATACTCTAAATTAATAAATAGTCCAATATCCAAAAATGAGTCAAATATCCAAAAATATAAGTCAGATTCTGAGCAGTGCATGAGCTGTAGTGGTCAGCGACCAAAAGCTGACTGCTAGTGACAGGGCCAGCGACCTAGAGCTGCCAAGACCCATCGCTCATCCATGTTCTGATCCTGGATAACAGGCTGCAGCATAGCAGCGTGGCATAGGGGTGAAACTGGCTCGGTTATCACAATCCCAAAGTTCCGGGTTCGATTCCCACTTGTGTCCAGTTTAGCAGACACTGTTTTTTTTTTCTCAGGCTAATACTCCCCCACGTACGGAAAGTAATGGCAACCTACCGTACTGCACACTTTCCAAGAAACTCATAACAACCAAATAGGTGGCGGTTGTAAGAAGCTACGTTCTGTAAAAGGACATGCGACTTACTTTTACAGAGCAGACTGGATAAGGACAAGGGGAGACTAACACGATACACAAATACGCAATGCTGAAGTCAAGCTGCGCCACACAACGCATTCTGTTCTCCGAGCAACATCCTGCTGCTTACAGAGCCCGTTTCAGGGCTTAGTAACGGAAGTTTGAGAACAAAGGAGAAGAAAAAGTAGAAAGAATGATGAATAAGACAAAGAAGACAGTCTAAAGTCAAAAATAGTCTAATTTATCTTTTTTTCTTTTGCGTTCACCTTATTTTTCTAATCCCCAAGGCGGTGTGCGTTGCACTGTGGTTTTTATTTTGCGCCTGTAGGCCCAGTGCATCCGACTTCAGCATACATTTTATGAAAGGGTCTGCTTCCTCCTGCATTTTCTAAGGGTTTGTTTCTCCGGGGTACCGGCCGGTGCTGTGATGAGGATCGAACCCAGCACCTTCTGGTTGTGAGCCGTGTCACTTAACCACTAGGCCACTCCGTCCCCTAGTCTAAATTGAAAACATAACCTTTATTTACGTTGCAAATGCACTAGCGCAAGGCACGACACATCCGGGTGCCATGGCGCGAGGAATGCCGATATGGATTCTAGCATTTCATAACCAGTGTAGTATTTACTTGCACTATATCCCATATGCCGTATTTTCCCTTTCATTAATCAGGGACAAACCAATTGGAATTTATCCCGGGTAAATTTCCACTTCTACCTCCGACTTTCAAGGTCAAAGTGATGCCACACGACATGTAATCCAGTGACTCCCAAACTGTGTGCCGCGCCATCCTGGGGTACCGTGCCTACTTTACACGAGTTCCGCGAAACATTCCAATATTTTCATCAACTGCTCACGCCAACTGTTAAGTTGGCTTATTTTCTGACTTGAGGCTGCCTGGTACACTAACGGTTATGTAGACCGAAACAGTTTGGGAACCCCTGTTGCAAGACATAACGCAACTAAGAAATAGCAGGAATAGGTTAAGATTGCTTTAAAAATAAACTTTAATTTGAACATTTAGTATTCATATTTACAAGAACAATTCACCCATTAAACTCACTTCAGAAGATGCTGAGCAGCGCATGAGCTGTAGTGGTCAGCGACACATAGCTAACTGCTAGCGTCAGGGCCAGCGAACCAGACCTGCCAAGACCCTTCTACACCTCCACTCGGTGGTCCTTGATAATAGGCTGCAGCAGGGCAGACTGGCTAAGGAGAAGGGATCGAAAAGGGAATGCTAACCTGGTACTCAAAAAAATGATTGCTGAAGTCGGATGTGTAGGACCGAAAGGTGCAAATATCGCAGTCAATCTGTAAACTACGACACAATGCATTCCGTTACCTGGACTACGTTCTGCTACTTAATTTCTTTCAGGGTTTGGTAGTGGGAGATTGAGAACGAACGAAGCCAAGCCAAGCCAAACCAAGCGAAGCCAAGACAAACCAAGCCAAGCCAAACTCACTTCAAATGTTAAGTAGTCTTATTTTCTGACTTAGGGTGGCGTCGAGAAATTCTGGTCCATCTTTTCGAGGTCCAACGGAATTCCCAACTCGATATTCTTTGGATCCGTACCGGGACAGAGGGGGCGAGGACGTCCAAGGAAGAGATGGGTGGACAACATCGCTGAGTGGTCAGGCCTTCGTCACGGTGAGATACGTCAGGCGGCGACAGACAGAGAGAGCTGGCGTGAGATTTTCATGTCTTCATGTGTGCCCCAACGACCTGATGGGTTACGGGATGAACTGAACTAAAACAGTTTGGGAACCCCTGTTGTAAGACATAACGCAAATAAGAAATAGCGAGAATAGGTTAAGATTGCTTTAAAAATAATCTTTAATATGCCCATTTAGGATTCTTAGTTCTTAGTCGACCTGTACATCTACAAGGGCAGATGCCCCTATGCAGGTCCTAGCTCTGGTATGAACTGGATGTAGTCTGGAAGAAGGGTTTCCTGCTTAGTGGGCTAGCTTCGAGTAACTTAATATCCCGCTGCATTGCAACAAGCGCTTTCAGAGAGTGGTTAACCGACGTGCGAGTCCATCTTAAGAGACTCACACTAGAGCAAAGTAGACCAGTAGCTTGTTAGGCGCCTTCTATACTGCTCTAGATAAACCCCCTAACCATGGCCGGTGTTATGCCCTGTCACAGTTAGTCACCTCTTACGACATGCTCTCTGTGGGACAGTGGTGCTATTTTTGTCCTTGTCATACACAAAGACCGCGGCAGACCACTGCTGATTCATATTACCAAGAATAATTCTCCCAAGCAGATCGGCATGCTGCAGAACCCTGAGAGGAACTCTTCGTCCATCTTTACGTCTGGTGAACCAGCTGATATCTGAGAACACGCAGGATAGTGGAGCCGTCATATACACCGACGGATCGGGGCATCAGGTTGGGGGCTTTTTGGCTGGAGTGAGATGACGGGTTGGGGCTTTTTGGCTGGAGTGAGATGACAGGTTGGGGCTTTTTGGCTGGAGTGAGATGACAGGTTGGGGCTTTTTGGCTGGAGTGAGATGACAGGTTAGGGCCTCTCGGCTAGAGTGAAAGGACAGGTTAGGGCCTCTCGGCTAGAGTGAAAGGACAGATCGTTGCTGAACTTAGTGGGGCATACACGTCAGTAACCTCCAGTTTGAGAATGGAGACGGAAGCAGTGACCGCAGCGCTAAGATGGCTATCTGAGACCCCTTTAACAAGTGCAATCATCGTGACAGACGCGCAAGCCGTACTTCAGAAAGTACAGAAGGGATGGCTGAGGTACGAGTGGATAGCAGCTGTTGAGGCCTCAAACCTCCAGGGGTTGACATGGATCTACTGTCCTGGTCATGCTGGGGATCAGGGCAATGAAAGAGCTGATATCTTGGCTTCCCCATCTCCCATTATGGGCACGTTAGTGATGGATATGAGTGACATTTAGAAATCAATCAACGACCATCTGTTGGATGAGGACACTAGGTGAATCAGCAAGCCACAGACTAAAGTTTCGACATCAAACGAAGTTCGAGCGGAGTGAGGCGCATGAGAGGTCGGGGCAAGAGAGTGTACAACCAGCGAGCTACAGGAACCATCAAAATCCAGATCATGCACCCTATGCTGAGAGGCTGAGCACCTATGGGTATGCCCGTAGTGCAGTGACGTCAATTCGTAGAAACTGAAATAATGAATTACACAACTATCATGAATGCCTGCAACATCTAAATAAACATAGGAAATACATTCAAAAGAAAAATTTGTTATAAATAAAATATTACATTGAAATGTCTTTGATTTGCATTTAGTATTAAACCATCAGGTCTCGGAATTGAGATTTGGTTTCCATAAAGGTAGAAATATTTCATAGATCAGTACATTTCCAACTATTTGTATTCAAATACTGGTTAACGAACGAGACAAGATGGCGCGATATCTGTGTTGAATCTGACGCTTTGTTTCACAAGTAACTCAAACTCGAAACATCGGGATAAGGGGGAAATTATAGAAAGAGCGAGTCAAGCCCCAAGGATGGGGATAAGGGACAATGTCGAATGAGCAAGGTGTCAATAGTTGAGTTGTCGAAAGTCAAGGTATGACTGTACTTAGAAATAGTTGCATAATATTATCCCCTTCTGCTTTTGCATAAGTGTACCATATATTCTTCTGCTTCCGCCTACTTGTACCATATCTTCTTCTGCTTCCGCCTACTTGTACCATATCTTCTTCTGCTTCCGCCTACTCGTTCCATATCTTCTTCTGCTTCCGCCTACTCGTTCCACCTGAAGGATACGACCACTTCTTCAGATGGCCCCTATACGTTGAGCCAATACTGCAGTGGTTGATTAAATAGCAATGGTTTGGCATGCTAATGTTGCTAGCCCCCCAATGCATAAACTTCTTTAGCCGCCGTTTACTCAATGCTTATGCGTACTAAACGTGTGTAACCATCTACTAGATGAAGCCATAGTACGAGGATCAGTTGCAGCGTTACAAATTCTACTTGAACAAATTAACAGCACATGAAAATAAACGCACTGAAAACAAAGGCTTTAGTAATCGACAAGCAATAAAGACAAATTAATCCTCAATGGAGAAATGATCGAACAAGTACAGAGGTTTACATATGTAGGTGAAACCATCACAGTACATGCCCCCAACGAGACGGAGATTAAGACAAGGTTTGCATTGGTATAAAAGACGTTCAGAGAAAAACAGAAATTGTTAACTGAAAGAATATCAGGATAGAACTGTCAGGTCATCCCATACCAGTGAGGTCGTTCGGGCATATTTGAAGACATCCTCACAACTCCACGCCGACCTTCTCTGTCAGCGGCCGCTGCCTGTGACTCTTCTGGATGGAGATTGGTCCATTCTTTTATGTTGTCCTCCCATCCCTTTTTGGGACGGCCTCTTCGTCGTCTGCCTTGCATCTTTCCGTGGAGGATTGTATTTGCAAGACCACAATTGATCTCGATATGTGACCGTACCAAGCGAGTTTCCTTCTTTTGACAGTTGCGAAAAGGTCTTCAAAAGGCCCTATTGCTGTTGTAATTCTATCTCGTATGTCTCGTATTGAACTGAGGAAACCAAATAATCACTACTCGTGTTGACAATGGTACTATATAGGCCTGAAACATGGACTCTAGCAAAGAAGGATGAAAAAAGCCTGGAAGCGTTTGAAATGTGGTGCTACCGTAGAATAGAAAGAGTTAGGTGGACAGAAAGAAAATAGAATGACAATGTTCTCATTGAGGTAGGCGCACACATACAGATATTGAAAACTATACAGAAACTAAGATTGAATTGGATCTGACACAAGATGCGACATTAAAGTGTTCTACATAAAATATTAGAGGGCAATGCTCCTAAGGAAAGAGTAAGGGGGCGACGTAGACTCGCCTTTACATCTCGGACATGTAGAGACATTAAGGTACGAACCTATGCTGAGATGGAGAGAATTGCAGATGATAGGGTCAAATGGAGAGACGTGCTCAGACAACCTTACAACCAGTCTTAGGACTGACCAACCAGAGGATAGGGTTAAATGGAGAAACATGATCAGACAACCTTACAACCAGTCTTAGGACTGACCAACCAGAGGATAGGATCAAATGGACAGACGTGCTCAGACAACCTTACAACTAGTCTTAGGACTGACCAACCAGAGGATAGGGTTGAATGGAGAAACATGATCAGACAACCTTACAACCAGTCTTAGGACTGACCAACCAGAGGATAGGATCAAATGGAGAGATGGGCTCAGACAACCTTACAATCAGTCTTAGGACTGGTCAACCAGAATATAGGGTCAAATGGAGAGGCATGCAAAGACAAAACTTACAACCAGTCTTAAGACTGATCAACCAGAAGGTGACTCTGAAGTCCGTCATATAACTGAGACGATAGTTCACAATCACCAATACATTACGGAACAATTCCTTGATGGTGAAATTCTTGCACAACAACGATCTCTGATGTGAGTGACCTGAGTGCAGCCAACGACTCAGAGATGGCTGCTTGCGACTGGGTCGGAGAATCAAAGCTGACGAAGACCCTATTCTGCCTCCATGTGACGGCCCTTGAAACAGGCTGCACTAGTGAAGTCTGGCTAAGAGAATATAGATCGCAATGGGAAGGCAAACCCAGTATAAAATAAAAATTGTATGTCGGCCAGAAAGTCACAGATATCACAGCCTCGCTGAAAATTATGATACAACGTCCTTTTCAAGATGAACGAAGGAGAAGAAGGTGGAGGAGGAGGAGGAGAAGTAGATCATCTCAATCTGAGGCCTAGTACATTGAAACCTCTAACACTTCATCCTCATACAACAGTGTATGCTATGCAACTTCCTTACATATTACGTGCTAGGATTTCTAAGTTCCTGAACACTTGTTTCTTAACGACACATATTTCAACAATTTGGCTGCATGTGTGAAAAACGATAATTCTCGCCGTTTTTACGTTGGTACATCGGTCACACTGCCGTTTCATTAGTTCCTCGTTCCTGTGACGTCAGTCTAAAAATAACTGCAAACGAAGGTCGACCTAAGTCACAGTACAAATTGGGGTTTCCGTATTAGCAGTTTCACAAATCTAGGCCAAAGGAGAATTCATGACGGTTTTTTGACGTCCCGTGAGCGATCTACCAATGAATTATTGTATTGAATATATTATTGATCAGCTGTTGCTAGTCTCTTTATAAACTTTAATTTACTTAAATGTAAAAGTGGGAATAGCTATCAGGTTTTACTTTTAATTTGTGTAATACCATGTATCAATATTTGTTTCTAATATACTAAGTCTGAACTAGGATGCTGTTTACAGAGCAGTGCATTCAAACCATACTTTCTATATCTTTCATATATATAAATAGTCGTGGATCTTAGACATGGATAGTGAGGGGTCTTGGATATGGATAGTTGGGGACCTTGTATGTGGATGGTAAGGGACCTTGGAAATGAGTAGTGGGGACCTTGTATGTGGATGGTAAGGGACCTTGGATATGTATAGTCGGGACCTTGTATGTGCATAGTAAGGGACCTTGGATATCGGTAGTGGAGACCTTGTATGTGGATGGTAAGGGACCTTAAATACGTATAGTGGGACCTTGTATGTGGATAGTAAGGGACCTTGGATATGTATAGTGGGGACCTTGTATGTGGATAGTAAGGGACCTTGGATATCAGTAGTGGAGACCTTGTATGTGGATGGTAAGGGACATTAGATATGGACAATAAGCTGTCTTAGATAGGATAGTGGGGTGTTGTTTATGATTAGTGTGGAATCTGACGTATGAGTCGAGGAAGCTATGGACAGCAAGGAAGGGAACTGGCCACCCCACCTCACATGTACTGTGGCTTAGTCCATGAAGTGTTATCTTCATCCCCGACGGCAATTGTTGCAACGGGACCCACCTTTATCTTTATCTTGGAACCATAGATATGGATAGTAAGGGGCCTTTGATATGGATAGTATGGGGCCTTTGATATGGATAGTATGGGGCCTTTGATATGGATAGTATGGGACCTTTGATATCGATAGTGCGGGGCCTTTGAGATGGATAGTGAGGGATCTTTGATATGGATAGTATGGGGCCTTTGATATGGATAGTATGGGACCTTTGATATGGATAGTATGGGACCTTTGATATGGATAGTGCGAGGCCTTTGATATGGATAGTGCGGGGCCTTTGATATCGATAGTGCGGGACCTTTGATATCGATAGTGCGGGACCTTTGAGATGGAAAGTAAGGGGCCTTTGATATGGATAGTGTGGGACCTTTGATATGGATAGTAAGGGGTCTTTGATATGGATAATATGGGGCCTTTGATATGGATAGTGTGGGACCTTTGATATGGATAGTATGGGACCTTTGATATGGATAGTATGGGGCCTTTGATATGGATAGTATGGGGCCTTTGATATGGATAGTATGATGCCTTTGATATGGATAGTATGGGACCTTTGATATGGATAGTATGGGGCCTTTGATATGGATAGTGTGGGACCTTAGATATGGATAGTATGGGACCTTTGATATGGATAGTATGGGGCCTTTGATATGGATAGTATGAGGCCTTTGATATGGATAGTATGGGGCCTTTGATATGGATAGTATGGGGCCTTTGATATGGATAGTATGAGGCCTTTGATATGGATAGTATGGGGCCTTTGATATGGACAGTATGGGGCCTTTGATATGGGTAGTATGGGGCCTTTGATATGGACAGTATGAGGCCTTTGATATGGATAGTATGGGGCCTTTGATATGGACAGTATGGGGCCTTTGATATGGATAGTATGGGACCTTTGATATGGATAGTATGGGGCCTTTGATATGGATAGTATGGGGCCTTTGATATGGATAGTATGGGGCCTTTGATATGGACAGTATGGGGCCTTTGATATGGATAGTATGAGACCTTTGATATGGATAGTATGGGGCCTTTGATATGGATTGTGAGGGACGACAGATGCTATAATCCTACAACTTCCTGTATGAATACTGGAGACCCCTTTACCGAGGGAGCTAACAGTAAGACCATTGTACCTTCATGTATGTGACTAAAGAGTGGTGTGCATGGAGCTAGTTTTTTTTATTTTGCGCCTGTCGTCCCAGTGCATCCGAATTCAGCATGCATTTTATGTAAGGGTCTGCTTGCCCCTGCATTTTCTAAGGGTTTGCTTCCGCGGGGTAATGGCTGGTGCTGTGATGGGGATTATGAGCAGTGTCACTTAACCACTAGCCCACGCCGACCCCTGGCTATGGCATGACTGGATGGTAGCTGTAGAGACATCAAACCTGGAGGTGCTGGTGGGGATCTACTGCTCAGCTCCTTCTGGGGCCAGTGCAACGAAAGAGCTGACATCCTGGTTTCACAGACACCAATTACGGGTACACTGGATATGGATAGGAGTGGCATTTTGAAGTCAATAAATGACTGCCTGTTGGATCACACATCAATAGATGAATCAGCAATTCATAGATTTGCATATATTTGACATTGAGCGAGGTTCGAGCTGACTGGGCCACAAGAGAGTTCGAAGCAGAAGTGTGTACAACCAGCGAGCTGCAAGAACTATCAATACCCACATCCTTCATCATTTACTGAGAGAGAATGAATACATATGGGTATGCCCGGAGTGCAGCGAAGTTATGTTGTAGGAACAGAACAGAAAAGAGCAGAAATCTAGTAAAAGTCAATCTGGTTATACCGACTCCCATACAATCATTTCCTGTCTTTGAACATTCAGTTGCTGGCTATTCTCTGGCGTCTTTTTCAAATAAGCACGCGGGTCGAGAGTTAGCTTATAACTGAAGGGGTGTTTGAGTGGGCGGTAGACCGTCTCGCAACTTTACATAATACGTGTGTAGAAACGTCTATTTAAAGAAGACCAAAATACACCAACCCAAAAACAAACAATAACACACATGTACAAATAAATTCAACCGGCTAAGCAGCATTCTGAAAATCCGGATTACCCAGATAATTTTTAGATTGTCCAGATTTTTTGCCGGTAATTTCAAATTACCAACTCGATACTCTTTGGTTCCGTGCCGGGACAGAGAGGACGAGGACGTCCAAGAAAGAGGTGGGTGGACAACATCACAGAGTGGTCAAGCCTTCGTCCCGATGAGATACGACAGGCGGCGGCGGAGGCAGACAGAGAAAGATGGCGTGGGTTTTTAGGGGTGTCTTCAAGTGTGCCCCAACGACCTGATTGGTTACGGGATGAACTGAACTGAACTGAATTTCAAATAAATTTGATTTAAAAAAAGAAGAATGCAGACATCTGACAAGAGTTGTGCATCGAGGAGAGCTGGTTTATAACTGTCATCGTGAACAGAAAATTGAAAAATACTTTGGCCACATGAAAAGACACAACGGACTTGAGAGAACGGTGATGGAAGGTATGGCGCAGGGCAAGAGAGGCAGATGCAGACCAAGATGGAGATGGCTCCAAGATGTCAAGGAATGCTTGGGCATGACTCTGGAGCAGGCTGGCGATTTGGAAAGAGATCGAGTTTCTTTCAGACAGGCTGTGATGGGGAGCGACGCTCTGCAAATGACATGCTCTACATGATGATGAATTTAAAATATCGAATCGGATAGGAATAGCGAAACATGTTTGACTGATTAAGGCAGTAATGTCAGGAACTCGAAGTGGTTGACCGTTTTAAATATCTAGGGTCGATTGTCAGTGATGAAAGATCAAAATGTGAAGTGTTGGCCAGAATAGCACAGACAATAGCGGCGCTTGCACGGCTTAACAAAATTTGGCAAGATAAACGGTTAGCACTTTGCACGAAAATCAGATTAATGCGTACACTGGTCCTGTCAATATTCCTCTATCCGTGTGAGACATGGACAGTTACAGCTGACCTTCAACGAAGGATACAGGCCTTGGAGATGAGATGTTTCCGAAAACTTTTAAATGTCACGTACAAAGATCGAGAATCAGGAAATACGAGATAGAATTACAACATCAATAAGACCTCTTGTGAACGGTCAAAAGAAGGAAACTCGCTTGGTACGGTCACATATCGAGATCAAATGGTCTTGCAAATACGATCCTCCACGGAAAGGTGCAATGCAGAGGATGAAGTGGCCGTCCTAAGAAGAGATGGGAGGACAACATAAAAGAATGGACCAATCTCCGACCAGAAGAGGCACAGGCAGCGGCCGCTGACAGAGAAGGGTGGCGTGGTGTTGTGAGGATGTCTTCATGTGTGCCCCAACGACCTCACTGGTTACGGGATGACCTGACCTGTCTCATAGCAAAAATACCCGCTTCAATCATCTATCTTGAAATGTTCCAGTTCACCCAGCAGCCAATGCTTGCGTTGTCTCTGCTGTTTGTCTCGTAGTAATGTAATGTGTATTTCTTTAAAACTATAATTAGTGCGTTTGATTCCATTAAAGCCGAAGAAACATTCAAAGTTTAAGAACAAATACTGCTTGTTCCTATAGCTGCCGTGCAGCGTGCTAGTAAGGTTTATACAAGGCGTGTTCAAATGAAACCGGACCAAACTGCACCAAGTGAACATTTGTACGATGCGCATGATGGCGTCAATTCTGATGTAAACAGCACATACCAACCGTCAAGTTTGCAAAATTTCATTATCCTCCAACTCAAAGTTTCTTCAGTAGACCATTGAAAACATGGCGGGTGTGATACAGAATCCATCCAGAGTTTATCAGCGAGCAGTGATTTGGTTTCTAACAGCTGAAGGATGTCGACCAGTTGACATTCATCGCAGAATGCAGGCAGTGTGTGGCCTTCACTTCAGTTATTATTATGAGGCGAATTTCGAGGACTGGGCATGGAGGCAGTTGAAACTATAAGCCAACAGATAAAAAAAACCTAAGTTGGTTGGTTTGTTATTGATCCAGCGTCCTGTGGGCTCCTGCACTTTTCCCAATACCATTTAGTGGTATCTGCAAGTGTTTGTGAGCTGTTGTTTAGTTCCGTACAAAGTGTTCCATTTGTCTGGCCTCAGAGAAAGAAGCTCTTTCCTAACACTGTCAAGAGCCAGACATTAAAAAAGATGACATTCAACAGTTTTATGGGGGTGTGTGCACAGCCGGCACTCTGGAGAATGTTCTGGTTGGATTCTGTTTAAGTAACTGTTAACTTGGAAAATTGTGCTTTGATCTCTCCTTTTCAGGAATTTGATGTTGTCTTTGGGATTTAAGATAACCATATGTTTGTAGATCTGTCTCCCAGTATTCCCCATCTATTCATCGAGGCCTATTTGTTCGCAGTCGTCAGTAAGTTATGTCTTCTTTGCATTCAGGATCTTTGATCTTGCTTTATCTGGTGGTCATTCGACATGATGAAGTCTGTAGTATTCCCCAGGTCGAAGGGACTGGCTGCCCCACAGCTTTTTGTCTCAGCTCCGCGCCCTCTGGCCAGGTCTGGCATCTTATTTCCCTAAACAGTGGGCACTCCTGTAGAATGTTTTCAGGATTTTGGCCTCCTGTCCGCCATTGGCATTCACTAATGTGTGAGATCAGTTTAGATGGTCTAGTTGTCCGACTCTCTGCATGGATGTTGGTGAGAAATTAACTACGTGAGTTATTATGAAAGGTGTAAAGAAGTAATAAACTCAGTAGAGGCGATTTTCTGACTCCCAATATTCCATACATTACCTATCTACATTCAGTTCATTTGTGTCGTTAGACGTGTAATCACGTCTGTGATCCCGAGATGTGACCTCCTTTGTTTCCTATTTTTTGGCAGGCAAAAATCTGCTGATGATTTACCAGGTCAATCCCAGTATTTGATTGCCTATTTTTGGTACTGGTGGCAGTGTAAATTAGTGCAAGGTAGACCCGCAGTCTGTCAAGGGCCATCTATGCCGCTCCGCTAACCACATAACCAAGACCTAATGTTATAGCCACACAGTCCCCTTTTTGCAACATATTCTCTGTGGGGCGAGAATCCCTAGAATAATTTTAGTTGATATTTAACTTTAGATTTTGCCCGAGCAGCATTAAGCCTATTCTTTTTAATGTTTTCCAAGCATTCCCCACTCTCTGACTAAAATTGATTTCCTAATATCTAATCTGGACCTTTCTTTAATTAATTTGTAGCTGTGCCCTTCTGTTCATGTAGGCGGTTGTATTTTGAAAAACATGTTACAGTCAAATTTATCCGTTCCTTTGATTATCTTATAAACCTGTGTTAAGTCACCTCGAATTCTTCTCTTTTCGAGACACCGTAGGCCGGTTTTTCTGAGTCTTTCCTCGGAACTGTAATTCTGGAATCCCACTATCAGCTTTGTCGCTCTTCTTTGTATCCTTTCCAGCATGTTTATATCTCCTCTATGATAAGGACTCCACACCTGTACACAGTACTCCAATCTAGGTCTAACTAATGCTTTACACAGTTTGACTATTACTTCCTTGCTCCTATGTTTAATATTTCTTTTTAATAAACCTAACATTGCATTTGCCTTTTTCACTGCTACCTAGACTTGCTCACTTACTTTACCTGTATGATCTATTATAACCCATAGGTCTCTTTCCTTTTCTATCATTCTAATATTGTTCTCTCCCATTCTGTAATTATGTTCAATATTTGATCTAAACATGTGGATAACTGTATATTTACCTATATTAAACTCCATTTGCCAGCTCTCAGACCATTCCCAAATTTCATCTAAATTCGACCTCAATATTTCCACATATTCTTTCCAGAACTTAGTCCTCCTCTCACCTGCCCGCAACACATCTTGATTTCTAGCAAGACGACCCACTCCACAAGCGGACATCTTCAAACTGTGACAAGTGTCCAGGTACCATCCTCTTCTAGGATGACCTCTTCCCCTTTTTTCCAGCCCCGTGCCTTCCACTATCTACCTGTCCAAGCCATTGTGTCTTTTGTATGACTGGAATAACCTAAATTTTACCTTGTGATGTTATTTATAAGCCAGTTTTATTCTAAATCTAGTTGTAGCACAATGTCTCTATTGTTATTGTTTTCTTCTTCTTCTTCTTCTGCTTTCGTTCTCAATCGCTACCGATCACTGAACAGGGCTTTGCAAGTAGCAGGATGTAGTCCGGAGAACGCAACACGTTGTGTCGCTAGTTTACAGCTCGGCTGCAATATTTTGCACCTTTTGGTCCGACACATCCGTCTTCAGCAGAGTTGTTTATAAATCTGTTTTTATAATATTTTGAGGGATTTATTTCTCTGTCTTTAGTTCACTTGTATTGGTAGACGTTGTATGGAGGTGTGACCTTCTTTGTTTCATATTTTTAGGTAGGCAAAAATCCGCTGGTGACTTGCCAGGTCAATCCCAGTATGTGTTGCCAACTGTTAGGTTGGTAGTCCCTGGAATATACAATCGCCTTTTTTAAGGGACAGGTGGTGGTGGAAGCGTAAATTAGAGCAAGGTACACCCTCAGTCTGTCAGGCACTATCTATGCCGCTACACTAACCCATAACGAAGACCTGATGTTATAGCCCCACATTTCCTTTTTTGTTCTCTGTGGTCCGAGAATCCCTAGAATAATTTGAGTAGCTATTTTTACATATGATAGACAAATGGTTAAACTATGCCAGAAAATAAACATATCCGGAGTTCAGTACATACACTACAGATGTAGTCAATGAGACATATGAAATTAAAAGTGATAATACACATGTAACATATGTATGAAATATGGATAATGTTGTTTTGCACAGGTGTAAGTAATGATACAGTGAAATTCATTACATTTAAACAACATTAAAAAATGGTACATGTTTAGCATGGTTTACGGATAATAGTTTTGAATTCATAGGTTTTATTTTACGTTATCTGAAAGTTGACCTACTGTGTGGAAAAATGTCAAATGGTATATTTGAATGAACGTAAAAATGAAAAGAATAAAGTGATAGTAATAATTTTGTATTCATGGAAACATGTTGCGGTTTTCCATTTGGATTAATTAGTTTGCTCGTTTTGTGGTGTTTTTCCCTTCGATTGTCGTGGCAAAATCATCGGCTATTTTAAATAGTACTTCGGCTTCCCACTGTTGTATTTCCACAGTCCAGTGCACATGGCTAAAGTTCACAAGATTATTGGTGCCCTTTGCCCTGTTGCTAACAACACATTGGCCAATAATGGACTGACACATCATCTGGGAGAGATTTGGCACTGTCCAGTTACCAATATGACTATGACACATCGCTCAAACGCTGAATGATTCCTTTAATCCTCAAGTTCCCCCACCCTTGTCCCAAGGAAGCGGAGTGCTCAACTCCTCTCAAGGAGTCCACAGAGACCTCGGTCGACACACTTACCATCAATCCACAGGTACCAGGGCTTTAACCATCCCCGGATATTCGAAGTTCAACATCCTTTTTTGCTGCAGTACGTGACCATACCAGAAAGATTCCGGGAAGTAATGGCCGCCAGCGTGATGCTGACCACATCATACACTATGTGCTGAAGGTCATAAAATAATATGGGCCTAACACCACATTTCCTATACGCCACATAGCGTGACAGGATCTTCCCATTACCTTTGTCGACGTGACCATGGCAGTAGTCGATCATTGCAACGGGCCACTGATGACTGATCAAACATTGTTATTATTATTATTCATTTCTTTAATTCATGTCAGAGACTGTTATAAAGTAAAACAGCATGCAAAAGTTCATGCTGATTAACATTTGACAAAATTATCATGTAATCAAAATCAACAATTGTTAATTTGGGAACAAAACAGTTAACCAGTTTTTTGTTCTTCTAGAATTCCATTCGCTTACCTGAATGCCCGCCTGCCAATTGTGTTCATTATTGATTTGATGGTGTTCATTATTGACTTGATGGTGTTCATTATTGACTTGATGGTGTTCATATGTTCATCATTGCCTTAATGGTGTTCATGTGTTCATCATTGACTTGATGGTGTTCATCATTGACTTGATGGTGCTCATGTGTTCATCATTGACTTGATGGTGTTCACGTGTTCATCATTGACTTGATGGTGTTCCTCATTGACTTGATGGTGTTCATGTGTTCATTATTGACTTAATGGTGTTCATCATTGACTTGATGGTGTTCATGTGTTCATCATTGACTTGATGGTGTTCATCATTGACTTGATGGTGTTCATCATTGACTTGATGGTGTTAATGTGTTCATCATTGACTTGATGGTGTTCATGTGTTCATCATTGACTTGATGGTGTTCATCATTCTTTAATGGTGTTCATGTGTTCATCATTGACTTGATGGTGTTCATCATTGACTTGATGGTGTTGATGTGTTCATCATTGACTTGATGGTGTTCATGTGTTCATCATTGACTTGATGGTGTTCATGTGTTCATCATTGACATGATGGTGTTCATCATTGTCTTAATGGTGTTCAAGTGTTCATCATTGCCTTAATGGTGTTCATGTGTTCATCATTGACTTGATGGTGTTCATGTGTTCATCATTGACATGATGGTGTTCATCATTGCCTTAATGGTGTTCAAGTGTTCATCATTGCCTTAATGGTGTTCATCATTGACTTGATGGTGTTCATCATTGACTTAATGGTGATCAAGTGTTCATCATTGGATTGATGATGTTCATCATTGACTTGATGGTGTTCATCATTGACTTAATGGTGTTCAAGTATTCATCATTGGCTTGATGATGTTCATGTGTTCATCATTGACTTGATGGTGTTCATCATTGACTTGATGGAGTTCATCATTGACTTAATGGTGTTCAAGTGTTCATCATTGTCTTGATGGTGTTCATTATTGATTTGATGGTGTTCATCATTGACTTGATGGTGTTCCTTTTTGACTTGATGGTGTTCATGTGTTCATCATTGACTTGATGGTGTTCATCATTGACTTAATGGTGTTCGTCATTCACTATATTATGTTCATAATTATTCATTGCATTGACTGTTTCAACATAGCCTAACTTCATTATACTGGTTTAGAAGGCCCTACCCTACAGTCTGTATACAACCAGTTTATTCCACTCCACCATTAATAAAAATAACTATGAGCATCCAATTTATCTTTGAATGCATTGTGACCCTGCCTCCCCTACTTCCAGTGGCAAAGCATTCCAAGCATTCACCACTCACTGGCTAAAATATATTTCCTAATATCTAATCTGGACCCGTCTTTTATATAAATGAGGCTGTGACCTCTTGTTCTTGTATATGGTTATACTTTGAAAAACTTGGCAGTTGTCTAATTTATCCTATGTTCATTGTTGCCTTGATAGTGATAAAAACTGTTGATCATTACTTGTTAATAATTCTTAAAGTTAATCTATATCTCATTATCTGTATCATCAATAATCATGTCATACATGTATTTGATTTGCATCGATTTAATCGTTAGGGTTAAGACTGTAGTATTAGTAAATTATTTACTAAATAGAAAAGTCATATTCATGCATTAGAGCCTACTGCATGAAGTCGATGAAGATGACTTTTCTATTTATTATCATTAGCATCTAAGCATACTGCATAGCATAGCAGGTAGGCGCTACTAGCATTTAATTTCAGTTGGAAATAATCCTCTGTCTTTCCTTTATCACTCATAAACTTATTCCCACGGTACTTTCGCTTCATGGATTTGTTACAATACCCTTATCACTTGACATTGTTGACAATTTCAGTGATCGAACAAATCTTTCACAAATTCGTATTACGACGTTTTTATGGGGGCAGCCATTTGCAAAAGCTCCAGTGAAGGGAGCGATCATTAAAAGAAAACTAGGGAGGTGCTTGTTGTAGCTAAAAGTAAATACTTTTGTCTGAATTAAAAAGATTTTTGTTTCTTCCCATAGGAGAAAGACTTCATTATTTTGAGATACAATTGTTCAGGAACATTTAGCTGATTTCAAAAACCTAAACCAGATGAAGATGCTGAGCAGTGTATGAGCTGTAGCTGTCATCGGCCCAAAGCTGACTGCTAGTGTCCAGGTCCAGCAACTCAAGAGATGCCAGTACCCTTATCCACCTCCACGTGGTAACACTGGATAACAGTCAACAACCGAGCAGACTGACTAAGGAAAAGGGATCGAAGAGGGAATTCTAATCCGGTACCCCAAAAATGGCATGCTGAAGTCGGATGTGTCGGACCAAAAGGTGCAAATATCACAAGTCAAACTAACTACGACCAAACACATTCTGATTCCGTTCTCCGGACTGCATCCTGCTACTTACAAAGCCTTTTTCATGGCTTGGTAGCGGCAGTTTGAGAGAAAATAACGAAGAAGTATTAATTTCTAGTTCGTGTATTGTCCTGGACAGGCTTACGGTTTTAGCTCGTGGAACAGGTGCCAGAACCCAGAGCATGTTCTACAGGTATGCCCAATCTATAGGGAAATGAGATACCAGACCTGACCAGAGGGTGCGGAGCTGAGACAAAAGCTGTGGGGCAACCGCTCCTACCTGGTGAAGACTACAGACTTCATCATGGCGACTGGCCTGCAGATATAGCATGGCCAAAAGATGTGGGTCAGCCGCTCCGACCTGGTGAAGACTACAGACTTCATCATGGCGACTGGCCTGCAGATATAGCATGACCAAAAGATCCTGAACGCGCAGAAGAAGAAGAGCTCGTAATTATATAGTAGCTATTAACAAAATGTGATTGCCCGTTAATTTCTTGGACTATATCTCCACAGATCAACATCCTAGATGGCAAAAGGAGTCTAAACGTGAACATCTTCTTGAAACAGTTCCGTATGGAGCATGAGGAAATTGTGCAACTTGTTAGAGACGGTCATTGCAAGAAGCTTGGCGCCGAGCGGCTAAGGGGTTTGCTGAAGCTGCTGCCATCTCAGGAAGAAGTAACAATTGTTCTGATTTGTTTCTAAATTTGTTTTTATAATATTTTGAGAAATCTATCTATCTAGCGATCGATATTTTTGTATGCCTGCGAGATCTGGGCCATTACAGCAGATATCCAGGGCAGAATACATGCAGTGGAAATGAGGTGCTATAGAAAACTCCTAAATGTTACATATAAAGATCGTGTCACGAACGTAGAAATACGACAGAGAGTTGAAGACGCTATTGGTCCTTTTGAAGATCTGTTCACAACAATCAGAAGACGAAATATGGCCTGGTGCGGGCACGTCGCGAGGTCCAACGGAATTACCAACTCGATACTCTTTGGTTTCGTACCAGGAAAGACAGGGCGAGGACGTCCAAGGAAGAGATGGGTGGACAACATCGCTGAGTGGTCAGGCCTTCGTCCCGGTGAGATACGACAGGCGGCAGCAGACAGAGAAAGATGGCGTGGGATTTTTGGGAGTGTCTTCATGTGTGACCCAACGACCTGATAGGTTACCGGATGAACTGAACTGAACTATCTATCTATCTTCAGTCCATGTGTTTTGGTAGATGTGATGGAGATGGTCCTTTGTTTCATATTTTTTTGGTAGGCGAGCATTCGCTGGTGACTTGCCAGGTAAATCCCAGTAGCCCCTGGAATATACAATCGCCTATTTTTGAGACTAGTGGTGGTGGAAGCGTAAATTAGAGAAAGGTAAACCCGCAGCCTGTCAGGCGCCATCTATGCTGCTTTCCACATAACAAAGACCTGATGCTATAGCCACATAGCTCCCTTTTTGCGATATATTCTCTGTGGGGCGAGAATTCATAGAATAATTTGAGTAGATTTTTAACTTGAATTTTACTCGAGCAGCGGCCATTAAATCTACTCTTTTCGATTTTTCACGGGTATCTCATCTCACTACACAAATGTTTGGGGGTATTTTTACCATTTAATCCACATGAAATATTTGAACCCACGACCTCCAACACCCGAGGCGAACACCTTGCCTGAAGACCACTGGGTTCACTCTCCTGTCACTTTCTGGCTTGTATTCGTTGTGCCCTTCTCTCCATTCTGTCCTCATGGATCGTTTGACGCGTGTCTTTGCTTCTTAATAGTTCTATGGATGGGGAATCTGCTAGTCGCTATTTTCGACTTCTTCACCCATTACAGCTAAATCGATTGGAAGAATCGGTCATGCCATGAAAAAAAAGACATGATAACAAAGATGGCGGACAAGAAGACAGCGACTATTTCATGTGGTCCTTTTAAACGTTGCAGAGGCTATTTATAGTTGTATGTCCAAAAATTTACAAGGACATACTAACGATGCTAACATTTTACTATGTAAGATAATTACTGGATTATTGGATGACCCGCCTTTCAACGGCGGTTATATCGTTATTGGTCTCAACTTATACTCCAACGGCCTGTCATAACTAAACTAATTTAACTTAACGTCTTTATACTGATTTAGAAGTCTTTGCAGAGTCTGCATACAAACAGTTTCTTTATTGTTCGTCCATCCCGCGTGATGATGACCTTTTCTTTCTTCATTTATCCAGTCCTTCCAGTCGAGTATACTGTACTTCTTGGCTGTGGATGGGTGCGGAGATCGCTGACAAGTCCGATTTGGGATCTGCATACTTTCAGGGAGGGAGGGAGTAGATAGTTTGCTTCGCGAGACTGTGATATTTCACGGGCTTTTCTAGTCTGTCTCCGTTGTTCTGCTGCAGTCTTTTTAGAAGCCTCACATGACACTGCTCCTCTGAGGAGAGCTGTACGACAGGTTGTAAGGTCTTTTGTAGCATCTTCTCATGTTTCAAGGTTTATGCTAAAGGCTTTTAAAGACGTCTTTAAAGCGCTTTTTTTGGCCTCCTTGGGAGCGTTCGCCCTTCTGAATCTCGCCAAAGAAGATTATTTTTGGCAACAGTTAGTTTGACATGCGAACCACATGACCCGCCCAGCGAATCTGTGATTGCCTCATGCTGGTATCAACGCTAGGGATACCAGCTCTCTCAAGAACAGCCGTGTCCGGGATCCTGTCTTGCCATCTGACATTCATCACCCTCCTGAGACAAAGTGTGTGAAAGTGATTCAGCTTCTTTGCATGCCGCCTGTATACAGTCCATGTTTCACTTGCATATAGCAACACATGTACCACCACTGCTCTGTACACTTTCAGCTTCGTCTGGAGGCTGATGCAATTTCGACGCGAGACGTTTGAGTTTGGTCTGCCACATGTGGCGCTGGCTTTGGCGATTCTAACGTTTATCTCATCTTTCACGACTACATTCTGAGACAGTGCACTACCGAGGTATGTGAATCTATTCACAACCTTCAGTACATTCTGAGACAGTGCACTACGGAGGTATGCGAATCTATTCACAACCTTCAGTTTTTCACCATTGATCTTGATGATTGGCTTAGTATACGTTTTGCCAGGAGCTGGTTGGTACATTATTTCGGTTTTCTCTGTGTTGATGGTAAGTCCAAAGTTGAAACACGCTAAGGAGAAATTATCCATGCTTTTCTGCAGATCAGCCTCTGTGACAGCGTGCATGGTACAATCATCAGCAAACAGAAGATCTCTGATGGTGTGTGTCTTGACCTTCAGCAAACAGAAGATCTCTGATGGTGTGTGTCTTGACCTTCAGCAAACAGAAGATCTCTGATGGTGTGTGTCTTGACCTTAGTTCTTGCTTGAAGCCGCCTTAGGTTGAACATCTGCCCATCTATAAGATATCTTATGTCCATTCCCATGTCCCCGTCTCTGAAAGCATCAGTCAGCATTACAGAGAACATGATGCTGAACAAGGTTGGTGCAAGTACAAACCCCTGTTTAACCCCGTTTGTAACTGGAAAGGACTTCGATATAGCACCATTTTCCTGAACTCAAGCCTGCATTCCATCATGTAGTTGCCGTACAACGTTGGCAAATTTTATTCGGCTGCCGCACTTTGTCTTGATTTTCCACAGGCCTTCTCGGTTGACCTTTTGAAACGCCTTTGTTAGGCTGATGAAGGCTACGTAGAGATCGCAGTCCTGGCATTTTTCTTATTTTTACCAGTTTCTTAGAGGGTGGCTAAACAATGTGTGATTCCAACATAATAGACTCAAACACTAGATCAAAATAGACCCGCAGCCTGTTCGGCGTCATCTAAGACGTTCTTAACAAACCACTTAACCATGGCCGGTGTTATGCCATGTCATACAGTTATTCACCTTTTACGATATGCTCTCTGTAGAGCAGTGGTGCTATTCATGTCATTATCATACACAAAGACCCCGGTGGACCACTCAGGTACAACGTACTACGGTCACAGACTTCGGTGGACCAGTGGATAATGAGTCACCTATCTGCAGCATCCCGAATGTTGTTGTGAAGGGCAAGTGACTAGGACCAGCGCTTTGGTGGTCGTCCCGGTGGTCTCTTCGTGTCTCTGGGATACCATACTTCCGTCGCTGTGCTCCATCAGTCGTCGGTTCTTCCCAGTAAGTGGCCCACTCCAGCGATGTTCCATCTTGTCTGCATAAATAACTGTATCTTCCACCAGAGACGATTGACGTATGTCAAAGTTGTATAAATAATTCTCTACAACGTGTGTTCACATACACCCTCTTCTCCCCTTTTCAGATTGACGCAATCAATGCCTTTGGTGGAAACAAGGACAAGCTTGGCTGTGCTGAGAAGTTTTTCCTTTGTCTAATGAAGCTTCCAAAGTAAGTATGTATTTACAAGTAAAGTAAAGTAACCCATAGCATTACTGCCGTAGGGGTGTGAGGTGTTAGCGATCTCACATTTCAAAGGCTCGGCTATATGAGGGAGGTAGCCATTTCCTCTCCCTCGCCGCTTTTACTTCCTGGACTAAACCGGTACCCATTTAAGGCTGGGTCGACCCGGGAGCCGTTGCGGTCTGAAAATACACTACCGCTTCAACTGTGGAATGAACCCAGGACCACTCAGATGCGAAGCCAGGGCGCTAACCACTGCACCTACACGGCTCCCTATGTACAAGTGTAAAGGACAAAACAAGATACTGTCTATCAGTGTACATTTCCATGTTTGTTCATGTTACATGTTATCTGTGCTTTTTTTTCTTGAATACAATATGGGTATACTGAGTTTTCCTTTAAAAGCACTCATATATTTTATTTGTATTTTTACCTTCAATATCATCAAGTACTTAAACAATACACGGGGACAGCGGCGGTTAGCGATTCAAGTGACATGACTGACAACCCGAAGGTGCTGGGTTCGCTCCTCAATCATAGCACCGGTCGTAACTCCAGGGAAGCAAACCATTAATAAATGCAGGAGGAACCAGACTCTTACATAAAGTGCGTGCTGAAATCGGATGCACTTGGCATACAAGCGCAAAATAAAAGCACAATGCAACGCACAGCGCCTTGAAGAATAGAGAAATAAGGCGAACGTCAAAGTATAAGAAACAATGAATCAAGGCCAAGTTTTAAATACATGGTGGATGTATATCTTATAGCCGCATATACAAAGTTAATGAAAGCACTGTATGGCTTGGCTTCGTTCGTTCTCAATCTCCCGCTACTAAACCCTAAAAAGGCTTAAGTAGCAGAATGTCGTCCAGAGAACGGAATGCGTTGTGTCGTAGTTTACAGCTTGACTGCGATATTTGCACCTTTCGGTCCAACACATCCGACTTCAGCAAGCATTTTTTTAGTACCGGGTTAGCATTCCCTCTTCGATCCCTTCTCCTTCGCCAGTCTGCACTGCTGCAGCCTGTTATCCAGGATCACCGCGTGGGGGTGTAGAAAGGTCTTGGCAGCTCTGGTTCGCTGGCCGTGACGCTAGCAGTCAGCTATGGGATTGCTGACCACTGCAGCTTATGCGCTGCTCAGCATCTTAATCCCGAAAGCACTATATGTAATCATATTGACCATTTCGTGATTGGGTTTCTCTATTTCATAACCGGCATACTGTGACTCACACGATCCTGGCCACTCATCTCATAGTAGTGTCTGCCAACTCCAGCCGTATTGTATTGCTGTCATATATTTGTCGTGTTCGTTGTTGTAATTTGGTAGTTGTTTTCGTTTGTTCTTTGTTCCCGACAAAGGGTTTGTGGCCGTAGAGTGGCCTTCGTTTTGTTGTTGTCTTGTTGTGGTCTCGGGCTGTTATTAATATCTATTGTTATCGTATGACATCTTATCATCAATATAGTTTTCACATTACACGGTTAGTTAGTAGTTAGTTAGTTCGTTGGTAGGTTGGTTGTTTGGTTGGCTGGCTGGCTGGCTGGCAAGCTGGCTTGTTGGTGGGTTAGTTAGTTAGTTAGTTAGTTGGTTGGTTGGTTGGTTGTTTGGTTGGCTAGTTGGCTGGCTCGCTGGCTGGCTGGCTGGTTAGTTGCCCATTGCAAGCGGTTTTTGTCTTGAGGAAGTAACTTGCGCTGTATTTGGATCATAATGAGGAAGAAACAGCGCTGGTCATCAACCTCACCCTCTAGACACGAGCTACCTTGGACCAGTGGCAAGACATACGTTAAGACGACTGGAGTAACTCAGGATGGGGGATCAAGATGCTGAACAGCGCATGAGCTGCAGTGGCCAGAAACTCATAGCTGACTGCTAGCGTCAGAGCCAGCGAACCGAAGCTGTCATGACCCTTCTACACCTCCACGCGGTGATCCTGGATAACAGGCTGCAGCAGGGCAGACTGGCTAAGGAGAAGGGATCGAAGATGGAATGCTAATCCGGTACTCAAAAAATGATTGCTGAAGTCGGATGTGTAGAGCCGAAAGGTGCAAATATCGCAGTCAAGCTGTAAACTACGACACAACGCATTCCGTTCTCTGGACTACATTCTGCTACTTAAGCCCTTTCAGTGTTTGGTAGTGGGAGATTGAGAATGAACGAAGCCAAGCCAAGCCACTCAGGATGCAGGCATTCTGGTCCCACCTCCATTGAGACCAGGAGTCGCTTGAAACTTGCGGGATTCGATCGCCCACCGTTTCCGTTCATCGCTTTGAGAGGCGAGTGCCCTGTCTCTTGACTGCATCATTCACCGTGGCAGCGATGTGGCATGGAGATGTTGCTATCAGGCAGGGCAGGACCAAATCCCTTAAAGGCGATGTGTTAGTTCATTATTGGCCCATGTGTACATTTCCCAGCCACACCAAAACCAGTACTGCCAGCAAATAAGGCGAATGACGTCAATCTCCTGAAGTTCAGCCGTGGGGATTGGACCATTGAAATACGACACAAGGTAACCGACATACTATTGCAAATAGCCAAATACCATACTAGGATAATTGAAGGTAAAAACTCTACAAAATGGACGAAGTAACTAATCCAAATGGAAAACAGCGAGAAGTTTCGGTGGACACAAGTGTAAGTCGTTGACTAGCGTAAATTCCAGTCAAATCCGTCGCCTGACCGCATCCACAATGGACTAAAACACGAGAACAAGACTAGACTGCGGCCGGTTAGACGCCATCTTGGTGACCTAATCAAAATAGGTGAAGATTAATGAGAGAAGATGGCGGTGAATAGGACCCAACCAACACAGCTGAAGATTCATGAAAGAAGATGGAGATGGATAGGCCTACCCTTCACCCGAGTGAAAGAGGTGGAGGAAAGAGTTAAGCCACTGTAACTTACTAAGCATGTTGTAAAATGCGATTAAATAGGGTTGTGGGTATAGTTAGCAATATCACCATGAAAAATAGAATGTCGCAGAAAATACCATCACATGCTTTTGGATATATACTTCCCGTAAAGGGGCCTGCAGTAGTGAAGACCTTATGCTTGATTGGGAGAGTATATGTGAATCAATCGAATCATATAGATTGGTGTATGTACGTATTTATGTTCTGTTCAAATGCTTTTGACGAAAAGATTTGTTCATCGGCGCATTGTTGGGGACTTGGGTCCTCTGTCTCACAACCTCAACCAAATCCAAATACAATAAATATCCAAACGAAACGGGCACTGAAATTAAGTCTGAAGGTACACACAGAAAAAAAGACAGATTATGGGAATAAAAGCATCTAACGACACTCAGATTGTACTAGTAGACACATGATTTGTTAAAATCAAAAGACACTAAGTCCGGCACAATAATTAAGATTTTCAACTCCAATGTCAATTCCGTCATATTGTATGGCTCTGTGGCATGGGGGAACGACTCCAATGTCATGTCCGTCCTATTGTAGGGCTCTGTGACGTGGGTGGGGGGGGGGGGGCGGGGGGGGGGGGCGGGGGGACAACTCCAATGTCAAGTCCGTCCAATTGTATGGCTCTGTGCCGTGGGGGAACGACTCCAATGTCGTGTCCGTCCTATTGTAGGGCTCTGTGACGTGGGGGGGGGGGGGGGGGGGGTGGGTGGGTGGGGTGGGGGGTGGGGAGGTGGGTGGGGGGGAGACAACTTCAATGTCAAGTCCGTCCAATTGTATGGCTCTGTGGCATGGGGGAACGACTCCAATGTCAAGTCCGTCCAATTGTATGGCTCTGTGGCATGGGGGAACGACTCCAAAGTCATGTCCGTCCTATTGTATGTCTCTGTGGTGCGAGAAACAAAGAAAAGTACAACTAAAAAGGTCCAGGCTTGCATCAATGGACGCTTGCGTCGGATTGAGGGCGTGAAATAAATGGATAAAGTCACTAATATAGAGATGTGCGAAAGAACCGGACAGATGCCAGTGGGGTTACGTGCAGGACATTCTTGGTATCATTAGCAACTACATTAACAAATTACAATACAAAGGCATGGTTTTCTAATTTTTTGTTACACTGTTAAGGTTTTCATTTGAATCCCCATCGTACTTTCAATAAGGAGAATGACCGTATCCAGTCAGACTAGTTGCAGGAAATCCGGAATCAGTCAATACAAACACAAGGGAACTACTTTGAAGGAGACAGGCCCAACTAGTATGTAGGTCTACTTATTCCTTTCCAACAACAACAAAAACAAACAAAAAAAGTCCCGGAAATTAGTGAACAGCTTAGTATGTATGTATATATCAATCACTTAATCAATCAATCAAATACATGTCAGCTCGCCGTGGAGCATAGGTCCTCAACAAATACTCGCCAAGTCATCCTATCATTAGCCATCTGAGCCAATTCTGTCCACGTCCTGTTTGCTGCCTTTATATTTGCACCCAGTTCCCTCTTTCGTGAGTGTCTCGGTCTTCCTCTACTTCTCTTGTCCTGTGGATATCAGAATAAAGCTTGTCTGGTAATGTTTTCGACTGGTTTCCGTAATATATGGCCTATGCCTCCTCCGTATTTCATGCTCTACTTGTATTTGTCCAGTTTTTGTCCATCAGTTCCACGTTTTTGATCTTGTCGTATCTTCTCCACTCTTGTATTTTGCGCAGGTAACTTATCTACGTAGGTCTGAACCCTTTTTCACAAGTACCAGCATTCCTCTATGTTTCAGAGATATGTAATAGAACTGATTTTACGTTGGAGTTGAAGATTGTTATCTTGATGGTAGTTTTAATTTCTTTTGACTTCCATAAATTCCTCAATGCAGTATAATGAGTTTTTTTTGTTTTTTGTTTTACAGTTATCGTATGAGAATTGAAGGTCTGCTGATTATGGAAGAGTTCAATATCAACATGGAATGGATTCGTCCGTCTATAGAAGCCGTCATACAGGCGGGCAGAGGTAGGTAGTGCTACTGAGTTCTTCTCTCTTGATTTTCTTTTTTTTTTGGCAGGTTACAGTGCCTCGTCTTACATCCTGGAACGTACTGAAGAAGGTGAACCTGGGCCTTCGTTGTTGTAGTTCAATGCGAAATTTTGAGCAAGCTGGCGGTTGCAGGGATCACAGTGTTGATCCCCACATCCTTGGCTGGGTTACTGTTGTTGTTTCTAATGCCCACAATGAGTAGGTCTTCACCTGCGTGTCGCTCACTACTACGAGGATTACGTCGATCCCTTACCTTATTAGCCATGCTACCATGAAAACAGCCAGTTTCCAGGAAGGGCTACGAGGAAGCCAAGGTACGGGTCTTGGACAGTATGTTCTGCCTGAACCTGACTTGGCTTGGCTTTGTTCGTTCTCAATCTCTCGCTACCAAACCCTGAAATGGCTTCAGTATCAAAATGTAGTCCAGAGAAAGGAATGCGTTGTGTCGTAGTTTACAGCTTGACTGCGATATTTGCACCTTTCCGTTCAACACATCCGACTTCAGCAAACATTTTTTGAGTACCGGGTTAGCATTCTGTCTTCGATCCCTTCTCCTTAGCCAGTCTGCCCTGCTGCAGCCTGTTATCCAGGATCACCGTGTGGAGGTGTAGAAGGATCTTGGCAGCTCTGGCCCTGACGCTAACAGTCAGCTATGGGTCGCTGACCACTGCAGCTCATGCGCTGCTCGGCATCTTGATCCCACTAACATGCCTGATCATTGACCAGACGTTAGTCATCCTCCCCGCTAGGCTACTGTAACAGTCCTGTTTTTCTTCTTATTCAACGTTCATCCTGAAAAGATTAATGCTTACACTGTTCCTGTCAATATTCCTCTATGCTTGTGAGACATGGACAGTTACCGCTGACCTTCAGCGAAGGATACAGGCCTTGGAGATGAGATGTTTCCGAAGACTTTTAAACATCACGTTCAAAGATGGAGTTGCAAATGAGGAAATACGAGATAGAATTACAACATCAATATGGCCTTTTGAAGACCTCTTGGCAACTGTCAAAAGAAGGAAACTCGCTTGATACGGTCTCATATCGAGATCAAGTGGTCTTGCAAATATGATCCTCCACGGAAAGGTGCAAGGCAGACGATGAAGAGGCCGTCCCAAAAAGAGGTGGGAGGACAACATAAAAGAATGGACCAATCTCCGACCAGAAGAGGCACAGGCAGCAGCTGCTGACAGAGAAGGGTGGCGTGGGGTTGTGAGGATGTCTTCATGCGTGCCCCAACGACATCACCGGTTACGGGATGACCTGACCTGAAAAGGACTGTGTAATAGTTAATTGCAAGATTTCGCTTTCGGCCCGACACGTCCTATTTCAGCTGTATTTTCTTTCGGTACCGGGTTCGCCTTCCCACTGCAATCCCTTTGCTATTATCCAGGCTACACTAGTACATCGTGTTTCCAGGTCCCCCGATTGAAGGCGGAATGGAGACGTGGACCGTTCTGATTAACAGACTTTGATGCAAGCAGTCAACTGAGTAACGCAAGTGTGTCTAAGAATTGAGATTGCAAACATTGAGGTCGGTTTGACTCCGCAGCCACATGTACACAAAAATGAAGATTGGCAACTCAGTCATGTGTACATGCGGACAGGTGCCCCAGACAGCAGAGCACATACTACAAAACTGCCCCGAATATGATATACAAAGAAAATCTCACTGGCCCATAGAAACAACATTGGAAGAGAAACTTTATGGACCTGTATGTGAACTACAAAAGACAGTGAAGTTTATACAAGAGACAACATTGCAAATATGGACAATATTTTAAAGCGAACGAAAGAAGAAGGAGAGGTAGGTTTTAGATAAAACTCGAGTCGAGAATTATAAAGTTAAAATCACGTGGAATAGATAGGGAGGTTGCCGAATGGATTCACAGTTGGTTAACGGGAAGAAGGCAGAGAGTGGGCATAAATAAGGAGTACTCTGAGTGGTGTGAAGTAAAAAGTGGTGTGTCACAGGGCTCGGTTTTGGGACCGATATTGTTCTTGATGTATATAAAAGATTTGGACATTGATATAGGATCCATGATCTAAAAATTTGCAGATGACACAAAACTATGTAGGAGTGTCTCATTTATAGCAGAGGTGGATATATTGAGGTCGGATTTAGAAAAAATTCTAGACTGGTCTGTGAGCTGGCAAATGGAGTTTAATATAGATAAATGTACAGTCATCCACATTGGTAGATCCAATATGGAACATGATTACAGAATTGGCGAGAATAATATTAGAATGATAGATAAGGAAAAGGGACATAGAGGTTATAATAGATCATACAGGAAAAATGAATGGGCAATTCCATGTAGCAGTGAACAAGGCAAATGCAATGTTAGGTATGATAAAAATAAATATTAAACATAAGAGTAAGGAGGTGATAATCAAAGTGTATAAAGCTTTAGTTAGACCTAGATTGAGGGGGACGGCGTGGCCTAGTGGATAAGTGGCACGGCTCACAATCCGAAGGTGCTGGGTTCGATCCCCATCACAGCACCGGCCGTTACCCCGGGGAAGCAAACCCTTAGAAAATGCAGGAGGAAGCAGACCCTTACATAAAAGGCATGCTGAAGCATTGGGCCGACAGGCGCAAAAATAAAAACCACAGTGCAACGCACACCGCCTTGGGGATTAGAGAAATAAGGCGAACGCAAAAACAAAAAAAAAAGACATGTTTTTCAACATACAACCACCAACGAGAACAAAAGGGCATAGCTACAAATTAACTAAAGAAAGGTCCAGGTTGAATATTAGAAAATATTTTTTTAGTCAGAGACTGGTGAATGCTTGGAATGCATTAACCCGGGAGGAGGTGAAGGCAGAGACAGGTAATGCATTTAAGAATAGATTGGATGTGCATAGTTTTTAGAGTAGGGTAATGCAGATGTGACTGGTTGTTTACAAACTCTGATGAGTCTTCTAAACCAGAATAAAAACGTTGTTAAGTTTACGATGACTTCCTCACAACGACCAAGCGGCGAAAGTTGACTTGGTTTCGAGGCCTAAGGGCCTTGCGAGTACGATAGTACAAGGCATGGTACGTTGCAAGCGAAGGTGGGGACTTTCCAGAAAACAATTTCCATGAATGGACTATCATACGACTAGATGAGGCCGAACAACCAACCGCAGACAGAGAGGGATGGCGGAGGTTTGTGGAGGTGTCAAGAGGTCACGTGATGAACTGAACCAGAAAGTGATTATTTCAGTGAGTCCCACTGAATGGTTGAGGGAGTGAGGGAATGAGTGAGTAATTAACGGGGTAAATATGTAAATATTACAAATACAACGATCTATGATAACTGAAACAAGACAAAAGCTCAAGGAATTGGGGGCAGATGATGGAATCAATTTTATTTGAACTCTCAAGGGGAGGCAACTTATCAAATCCGAGAAAGGGATCAAGATGCTGAGCAGCGCATGAGCTGCAAGTGGTCAGCGACCCATAGCTGACTGCTAGCGTCAGGGCCAGCGAACCAGAGCTGCCAAGTCCCTTCTACACCTCCACGCGGTGATCCTGGATAACAGGCTGCAACAGAGCAGACTGGCTAAGGAGAAGGGATCGAAGAAGGATTGCTAATCCGGTACTAAAAAAATTCTTGCTGAAGTCGGATGTGTTGGACCGAAAGGTTCAAATATCGCAGTCAAGCTGTAAACTACGACACAACGCATTCCGTTCTGTGAACTACATTCTGCTACTTAAGCCCTTTCGGGGTTTGGTAGCGGGAGATTGAGAATGAACGAAGCCAAGCCAAGCCAAATCAGAGATAGGCGTTAAAGGCATGGGTCTGGCTACATTATCTTGTAGAAATTATTAGACGCGCAAAGAAATTAATAACTCTATACCGAGAGAGTAGAAGAGGGAAAAATCAGCAGAAAAAGAAGTAGACTTTAAAATTGTATTGACACCAAATTCAGAACCTGACCAACATTTATTCCCCTTACAGATATCCAAGACAACCAATCCTTAAAACAGCTGATTCATCTCATCCTCATTTCCGGAAACTACCTCAATTCTGTAAGTAGTATCCATCTTAATTCTGTATGTATTATCGATCTTAATAATGCAAGTATTTTCGATCTTAATTCTGTAAGTATTATAGATACTAATTATGTAAGCATTATCGATCTTAATTATCATATTATGTAAGTATTTTCGATCTTAATTCTGTAATTATTATAGATACTAATTATGTATTGTAAGCATTATCGATCTTAATTATGTAAGTATTTTCGATCTTAATTCTGTAAGTATTATATATACTAATTATGTAAGCATTATCGATCTTAATTATCATATTATGTAAGTATTTTCGATCTTAATTCTGTAAGTATTATAGATACTAATTATGTAAGCATTATCGATCTTAATTATCATATTATGTAAGTATTTTCGATCTTAATTCTGTAATTATTATAGATACTAATTATGTATTGTAAGCATTATCGATCTTAATTATGTAAGTATTTTCGATCTTAATTCTGTAAGTATTATAGATACTAATTATGTATTGTAAGTATTATAGATACTAATTATGTAAGTATTTTCGATCTTAATTCTGTAAGTATTATCATAGATATTAATTTAAAAGAATTACCTGTTTATATTAGGTAAGAATTATCTATACATTATCTTCGTCATTATCTCAATCACTAAAATTATATTTATAATTCTTATCCTGATCATTGATATTTTTATGAGTATAATTATTATCTGCATCAATATTATCTTCATTATATTACCTTCATTGCTATTATCTTCATCAATATTACCTTAAAAAAGTATAATTTTTGTATTACTGTCTTCATCGATATTATCTTAATTAATATTATCTTAATCAATAGTATCTTCATTAATATAATCTTCATCAATATTTACTTCATGATTATTTTCTTTATCAGTATTATGTTCATCGATATTATCTTTCATTAATGTTATCTTCATTGTTATTGCCTTCATCAAAATTATAATACATCCATGAAAGATAGTGGATACGAGTTCCCCTTATGTACCATCACCTTACATCTTGCAAGTCATGAGAAATTTTGTGAACATTTTCAATTTTATTTCTGGAATAATAGGGCAACTACGCCGGAAATGCTGCTGGGTTCAAGCTTTCTTCACTGCTCAAATTAACAGAGATCCGAGCGAACAAACCAGGCATGAATCTGATGCATTATGTAGCTCAGGTGAGTTATCTTCTCTGTCTGGGGACGGCACAGGTGTTAAGTGACGCGGCTCACAATCCGAAGGTGCTGAATTCGATTAACATCACAGCACCGGTCGTTACCCCGGGTAAGCAAATCCTTAGAAAATGCAGGAGGAAGCAGGCTCTTACATAAAATGCATACTGAAGTCGGATGCACTGGGCCAACAGGCGTAAAATAAAACCACAGTGCAACGCACACTGCCTTGGGGATTAGAGAAATAAGGCGAGCGCCAAAAAAAATGTTGTCCTAGATACTTCGGTTAAAAGATCCGAACCGACCAACCAGGCATAAATCGCATGCATTACCTGGCTCAGGGGAGTTATCGTTGACCTAAATACTTCAGTTAAGAGATGCGAGCCAACAAACCAATCATGAATGCAATACCTGGCTCAGGTGAGTTATCGTTGACCTAGATACTTCAGTTAAGAGATGCGAGCCAACAAACCAATCATGAATGCGGTACCTGGCTCAGGTGAGTTATCGTTGACCTAGATACTTCAGTTAAGAGATGCGAGCCAACAAACCAATCATGAATGCATTACCTGGCTCAGGTGAGTTATCATCGTTGACCTAGATACTTCAGTTAAGAGATCCGAGCCGACCAACCAGGCATAAATCGCATGAATTACATGGCCCAGTGGGGTCATCGTTGACCTAGATACTTCAGTTAAGAGATCTGAACCGACCAACCAGGCATAAATTGCATGCATTACCTGGCTCAGGGGAGTTATCGTTGACCTAGATACTTCAGTTAAGAGATCCGAGCCGACCAACCAGGCATGAATGCATTACCTGGCTGAGCTGAGTTATCGTTGACCTAGATACTTCAGTTAAGAGATGCGAGTCAACAAACCAGGCATGAATTACGTGGCTGAGATGAGTTATCGTTGACCTAGATACTTCAGTTACGAGATGCGAGCCAACAAACCAGGCATGAATGTCATGCATTACGTGGCTGAGATGAGTTATCGCTGTTGTCCCCGATACTCAACGTAAAGAAATGAATGGCAACTAATATTTCTTTAGCTACAAGATTTTACGTCTTCCTTTGTTGACTTGTAGCTAGGTGGGCGGAAGGGTGATTGGCATCTTGTGTTTTTGCATGGTGGAGGTGATGCCTATTTTCATCTACATGCAGCCCGTCATTTTTTGTTGACGGTTATTTATTTACTATTAAGAGAGAAAACCTTCAAATATATTTTTGTTGTTACGGATCCAGCAGCTTCTGGGCTCTTGCCCTTTTGCCCAATGTCATGTAATGATATATGCATGCGTTTATCAGCTGTTTTCTAGTGCTATACAAAGTGTTTAATTTATCTGGTCTCAGAGGAAGAAGCATTTTCCTAAAATCGTTAACCTTCAAATATAAATATGGCTCGTTCCCCATCACAGCACGGGCCGTTAACCCGGGGAAGCAAACCCTTAGAAAATGCAGGAGGAAGCATGCTCTTACTTAAAATGCATGACGAAGTCGGATGCACTGGGCCGACATGCGCAAAATAAAAGCATAGTGCAATGCAGACCGCCTGTTGGAATAGAAAAATCAGGAGATCGCCTTAACTATCATAGGTACATACAGACGCACACATACATCCAAGCACTGGTTAATACGTCCTGATATCACCTAAAAGAGTATGGTCCCGGGTGGAAAGCCGCGTGCCTCTGCCATTAGAATACAGAGCGGCAAAATCTTTAACCACACACAAACAAAAATGTTGAATGCCTACAATGACTAAGTTTACTTTTCTGTAGGCTCTGAAAAGAGTGTAGTAGCTTTACTCACATCCCGAGCCTGCCGATGAAGGTGGACTAGGTCCTCCAGATGGTTGTGCTATGCTTGCCTTCATCTGCGTGACGCTCACTACTATGAGAACACATCGCTCCACATCTCGTCAGCTGGACTACTTTGAAAACAGCATGGGATAGTGATAGTGGTCTTGGTCAGTATATTATTCCTGACCGGACTAGCATCTCAGTTCCCTATATAGTACATAAACAAATTATTAAATTCTAATATCGTAAGTCACTTGCGGATTCACTTGTAGATTCGGGTCAATAGGATTTTCAAGGACATGCATACGTCTCAGTGTGGGATTCCATGGCGAAGTGGTTAAGCTGTCGGCCTCGGGATTAGGTGGTGTGGGTTCGACTTCGGACTCCGCTGTCTTTTTCACAGGTGTTTGATGCGGAGTCCCCTACATCTCGTAGTCACCCCCTAGTCGCCTTGTCCTTGACTTGCCACTGGGGACGGGCGGCACGAGACGAGAGAGAGTGAGGATAAAAAGTAGCGCAGTTAATCCTTACTAAAAATAGTTTATTAATTATGCCAGCATTGTCTACGATGGACGGCTGCCTTTGCCTTGTGATTTGATATACGTCTCAAACACGTTATAATATACTCTGCTGTGTTATTTATTCACAGGAAGCTGAAATGAAAAACCCGAAGCTCCTAAGGTTTCCTGTGGAAATGAAGTTTTTGAAGGACGCTTCACAGTAAGTATGAAGAATTCCTGGTAACTTAATACAGGTTTATAAGATGATCAGAGGAACGGATAAATTAGACTATAACAAGTTTTCTAAAATACAGCGACCCACAATAACAAGAGGGCATAGCTACAAGTTGACTGAAGAGAGGTCCAGATTAGATATTCCAGATTAGATATTAGGAAATTTTTTTTTAGTCAGAGAGTGGTGAATGCTTGGAATGCATTGCCAGGGAAGGTAGTGGAGGCAGAGATGGTTAATGCATTTAAGAATAAATTGGATGTGCATAGGTTTTAGAGCAAGGTAATGTAAATGGAACTGGTTGTATACAGACTCTGCAGGGTCTTCTAAACCAGTATAAAGACGTTAAGTTAAGTTAAGTTAAGTTAAGTTAAGTGGATACAACGTATTGAACAAAATGGTTGAGACAATTGCGAAATTATATAGTCAGATTATAGAATCCTCTGGTTGATCGGTTCTAAGACTGGTTGTAAGGTTGTCTGAGCATGTCTCTCCATTTGACCCTATGATCTGGTTGATCGGTTCTAAGACTGGTTGTAAGGTTGTCTGAGCATGTCTCTCCATTTGACCCTATGATCTGGTTGATCGGTTCTAAGACTGGTTGTAAGGTTGTCTGAGCATGTCTCTCCATTTGACCCTATGATCTGGTTGATCGGTTCTAAGACTGGTTGTAAGGTTGTCTGAGCATGTCTCTCCATTTGACCCTATGATCTGGTTGATCGGTTCTAAGACTGGTTGTAAGGTTGTCTGAGCATGTCTCTCCATTTGACCCTATGATCTGGTTGATCGGTTCTAAGACTGGTTGTAAGGTTGTCTGAGCATGTCTCTCCATTTGACCCTATGATCTGGTTGATCGGTTCTAAGACTGGTTGTAAGGTTGTCTGAGCATGTCTCTCCATTTGACCCTATGATCTGGTTGATCGGTTCTAAGACTGGTTGTAAGGTTGTCTGAGCATGTCTCTCCATTTGACCCTATGATCTGGTTGATCGGTTCTAAGACTGGTTGTAAGGTTGTCTGAGCATGTCTCTCTATTTGACCCTATGATCTGGTTGATCGGTTCTAAGACTGGTTGTAAGGTTGTCTGAGCATGTCTCTCCATTTGACCCTATGATCTGGTTGATCGGTTCTAAGACTGGTTGTAAGGTTGTCTGAGCATGTCTCTCCATTTGACCCTATCCTCTGAAGATCTCCCTATTGCAGCATAAGGTCGCACTTGAATGCCCCTGCATGCCTGAGATGTAAATGTGAGGCTTGTTCTCCCTGGTCCTCTCTTCCCTTGAATCTTGCCCTCTAGTATCTTCTGTAGAAGACTTTCATGTCTTATGATGATTCAACCGACGTTTTTGTATCATATGCAATATTTGTCTTTGTGCGACCACTTCATTGAGTACATTGTCAATAGATCTTCTTTCTACCCAACTCACTCGCTCCATTCTACGGTAGCACCACATTTCAAACGCTTCCAACATATTTTCATCCTTCTTTGACAGAGTCCATGTTTCACGCCCATACAGTGCCATTGGCCATATATGAGTGGCGATTATTCTTCTCCTCAGGTCTATCCTGATATTCTTTGAGGTTAACAATTTTTATTTTTCTCTGAAGCCATTTTTTGTCATTACAATTCTTTTCTTAATTTATGTCTCATTGCGGGCATCTTCTGTTACGGCTTGCCCCAAATATGTAAACTTCTGTACTTGTTCGATTATTTCTCCATTGATTGATATATTTATTTGCCTATGTTGCTTTGGTATTACCAAAGTCTTTGTCTTTGATGTGTTTATTTCCATGTCAAACTCTTTGACTGTGCTATTAATTTTTTCAAGCAGCATTTACAACGATCCTCCCAGTATTGCTTGGTAATCTGCACATTTGATGGCATAAACTTTCATAACATTAACTTTGACACCCCTATTACAACTCTGCATAACCTTGTCCATCACTATCTCAGGATATGCGTTATAGAGACTCAGGGAAAGCAAGCAGCCCTGTCGTACCCCCTGTCTTATGGAAACTGGATCCATGAGGCCTTCTGTGATTGAAATAATCGCCTCTTGATTTTCATACAGGTTCTGGGGAATAACCTAAGGAGTGTTCCTTCTATACATATTTACTGCAGAGGGGAGTGGGAAGTGGGTGGCCAGTTCTCTTCCTTTCTGTTTTGCTTTCCTTAACAGTAGGTCAGGTACTCAAACGCAAATAGACTGGGATGTATGATAAAAGCATTTGAATCCGATACATTTGCGGTAAGCAAGAAATTTAACCACATACATGTATGAGGCAGGGGGGACACACACACACACACACGCAGAGAGAGAAAGAGAGAGAGAGAGAGAGCGTCAATGTGAAATCAAATTATTTATATTTAAAAAATTATTTAAAGATCAATAACCAATCGATAAATGTTGATTGACAAAGACGAAGAAAGGGAAGCAATTTAAAAAAACAATCAAAAGAATAAATAGTTTTATATTTCTTACAGAGTATCTTTGGAAACGCTTACAAGCGACATCACAAACATTGCTTCCAAAGTGAGAGCCATCACGGAGCAAATTGTTGTTGCTGGTGCAGATTTTCAGCAACAGATGGCTTTCTTTCTACAGGTAGAAATGAACCGTTTTCCTTTTTTTTTTTTATATCTACTGCTTTCCGTGTATTATTATTGTAATTGGTATTATTATTCAGAGGAGACTGGCAATGCAGAGGCTACACACCTGTGACAATTTTGAGATCCTGTATTTGCACATTGCGGCATACTGCTGGGCAACATGGACAGTTACCCAAACCTCAAGGAACAGCATTGAGCCCTTCCAGTCGAAATGTTATAGAAAGTTCATCGGAATACCATGAATCGAAAAAAAAAAAAACTCTAAGCAGGGCTAGACTTCATTGCCTCGGCCTTTGTCCCCGTGTTAGCTCGGTCTCTCTCGGAAGATGGGTACCCCATCTGTCGAGAGCATCGCACAAAGCATTAACTCCGTAGCTCCAGCGATGAACCCAGGGATCTCCGGAAAAAATTGACATCATGGACCGACCGTTGCAGCTCGAAATCGAACCCCAACCGTCTGAACACGAGGCAAACGGCTTGACCACTTCGCCACAGAGACCCCCAACCATGGACCGAAAAGAAAAGAGAATGCAGACATTCGACAAGAGTTGGACATAGAGGAGAACTGGTACGTAAATTGCATCATGAACAGAGAATTGAATTACTTTAGTTATATCAAAAGACAGGGGACGGCGTGGCCTAGTGGTTAAGTGGCACGGCTCACAACCAGAAGGTGCTGGGTTCGATCCCCATCACAGCACCGGCCGTTACCTTGGGGAAGCAAACCCTTAGAAAATGCAGGAGGAAGCAGACCCTTACATAAAATGCATGCTGAAGTCAGATGCACTGGGCCGACAGGCGCAAAATAAAAACCACAGTGTAACGCACACACGCCTTGGGGAATAGATAAATAAGGCGAACGCAAAAAAAAAAAAAAAAAAGAAATATCAAAAGACACAACGGTCTTGAGAGAACGGTAATGGAGGGTATGGTGCTGGGGACAAGAGGCAGACCAAGAAGGAAATGACACCAAGATGTCAAGGAATCCTTGGGCATGACTTTGGAGCAGGCTGGCGGGTTGGCAAAAGATTGAGTTACTTTAAGGCGGGCTGTGGTGGGAGAGACGTTCTGCCAAGAACATGCTAAATGATGAAGACGATATTGTTCTTATTGTTATTATTTTCGGGAATTCTGTGGCGAAGTGGTTAAGCCATCGGCCTCGTGATCAGGTGGTCTGGGTTTGACTCCGGACTTCGAGGCGAAGTGGTTAAGCCGTCGGCCTCGTGATCAGGTGGTCTGGGTTCGACTCCGGACTCCGCCGTCTTTTTCACGGGTGCTTGATACGGAATCCCCTGCATCTCGTAGTTGCCCCCTAGTCGTCTTGTCCTTGACTTGCCGCTGGGGTCGGGCGGCACGAGACGAGAGAGTGAGGACAAAAAATAACGCAGTTAATTCTTACTATGAATAGCGCTGGCAAAATAAATTATGCCATCATCGTATACGATGGACGACGGCCTTAGCCTTTGTTATTATTTAAATATTTTTTTTAATTTATTCTACTGCTTACTGTATGTTAGCTGTGGAATCATTCCTTTTGGGACCGAAGATGTAGCACGGTGGATGAGCTGATAGCAGCCAGCGACTCGTGACTGACTGCTTGCTTCGGGATCAGCGAACTACAGCTGAACAAGATCTTATTCCGGCTCCAATCGGCGACCCTGGAAACAGGCTGCACTAGTGTAGTCTGGATAAAAGAACAGGGATCTCAGTCGGAAGGCAAAACCCGGTACTCCAAAAATCCAGCTGAAATCGGATGTGTCGCGTCAAAAAGTGCAAATATCGGCAAGGAGAAGAAGAGAAGAAGAAGAAAATGAAGAAGAGGAAGAAGAAGAATCATGTTTTTCTGTTTTGTTCTGTTAAAAATCGATGTCTCTGCACTCCGGGCAGACTTACTGGTTCTAAGTCTCATTTAGAAAACAGGGTGTAGATAATTATGGTTCCCATAGCTTGCTGGTTGTACACACTGCTTCTCCATTCTGTCTGACTCCCCTCACAACTACCTGCATGTAAGGTAAAGGTCGTCCTTCAGCAGACAGACAACAGCTGGTCAGGAATGGAGTTAGAGACTTCAGTATACTAAGGCTCAGTTTGTGAGGTGGTGGTGGTCAGTTCCCTTCAGCAGACCTGACCTCTTGTCAGGAATGGAGTGGTAGAAACTTCAGTATACTAAGGCTCAATTTGTGAGCTGGTGGTGGTCAGTTCCCGTCTGCAGAGCTAACCACTGATCAGTAATGGAGTTAGAGACTTCAGTATACTAAGGCTCAGTTTGTGAGCTGGTGGTGGTCAGTTCCCTTCAGCAGACCTAACCGCTGGTCAGGAATGGAGTGGTAGAGACTCGGTGTTAAGGGTGGGGTAGTCAGTTGCCTTCCTAATTGCCTTTTTGATTCCTAACCATAAGTCAAGTACCCATTTACAGCAGGGTTGACTGGATCTGCAGCTAGTGAGAGCTGAACTCCATACCTTTACTTTACCTAGCCATTCTTAGTAGATCCTGGTCCTAAGTTTTCGCTTGCAACTTAACAATTTCAGGAAGCCAACAAAGAAGTTATAGAACTTGAGGAAGATCTGGGTGATATTGATCTGATAAGGGAGGAACTCGCAACGTTCTTCTGTGAAGATATCAAGACTTTTAAAATGGAGGAGTGTTTCCGGATTATGCAAACATTCTGTGATAGGCTGAAGAAGGCTACTGAGGTATGTACGTGCGGATGAAAGAGAGATGGTGTGAAAGAGGTAGGGAGGCAGAGAAAGATGAAGGTAACATTGGGAATAGGCAATGAAAGAAAGAGCTAATGTTGTTGTTTGTTGTTTAGTGTCCACAATGAGTAAGTTTAATGTTTTGTGTGCCCTGAAAAGGACGTTAAGTGGCAGGTTGCATTTTTTTGTGGTGGTTTTTTACTTTTGTTTTATTTATTTATTGGGATCAAGATGCTGAGCAGCGCATGAGCTGCAGGGGTCAGCGACTTATAGCTGACTGCAAGCGTCAGTGCCAACGAACCAGAGCTGCCAAGACCCTTCTACACCTCCACGCGGTGATCCTGGATAACAGGCTGCAGCAGGGCAGACTGGCTAAGGAGAAGGGTTCAAAGAGTGAATGCTGTCCTGGTACTCAAAAAATGCTTGCTGAAGTCAGATGTGTTGGATCGCAAGGTGCAAATATCGCAGTCAAGCTTTAAACTACGACACATCGAAATCCGTTCTCTGGACTACATTCTGCTACTTAAGTCCTTTCAGGGTTTTGTAGTGGGAGATTGAGAACGAACAAAGCCAAGAAAAGCCAAGCCAAGAAAAGCCAAGCCAAGAAAAGCCAAGCCAAGCCATTTCTATATTCCCTAAGGCGGATGTGCTTTGCACTACGATTTTTATTTTGCGCCTGTCGGCTCGGTGCATCCATCTTCAGCATGCATTTTATGTAACGATCTGCTTTCTCCTGCATTTTTACTTCCTCGGGATAACAGCCGGTGCTGTGATAGGGATTGAACCCAGCACTTTCGTGTTGTGAACCGTGTCACTTAACCACTACCCCACGCCATAGGCGGGCTGCAGTAACTTCACTCACTTCCCGAGCACACTGATGAAGGTAGACCGCAATCCTCCAGGCGGTTGTGCTATGCTAGGGTTCATCTGCGGGGCGCTCAGCACTACGGGGATCTCGTCAGTCAAAGAGAGAGAGAGAGAGAGAGGTAGACTAAAAAATCCGCAGGGGGAAGAAACTCAAATTAAATGATTACACCTGGAGAGAGGCAGACAGAGCGGCCCAGGGCCGTGTACCCTGGCAGGATGTTGTAAATGGCCTTGGCACAAAGAGGAGCGACAGGCTTTGATTGATTTATGGATTAATTGTTGATTGATTTATTTCATTTATTTGATTGATTCGTTTGATTTGTTTGATTGATTAATTGGTTTGATTGATTGAATAATTGATTGGTTTATTTATTTATTTGATTGATTAATTTGATTTGTTTGATTGATTAATTGATTTGATTTATTTGATAGATTGATGGATTGAATGTTGATTGATTGGATTTATTTGATTGGTTCGTTTGATTCATTGATTTATTTGATTGACTAAATTATTGATTGAATGATTTATTTGATTTATTTGGCTGATTTGTATGATTTGTTTGGTTGATTAATTGATCTGATTATTTGATTGATTGAATGATTCATTGATTGATTCGTTTGATTTGTTTGAATGATTGATTGATTGATTATTCGATTTGTCTATCCAGCTTTATACTGATATGCATATTGCACCATCACTTTTCTATAATCTGTTTGTTTGTTTATAGGAAAATATTCACAGACGAGTGCAAGAAGCCAAGGCTGAAAGCAGAAGAAGGTCCAGGGATATGGACAATCGAAGGAGCTCAAGTAGGAATATATGTGTGTTATTGTGTATGATGGTTGACTTGGAAAGAAGGCTGACGTCTGTTTAGTCAAAATATACTGGTCAGACATGATAGGGTCAGGTAAAATATACTGGTCAGACATGATAGGGTCAGGTAAAATATACTGGTCAGACATGATAGGGTCAGGTAAAATATACTGGTCAGACATGATAGGGTCAGGTAAAATATACTGGTCAGACATGATAGGGTCAGGTAAAATATACTGGTCAGACATGATAGGGTCAGGTAAAATATACTGGTCAGACATGATAGGGTCAGGTAAAATATACTGGTCAGACATGATAGGGTCAGGTAAAATATACTGGTCAGACATGATAGGGTCAGGTAAAATATACTGGTCAGACATGTTAGTCAGGTTCAGGCAAAATATACTGATCAGACATATTAGTCAGGGTCAAGCAAAATATACTGATCAGACATGTGAGTCAGGTTCTGGCAAAATATACTGGACAAGACCCTCACCTTGGCTTCCTCGTAGCCCTTCCTGGAAACGAGCTCTTTTGTGCGTCCTAAAAAAGGGCGTTAAGTGGTGGGTTGTCGTAGCTTTCCTCACATCCCGAGCGTGCTGATGAAGGTGGACTGGGGTCCTGCAGGCGGTTGTGCTATTCTTGGCTTCATCTGCGTGTCGCTCACTACTACGGGGATCACGTAGAACCTCACCTTATTAGGCGAACTTTTGTCCTCGACAGCAGACTGTTTCCAGGATGACCAACGAGGAGGTCAGGTGAGGGTCTTGGCCAGTATATTTCTCCTGACCCTGGCTAACATTGTCTGATCAGCGTATTTTGCCTGACCAGGCGTTAACCTCATCGTCCCATACGAATACTTACATCTGTGTCATTTGCTTAAATCAGAGCAAAAACACGTGAATATAAGGATTAAGTTCGTTTTTAGCCTAGAGAAAATTTAGTCTACCCAGCTGTAAATGGATACTTGGATTACATTTATTTAGACAGAAGATGAAGCAGGGAATGAACTGAAGTAGCCAGCGACTCATAGCTGGCTGCTTGCATAAGGGCCAGCGGACCAGACCTGACCAAGACCCTATTCCGCCTCCAAGTGGCGGCCCTTGAAACAGGCTGAAACATGCAGTCTGGTTACGAGAATAGCGATCGGAGAAGGTTTGCAAATCCGGCCCCAAAAAGGCCGTACTGAAACCAGATGTCAGGCCAAAAGGCGCAGATAACACAGCCTTACTGTTTAGTCGGATGTGTCGAATTGAAAGGTGCAAATATTGCAATCGAGCTGTAGACCACGACACAATACATTTGTTCCTCGGACTATATTCTGCTACTTGCAAAGCTCTTTTTAGGGCTTGGAGGTTGGAGACTGAGAATCAACCAAGAAGAAGAAGAAGAAGAAGAAGGAGAAAAAAAAAAGAAAAAGAAGAAGAAGTAGAAGGAGGAGGATGAGAAGAAAAAGAAGGACAAGGAGGAGGAGAAGAAAAAGACCGTGGCGGAGGAGAAGAAGAAGAACTACGACGCAACGTACTCTTCAGGACGAACGAGGAAGAAGAAGAAGAAGAAGAAGAAAATGAAGAAGAAGAAGCAGAAGAAGAAGAAGAAGAAGAAGAAGCAGACGAAGTAGAAAGTGGAGGAGAAGAAGAAGAAGCAGACGAAGTAGAAAGTGGAGGAGAAGAAGAAGAAGAAGAAGCAGACGAAGTAGAAAGTGGAGGAGAAGAAGAAGAAGCAGACGAAGTAGAAAGTGGAGGAGGAGAAGAAAAAGAAGAAGGAAGGACAAGAAGAAGAAGAAAAAAAGAAGAAAAAGAGACAAAAAAGAAGAAGAAATATAAAAACTACAGTTTTTGATGAAGGAGAAAAGGGCATCACCACATCACAAAAAATTAGACTTTGTAAATTGAAATTCTCAACACTTCATCCCCTTTAACAATGTCCCGCAAAGCAATTGCCTCTCGTATTATTAATGGACTATCGACACTTGAAGCTACTCGGAGAGAGAATCTCGACAATACTCGAATACGACGAAAGGAGAAAGGATCCGTCTAATGAGAAAAGGCATGCTTGCTTCATGACCGTCTGCATAGATGAAAAAGGCTATGTATTTATTATTATTATTATAACGATTGTTATGACGATTATTATTAATATTATTATTATTAATATTATTTGTTTATGATTATTATCATTATTATTATTATTAATGTTATTAATAATATTTTTTATTAATTTTATTGTTACTAATATTTTATTATTATTAATATTATTATTATTATTTATATTATTATTATTATTAATATGATTATTTTTATTATTAATATTATTATTTTGATGATTATTGTCTACACGTGTGTACCTTCTTGTCTTCTATCTCCACAGAAGACGTCTCAGAACTTCTAGATCAAATGATCAATAACCAGACTGACTCTGTTGTGGATAAGCTATTGATCGATGTGCGGAGTGGATATACATCCAGAAAATTCAATGACGGAAGCTTCTCTGTTACCAAGGTAACCAAAGTCTGCCTGAATTCAGCTGATACTTTAAGTCCAGACCAAGATATGATTTCCGGTGGTGTCCGTCTGCGCAGGAAAGCCAACGAAAGCTTCAACGGAAGTTCTTCAGATGGGCCTTTCTCACCTTCTGATGCGCTTTTCCAAAGGCGTAATAGAAGAAGCTACACACCCGGTGATGATGAATCTTTGCTGGATTTTCTTACAAAAACCGCTGATTCACCCTCAGAAGCTGAGCAACCAGAATCCCGTTTCGAACGCTATTCCAGCCTTAGACGACGAAGACTTGAAAGGAAAGGAGAAAGAAATATTTTGAAAGTTTATGAAACTGGTCGTGAGCGATCTGCTTCCCCAAACCTCCTCAGCGCTAGCTCTCCTACTACACCCGCAGACTCCCCTGCTTTAGTTGTAAAGATGAGACATTCAGCAAATGTCAAAAGGGATCGACCCAAATCAGAAATATTTTTAGAGGAAATGGACAGTAATCGAACTCTCCGTCGTAGTCAAAGCGTTCTGATCAGGTCCTCAATAGATAGAGCAAGCATTGAGCAGAGGAAGAAAGACTTACAGGACGAGGAAAATCCCGAGACTGAAGCACTGATTAGAAGACTGAAGGAACGACTTAATAGAAAGGGTGGCCGTAATACGCCTTTGATTAATGAAGAAGGCGATGACATGGATGCAGGAGTTGAGGACAGATTTTCGTCCCCTGAACAATCTCCTTCTCTGGCTAGAAATAACTCCCGGTGGCGAAGCGGAATCAATCTATCAGAAACATGTTCGTCATCAGATACAAGAAGTGAGAACACTGATAAGTTAGACGTTGCATCGGTTGACAAAGCACAACACACTCAAGATATAAAGCCGAGCCATCATATAGACAATGTTGATTCGGCAAAGCTGAATCTAGCTTTACCAAACGAAGAGAACAGTTCACCCGCAGAATTTGTTACAAGTAGTCAGCCTAGTTCTGATCTGTCTCGGAATACCCCGATATCTGTGTCAATGAGAAAGAAGATCAGTGGACACATGGGCGCAGATATTGATGGAGTTCTGAAAACAATTGAAGACACAGGCAGACAAATTGATGTTGTTGGCGTGACAGGTCCCATCAGACGTACGCCAGAGGTTACTGAAAAGGTAATTCAACCACAGTCGCAAGTTGCGGTTGTCGCCCATGTTACAGCTGTAAACAGTCCGGTAGTTTTAAATAGCGAAACAAAAAAAAGGGACAACAACAAGAGTCGTTCTACTCTCACTGTAGAAAAACCAAAAGCGACAAGAAATATGAGTGATTCTGTGAAGGATGTGAACAAATTAAATATTGCGAACAGTTCTCTAAACAGATCACGTTCAAATAGTAGTGTTATCAGACGTTCGATCTCCAAACCGAAAACCCCACCACCGCCAACACAGGTACGCCTCTGCAGAAGCAGCGCAAGGAATGAAAGTGAAAAGATAGCCAGCACAAATAATACAAACACAAAAAAAGAGGTGAATAAAACAGTTAAAAATGTATCAAAGAAGAATGTCCGTGACCCACTGGTCGGTGGACCTGATTCAAACAGCAATGAACGAGTGCAGGGAAGGGCTGATTCTAAAAATGTTCATCGAATTATGCGAAAAGTAGGAAGCGAAAGCAACATTAACCGGGCCAGTTCATTTGACAAAGCTGCTAGAGATCAAAGGGCACTTGCTGCCGTCAGGACCACTAATCTGGAAGTGGCACACGATAAGGCTGTCGTCAAACGAAATAGCACAAGAAGATTGTCAAAAGATGGACGCAGAAACGGGTTGTGTTTTTCGAATGATGAAAGTGATACGGACACTCTGGAGTCATCAAGGTGTGACAGCACAGGAAGTTCCAGTCCGTCTTTTAGTTCAACAAATACATCAACAGAAACTCTTAAATCTGAAATCAATGCAAGTGACAATGACATGTCACGACATAACAAATCAAATATGCAAGTTATCAGAAATTATACTGCAGATGAAGAAAATGATTACCCTCTTGCAGCAATTTCTAAATGGAAAATGAAGAGAGCATCTCAAAGAAGAAGTATGATCGACATATCAAGCGAGGGTGATTCAAATAATTATCTTACCGTTCAGGAAAGCTTAAATAACCAGAGATACGAAAGAAATGGTTCAAGGATCGAGACAGGGTCAAGGTTGAGTTATGCTAGCAGTAATGACGGAGACGAGGGTTTCGAGACAGCTTCCGGAACGATGTCCCAGAGAACATCCATGAATAGTATCCTCGAGGCAGAGATCCACAACAATCCAGCTTTGTCTGGATTAGCTGCAAAGATCAAGACCACATCTGAAAATCTATCATCATCTCTGGAGAGTTCTGCCAATTCACAGATGTCTCAGAAGGTTGACAACAGCAAACGGACAGGAAACGGGACAGAACGAACAATCAGTTCAAACAGTAAAAGTGGTGGCTCTTCACCCGGTTACCTTCTCTCTCCAGACAGTGGACTCAGCGCATCAAATGAGGATGTCTTTAATGCTGATACCGTTACTTCCTCAAACTCGAGCAAATCTTCCACAACTACAAAAAACAAAGATGCTTCAACTCTAAAGAAAACAATAGACAAATCTAATAAGCAACAGACAGTACCTAGCTACATGCGCTCAACAAGCAGTTCCCTTACACCGGCCCGCATCAGAGCAACCTCAGCTAGCACTCCTGACATTGCAGCAGCATCGTCGGCATTCAAGCGTAACACATCCATCCGAGCATCCGCCAGAGATTCACAAACTGGATCACCTTCTAAACGAGACAATGTACGAGCTTCTATGAGAGCAGAGTCTTCTAATGCAACATTCCAAAGAGGAACACTTGCTCGCACATCTGTACGAGCTCAGCGGACACCATCACGTCAGTCATTTGGCTCCTCGAAGTCATCTCTTGCTCCTCCAAGCCCTGGTATGTCTCGGTCACAGTCTAGCATGAGCATCTCGTCTACATCAAGCAGCAGTTCAAATCTCAATGCAGCGCCCATAACTGTGGCCGGAACCGTTCGAAGAAGACTAACCTCAACGTCAAGCAACGGTTCACCCATTTATCGACCAACCACACCCTCGGCTCGCCCAACCACACCCTCAGTTCGCCCAACCACACCCTCATCTCGCGCAACCACACCCTCAGCTCGCCCAACAACTCCATCTCTCCAAACATCCACCTCCTCAACACGACCTTCAGCAACGTCCAAAAATAGTACTGGTTTTACCAGAACCCAATCTTTGAGGGTCACGTCTGGGCGAACTTCTTTGGAGAATAACAACATCAAACACAACACTCCACCTTCCTCTACAGATGGCCGCAGAAGCACTACCCCGTTATCTAAAGATGGAAGACACAGTGTTACTTCCTTTGCAGACGACAGCAGTCGAAGCTCGACACCATCCCTTCCAGAACGACCTCACAGCACGACGCCTATGTTATCCGAGAACAAATCAACCAGGAGGCTTTCGTTTATGTCTCCAACTGCTTCATCACGAGCCAAAGATAACGAGCAGCCGTCACCAGTCCCTACCCGGGCACAATCAATGACCAGTATAGCGAGTGCTTCTTCATTCGCACGTTCTACAAGTCTCCGAAATTCTAAATCTACTGCTCCACCCGGCGGAAGGAGATCTCCATCAAACACATTACTAATGCCTGCACCAAAACCAGATCACTACCAGTCGTTATCAACAGTTGCTGAGCAAATAGGAGATGAAGACAGAGAAGACGAATCTCCCAAGAGATCTCCTTTTGTTATCAAGAGAATTATAAATAAGAGTAAAGGCCCTTTAACTGGATCGAAAGGAACGGGTAACAGTCCAAGAGCAACCTCTGTGATAATGAAATGAGATTTGGATTTGTAGTTACTGTACAGTATCCATATCCCCACAATCCATGGTCGTGAACGGCTGTAATAGTAGGACAATATATTTATATGGATCTCTGGTGATTTGAGACCTTAATGTCTGCTATCGGCTCTTTAATTACCGTGAAGCTCACGTGACAAGGGCAGTAGATTCACGCTTCACGCACGTGGATCAAGGTTTGAGACTTGTATTCCTGCTGCGCTTATAAATGGCGTGGTGTTACAATCCTCTTGTACGAATCCTAGAACTGGTCAGTCTTACATGGAGATCAGAATCGGCTCGAGGTATTCCATATGCGCAGGCAACTTTGTAACCTTGGAGTTCGTTGGCAAGACCTACTCACTGCCATCGAGGTCTTCAGGTGGACAAAATCTGACAGCATTTCCTTAGCGCTGGATTGGCGTCGCCTCTCTTTTTTCTGCCAAAAATGATCGCATCTCTCAGGACTTCCCGTCTTAATACCTTCAACAACTGTCCTTGGAAATCAGGCGCGGAGAAAAACCGCACCATTTGTTGGGTCTTACCCAGTACTGCCTGCTCAAAATTTAGCTGGAATACGTTACCTCCAGTCCTTCTGGCCAGTATGCTGCCTGGAACTGCCATTAATCGCGTCAAGTACGGTCAGCGGCCCGTGCCCAGGTTACGTTAGCGGGATACTTGACTTGCCTTCGTTCGTTCTCAATCTCCTGCTACCAAACCGTGAAGGATTTAAGTAGCAGAATGTAGTCTGGAGAAAGGAATGCGTTGTGTCGTAGTTTACAGCTTGACTGCGATATTTGCACCTTTCAGTCCAACACATCCGACTTCAGCAAGCATATTTTGAGTACAGGGTTAGCATTCCCTCTTCGATCCCTTCTCCTTAGCCAGTCTGCCTTGCAGCAGCCTGTTATCCAGGATCACCGCGTGGAGATGTAGAAGGGTCTTGGCAGCTCTGGTTTGCTGGCTCTGACGCTAGCAGTCAGCTATGGGTCGCTGACCGCTGCAGCTCATGCGCTGCTCAGCATCTTGATCCCGTACTTGACTTGACTTTCTGTTATCACCTCTTTCAAGGCCGCGAACTTCTACACGGCAATGACGGAAGATCTACTGAAGCCAATGAAGGATTGATACCTCTGTACGCCATGAACTTTTGCATTGCGGTGAACTTCTACATATAAGGGCTGTAGATCTACCCCAGCCAGTGAGTGTTCGAGACCTCTGTCTGCCATCAGCTATTTCATTGGCGCTAACCCCAGCATATCCCGGACGGATCTCCCAAGTCCATGAAGATTTTGGACGTCAATCTCCGCAGTCTAAGCATGTCGTATCATTCCTGTTGTTCACCTCCAAATCAATGACATTCAGTCCAACGTGGTGATGGTCCTGACCAACATGGCATCAATGACATTCAGTCCTACGTGGTGATGGTCCTGACCAACATGGCATCAATGACATTCAGTCCTACGTGGTGATGGTCCTGACCAACATGGCATCAATGACATTCAGTCCAACGTGGTAATGGTCCTGACCAACATGGCATCAATGACATTCAGTCCAACGTGGTAATGGTCCTGACCAACATGGCATCAATGACATTCAGTCCTACGTGGTGATGGTCCTGACCAACATGGCATCAATGACATTCAGTCCTACGTGGTGATGGTCCTGACCAACTATGGCATCAATGACATTCAGTCCTACGTGGTGATGGTCGTGACCAACATGGCATCAATGACATGCATTCCTACGTGGTGATGGTCCTGACCAACATGGCTCTAGATCTGCAGACAGTAATCGGTTAAGTAGCAAAGACATTTGGATACTCTACAACAATCATAACCCTTGTTATCTAATGTTAGATTACACAAATTACTATCACATTACTTCAGGCAGCTCCATAGGTGCTCATCTGTCTCACTAATAGTAACAAGTATGAATCCTTACGGTTCATTTAGCTTACTGGAATACACACTCCTGCTTCAGCCAATCATGAGCCTCACGTTTCGGCCCAATTTTTATGTTTGAACATTACTTATGTATACTTTATGATGAGACGCCGCGCAAGCTAATAGTAACTATATGGATAAAGAATTAATCATGGGTTAATGATCTTCTGCATTTTCGTTCCCACATTGTTCGCCCGCAGAAGAACGTTTAACGTGGTTTCTTTCGTTTACATACGAGATTCCTTTTATGTCTCAATCTTCTTCTTCTTCCGCTTCTTTTTCTTCTTCTTCTTTTTTTCTTCTATGTCCTCTACTTTTAAGCTCGTTGGTTTCTTTTTTCTTTTTTTTTTTTTTTTTTTTTTTTTTTTTTTTTTTTTTGCGTTCGCCTTATTTCTCTATTCCCCAAGGCGGTGTGCGTTGCACTGTGGTTTTTATTTTGCGCCTGTCGGCCCAGTGCATCCGACTTCAGCACGCATTTTATGTAAGGGTCTGCTTCCTCCTGCATTTTGTAAGGGTTTGCTTCCCCGGGGTAACGGCTGGTGCTGTGATGGGGATCGAACCCAGCACCTTCGGGTCGTGAGCCGTGCCACTTAACCACTAGGCCACGCCGTCCCCTCTTCTTCTTTTTGAATTCCTCTCCTTCTTCTTGATTTCTTCTTCTTTTTGTTTTCTTCTTCTTCTTCTTCTTCTTCTTCTTCTGTCTACGCAGTCAGACGTCGAATTGAATTTGTTCAAAGAAAGCAGCGGTCATCCTGAGGCTGTCGACACTGCCATAGAGCTTGTCTAGTGTTGGCACTGGTGATGGCCACATGTGCTTTCTCTGGTCCTCGTATGTCGGGCAATTTTGCAGCAGATGTTCAGCGGTCATTTTCCCTGTGCCACAGGTGCATTTATCAGTAGCAACTATCTTCAATTTATTGAATAGATGGTACCTCAGTCTGTTGTGGCCTGTGCGGAATCTGAAGACCACGACCTGGTCTCTTCTGTTCAACTGGTAATAGGCATCATTTGTTGTGTAACCAATATGCTATGTTTCCCATTTGTCCATGTATCTGGCCCTATAATAAAGCTTTTGGGCTCTTTGTAAGTCACACTTCATTCTGGTACTTATATTTAAATATTGCAGCTCGTTTGACCTCTACATTAGAGGCCATCACATCCTATAAGGATTGAAATCAGTCGTTACATTTTGCTGTCTTCCTCTTAAAAGGAGATAACGCAGCACTCTGGATTGCATTATGGCATGTGGCACCAGTTCTTCCTGGCTGCCTTTCTCTCCTGTGGAATGTTGATTGCTTACTCGAAAGTCTTGGTGAAGTGTGCAATCATCGTCGGGACTATCATCTTGTTGGTCTATGCGTGGATTTCCTGGAGCGATGGAACCTTGCTGGTTGATCTCTGAGTGGTCTGTGTTCGCATTCTGCGCAGTGACATGAGCGCGCATACAGCGCTTTATTGAACCAATCACACGACAAAGAGCCTAAGACAATCCAAAGTTGAATGCAAAACACCTTCCTGCCCACTTTGGCTTCGCCAACTTTAAACCAAGAAACTATTGACAACAAGGTTGTCTGGATCAGGATCCGACTTCTTTTAGCAATTTTTGTTACAAATTGTAAGTACACGTTATGAATTTCGTGTACACTATATGTACATTAAAGAGATATGTATATGCGTACATGTTTGAGTGAAAGTTCTAAGGTATTGAATTGTAAAGATTTGTGAATGTGTTTGATGTGTCTTATAGCAGATACATTGTAATGTGTATATACATTATTCTGCAATTGTAATGTGTATATACATTATTCTACAATTGTAATGTGCTTGCTCAGTGGTCTCGAGGTAAAGTGTCCGCCTCGGGTGCCGGAGGTTGTGGGTTCGAATCGTGGTGGAGACCTAGATTTTTTCACGTGAATCTTCTGGTAAAAAAATCATCTTGATCTCTTGGGTAGTGAGATCGAACTCCCGTTATCAATAACGCGCACGTTAAAAATCCCTTTGCAGAAATCAAAAAAAGTAGGCTTAACAGCCGCTGCCTGGACAAAATTTAAAAATTCTAACTAGATTTATATTCACATTATTTGTAGCATCCCCAGAACTAGTGAACCGCAGGAAGTCACTGTGGTCAAGAGGTTAGAGCACTCACCCCTCACAGTGGTGAACGGAAACGGTTGGCGATCGAATCCCACACGTTTCAAGCGACCACTGGTCTCACGGGAGGTAAGACCAGAGTGCCTGCATCCTGAGTTACCTCCAGTCGTCTCGACCAATAGTCTTGCCACTGATCCAAGGTAGCTCGGGATAAGAGTGAGATTGATGACCAGCGCAGCCTCTTCCTCACTATAATCCTCATACAGCGCACATCACATTATTAAGATAAGAGTGAGATTGATGACCAGCGCAGCCTCTTCCTCACTATAATCCTCATACAGCGCACATCACATTATTAAGATAAGAGTGAGATTGATGACCAGCGCAGCCTCTTCCTCACTATAATCCTCATACAGCGCACATCACATTATTAAGATAAGAGTGAGATTGATGACCAGCGCAGCCTCTTCCTCACTATAATCCTCATACAGCGCACATCACATTATTAAGATAAGAGTGAGATTGATGACCAGCGCAGCCTCTTCCTCACTATAATCCTCATACAGCGCACATCACATTATTAAGATAAGAGTGAGATTGATGACCAGCGCAGCCTCTTCCTCACTATAATCCTCATACAGCGCACATCACATTATTAAGATAAGAGTGAGATTGATGACCAGCGCAGCCTCTTCCTCACTATAATCCTCATACAGCGCACATCACATTATTAAGATAAGAGTGAGATTGATGACCAGCGCAGCCTCTTCCTCACTATAATCCTCATACAGCGCACATCACATTATTAAGATAAGAGTGAGATTGATGACCAGCGCAGCCTCTTCCTCACTATAATCCTCATACAGCGCACATCACATTATTAAGATAAGAGTGAGATTGATGACCAGCGCAGCCTCTTCCTCACTATAATCCTCATACAGCGCACATCACATTATTAAGATAAGAAGAAGAAGAAGACAAAACCGTTTGATGTTGTGGCCATCCTCGCTTGCGATAGGTAATAACTTTTTATATACATATTACGAATAGCCTTCGACTACCTGGCAGCAGAGATTAACAATAAGCCTGTTTAAATACCAGGATTTCGCTTAGCTTAACTTTTAACTATGTGCTTGCGAGCCTTTGGGAGAAGTGGATACCGTTACCTATTTGGGCAGCACACGTCGGGGTGCAGATGTGAAGACCAGAATTAGGAAGGTAAGAGAGACATTCATCACACTAAATAATGTATGGAGATCCAGAGAAATCAAGATTATACCGAAGCTAGAATATTCAACACCAGTGTCAAGTCGGTGCTGCTGTAGGGAGCGGAGATAAAGAGAACGGCCAAGGTCATACAACACAGACTACGGTCCTTCGTTACCAGATGCATTCGGAAAATGAATGGAAATAAAGTGATTGGATATGGTCATCAATGAAAACCTATGGGAAAGGAATCAATAACAGCCACAGAAACAACAAATTAAAAGAAGGATGAAAATGGTACTGGATATGACACATGCCGAGAACTGTATCCTCCAACATAGCCAGAGAGGCTTTCATGTGGAGTCCTTACAGGAAGATAAGGAAAGTCTGCTCGAGCAAGTATACTGATCGGACGTGTTCGGCGGAGCTGTGAAATGTACTGGTCGCTTCCATGCATGTTCTCTATGGAAACGGGCTGTTTTCGTGACAGTCTGCCAAACGATGTTGAGATCGACGTGATCCCCACAGTTATGAGCGACACGCAGATGACGCATATCGCAAACGCCTTTAGGATCCAGGTCCTCCTTCATCAGCACGCTCGAGATGTGAGGAAAACTACTGCAACCCGCCACTTTCAGGACGCACACAAATAGTAATCCCACTCATTATGGGCCTTCAACAACAACAACTCAAAAATACACGATGAAGAGAATGTGAGAAAGAACTAACATTAAATGATAACACTTGGGGAGAGACAGAAAGAACTAACAGTAAATGATAACACTTGGGGAGAGACAGAAAGAACTAACAGTAAATGATAACACTTGGGGAGAGACAGAAAGAACTAACAGTAAATGATAACACTTGGGGAGAGACAGAAAGAACTAACATTAAATGATAACACTTGGGGAGAGACAGAAAGAACTAACAGTAAATGATAACACTTGGGGAGAGACAGAAAGAACTAACATTAAATGATAACACTTGGGGAGAGACAGAAAGAACTAACATTAAATGATAACACTTGGGGAGAGACAGAAAGAACTAACATTAAATGATAACACTTGGGGAGAGACAGAAAGAACAGCCCAGGACAGTGTATGCTGGCGAGATGTGGCTAATGGCATATGCATTAAGATGAGCGAATATTTGTAAGGGATTTTTTTTGAGATTTTTTTTTCTTTTGTCGTTCGCCTTATTTATCTATTCTCTAAGGCGGCGTGCGTTGCGCTGTGGTTTTTATTTTGTCCCTGTCGGTCCAGTGATCCGACTTTAGTATGCATTTTATGTAAGGGTCTGCTTCCTCCTGCATTTTCTAAGGGTTTGCTTCCCCAGGGTAACGGTCGGTGCTGTGATAGGGATCGAACCCAGCACATTTGGTTGTGAGCCGTGTCACTTAACCACTAGCCCACGCCGTCCCCATAAGTGATTTTGATTGATTCATTGATTGATTATGGGGGAATTATATGAACTGTGTGCAAAAAAAATGCAAACAGAGGCGATACAATGGTCCCCAGTAGAAGTTCCGCCAAAGAAGCGGCTCACTTGGATCATCACTTCCAAATATTTCATTTTTCTGATATTGAATATTTTTGTGAAGAGAAGAACATGGGACTGGATATGACCCACGTCGACGAATGTATCGTCTAACATAGCCAGAGAGGCTCTCACGCGGAATCCTCAAATGAAAAGAAAGAGAGGCAGAAATAACTTCACTTGTTACTTAGGGTAAAAGAGAAGCAGTCTGGCCCAGGGCAGTGACAATGACCGACAAGTAACGGAGGACCAGAGAATATAGGAAACGCAGTCTCCTTTGTGAGCCTTACCGGTTGGGAAACCATATCATCAGTTGATCGAAGAAGAAAAAGAAGAAGAAGAAGAAAAAGTTAGGGTCAAATCTGGTATTTACAAATAAAGACACTTCTCAATAAGCTAAAGATCTTAAACTTTGAGGCCAGGTACAGACCAGATGACAATACACTTTCATGAAATTCTGGGGTCAATTTTGGACAATTGTTGCAAACTGGGACAATTGTTTCTAGTTGCCTAAATTGTCTTGATGTGCATGTTTATGTATGTGTTTGTACGTGCGGTAGTGTTTGTGTGCGTTTCCGTATGTTTATTAACATTACAGATGCACGTGATTGTGTGTCAATGGCGATTCAAATAAAAGTTCCGACATTTTGATTTTATACTTCAGTCCATTGTGAATTAAAAGCGAAAATGTAACAAACAAACATAATTATAACTTCACTTGGGGACGGCGTGGGCTAGTGTTTAAGTGGCACGACTCACAACTCGAAGGAGCTGGGTTCGATTCCCATCACAACACCGGCCGTTACCCCCGTGAAGCAAACCCTTAGAAAATGCAGGAGAAAGCAGACCCTTACATAAAATGAATGCTGAAGTCGGACATCCTGGGCCGACAGGCGCAAAATAAAAACCACAGTGCAACGCACACCACCTTGGGGATTAGAGAAATAAGGCGAACGCAAATAATTAATAATTTTTTTAAATTCACTTTTCAAATCGCTAAGAAATTTTAGGTTTCGACCCAGAACCTTCTTGGTTGCCAGGCCAGTACTTGAGAATACTTTTTCTTCTCCGTTCGTTCTCAATCTCCCGCTACCAAAGGGCTTTTGGAGTAACAGAATCTTGTTCGGAGAACGAATACAATATCACAATCTTACATTCCACTGCCAGCTTCGGTTGTTTCTTAGTCAGCTTGAGTCTGTAACGAAAGAAGTGCTTCAGATATATATAAATGCAATACGTTACATTCCAGGCTAATTTTAGTTTCTTCACAGTTGAAGCAGTAAGGATATTAGTGCTTTAGATGTATTTACAAACACTACCTTACGCCTCGTTGTCGGTTACCCTTGTGTCGTAGCAAGGATGAGTCTGTAAAGAAACTTTTAAATTTATGAAAACTCACTCCTTACATTCCATTGTTAATTACGGTTGTTTCTCAACTAGCTTGATGCCTTTACTGCTGTATGCCCAAGTTCTTTCATTTGCTGTATGTACCAGGCATCCTTCTCATGCCCAGTTGCTTTAGTGGGCTGTGTTTAGATGCTGCAACTAAACCTCTTGCGCCTACAACTGCAGCTTGCACTTTGACGTTGAAGCCTTGTTTGCCTCAGCGTTTTGTATCCAGGTCTCTGTATTTCGCCATTTTTATTGTGAAAATGCTAGTTAACTTGATCGTGACTACCTAGTATGATAAATGCGAATGCAGAATTATACGAGATTATCCAGTCACCAAGGAGATATCGTAATAATAAAAGGTAAACAAGTGCCTTTTTGGATAATTATGTCTAATTTAAAAAAAATTAAATTAAATTAAGTTGTACAAAAATAACTGAAGATTTGACAGATAACGTTAACAATCGAAAAGGAGAAAATAAAAGACAGCAACACTGGAGATATAAAAACAGCGCTGCAGACAAACAGCTCATAACTCAAAGAAGTGGAATTACCCATACCAACTGCAAGGCGGTCATGGGAAAAATTAAACGAGAAATATTTTCAATACAATACAAATGTGAATTATTTACCTATCTACACTCGCGAAAATATTGTGAATTATAGATGCCGCTAGAGTAAATATATTGCGATTTGGGAATGTTTTATCCTGTCCTCGCCAGGAAAATATTGTGAAATATATATGTAGTTCTAGCAAACACATTGCAGGTGTGAATTACATATTTTTTTTTTATAAGTAGAAATCTACATATGTGACAGATGTATATTTGTTTTTGTAAAAAAATTATCATAATTGTGAATTACTTATCTATATCATTATTACTAAACTATATCAGTTGCTATTAATAACGATATAAAGCAAAAATAATGCAACAAAAGTGATGATAAATGTATGTTAAATATATATATAAATAAATATTTATATATATAATTTCCTGTTTTGAATTAACAAACATTTATCAGATGGTAAGCCCATCTGTATATTTTTTAATTGCAAATATACGACAGATTGAAACTGTATATGTATTTCTTAGATGTAAACATTTATGTTAATGTTTTAATGCATTATTTTAATTATGTATTGTTTTACAAATGACGAACGAACATACACACTGTATTTTGTACGTTCGTGATCGTTGGCTTTACTTTTTTTTTTAAATTGTAAAAATTGTTTTAATTTTTTTTTAAAGTATGAGAAAATAGGACACGACTGCTATTGTAGTATCGTAATACGTTGTTGTATACTCCTTATAACTAACTAGTATTGATTTGCATGATGTGGCCATGTCTCTAAGTCCCATTCTGTGGATCTGGGCCTTGAGTCTGCAATGTCCCGTTCTGAGTCTGAAAATCTTTGTCTGCTCATCTCTTCAAAGTTTGACTATGCAGTCATTATTCTGGCTTGTATTCTTTGTGTTGGTCTCTCCACTTCGTCCTCGTGGACCTTTTGATGGGTGTCTTTGCTTCTTTATAGCTCTGTGGATGGTGAGTCTATGACGACACTAAGTTCAAGCAGCCTTTTTTACCTCGGCTTTATAAATCAGTCATATCATTCCCCAGACATACACCAGCAATGGAAACAGGCTGCGTAGGGCAGTGGTTAGCGAGCTAGTTTCGCATCTGAGTGGTCCTGCGTTCATTCCCCAGTTGAGGCTGAAACGTTTTTTCAGACCGTAACGACGCCCGGGTCGACCCAGCCTTAAATGGTTCAGTTCGGGAAGAGGGAGAGGACATGGCTACCGCCCTCATATAACCGAGCCTTTGAAATGTGAGATCGTTAACATATCACACCCCTACGGAAGTAATGCTATGCGTTTACTTTACTTTACTTTATATACACACACATATATATATCATCATCATGCTTTAGTTGATCTGAACAGAAACTGGTTGAAAGGTTGTCAGAGCACGTCTCGCGTAAGGTTGTCTGAGTATGCCTCTCCATTTCACAATATCATCTGGTTTGCCGGTCCTAACACTAGTTGTAAGGTTGTCTGGGCATGTCTCTCCATTTCACCCTCTCCTCTGGTTAACCAGTCCTAAGACTGGTTGTAAGATCAGCACATTTCGCCTAAATCTGACTATCATTTTTCGATCAGTATGTTTTACCAGATCAAACGATAGCCTTTCTTTAGTTCATTACAAATTGTTCCTAGTAAAAAAACGTCTCGCCTTTTCCTAATGGTATCACCACTAGCCATTCGTGTTTAAACATTTACAACTGGGTAAACTGAAACGAAGACATGTTAAATTTATTATTTTTTTTATCTCAAAATCTCAAAAAGATTTTATCCTGTACGCTCTGCTTCATAATGATACTCATCAATTTTTGTTCATGCAATATGATTGTTGTAATCAAGTTTTGTTGATTACGTCTGCAGTTTTTTGTATTAAAACATGCGATTTTTTATGGTGTGGCTCTTGAAATATGTTTTGGCAGCATTTTCGTTGTGGCTTTTCAAACATGCTTATTCCCCTGTGTGTTAATAATAATAATAATAATAATAATAACAATAATAATGCTCGCTTAGGCGCCCTAAAGCCCATTGCGTCGGTCGGCCACATCCAAGATCCACTGATGCGAGATATCCGTTCATTGATTGCACGTCCAACATCTCAATCATAGGCGTCTCAGTCTATGTAGCCTCTCTAGGGCGCAAGCCTGAGCACTGAGTATAGAAACCCTGGGCTGGCTGCCCAAACTGCAGGGTCCTCCTCTCGGCCTCCCTTGTGTAATCAAAAGGAATGCAAGGCACGACAATTTAGCACCAGCTCAGCTGCAGGAGCTGCCGGAATGGGTTTGCAATTTTGAAACCATCCGCCTTAGGTGCTACCACTCCGGATTTTCTGTCTGGGTTTAAACATCGTTGTCCAGTTCTTCACTGTTGTCTTCGACACACTTTTGTCACCACACACTGCCTGCATTCTGCAATGAATGTCCACTGGTTGACATCCTTCAGCTGTTAGAAACCGAATCACCGCTCGTTGATCAACTCTGGACGGATTACGTATCACACCCGACATGTTTTCAATGGTCTACCGAGGAAACTATGAGTCGGAGGATAATGAAAATTTGCACACTTGACGGTTGGTATGTGCTCGTTGCGTCGGTCGGCCACAGCCAAGACGCAGTGATGTGGTGTGATTCCAGACCTCGTCCAGGGCGGAGGAGCAGGTTGCTATTTGCTGGCGTCGTACTGTTCTGGGACTGCCTTTTCTGCACTTCCAGCTGGTCGGAGGAAGACTTTTGGAGCCGAGGAACGACTTGTGTAGTATCTTGTGGGCAGAGGTTCTTGGTCCAGCCGTACATCTTCTTCTTCTTCTTCGTACGCTGTCAGACGTCAACTTGAATTTGTTCGAAGAAAGCAGCTGTCATCCTGAGGCTGACGACACTGCTATAGAGCTTGTCTAGTGTTGGCACTGGTGATGGCCACATGTGCTTTCTCTGGTCCTCGTATGTCGGGCAATTTTGCAGCAGATGTTCAGCGGTCATTTTCTCTGTACCACAGGTGCATTCGTCAGTGCCACCTATCTTCAGTTTATTGAATAGATGGTACCTCAGTCTGTTGTGGCCTGTGCGGAGTCTGAAGACCACGACCTGCTCTCTTCTGTTCAACTGGTAATAGGCATCATTTTTTATGTAGCCAGTATGCTCTGTTTCCCATTTGGCCATGTATCTGGCCCTAATAAACCTTTTGGACTCTTTGTAGGTCACACTAGTATCTGGTTGTAGTAGTCTTGCACCTTCTTTTGCCAGTCTGTCTGCCGCCTCGTTGTCTTCAATGTTACAGTGAGATGGAACCCACTGTACCACTACTCTTTTTGGTGCAGACTGCGGTCCAGCCGTACGCCATGACCGAACAAAGAAACTCGGCGCCGGTCAAGTGTTTCTGAGATTGGGTGGAGGCCTGTTTTAGCAGAGATCTCTACGTTGCGGATGTAGTCATGCCATCTGATGCCCAGGATACGCCGCTGGTTGCGCACATGAAATGCTTCCAGTCTCGACATGTCATGTTTCAGCAATGTCCAGGTTTCGGAGCCGTAAAGCAGGACTGGGACCACGCAGGACTGGGACCACGCAGGACTGGGACCACGCAGGACTGGGACCACGCAGGACTGGTAGACGCGGACTTTTGCCCCAAAGGAGACCTTGCCATTACTCCACACACGTCGGAGGTCGTGCATAGGAGACGCAGCTAATTCGATCCGCCTTGACATATCGGGACCGTTGCGCCCATAGGATGATAGTATGCTACCGAGATACCTGAATTAGTGTATTACCAGTGCCCGAAATGGGAGCAAAGAATGGTAACACTTTAGTCTATCAAGGACGTCGTACAAGACGTGTACAGAGAATAACACCTTGAAATAACAGAACAGTTTCACTTAAAATATTCCCTTTACCTAAAATACTACCTTCACCTAAAATACTACTTTTACCTAAAGTACTACAATTACCTAAAATACTACCTTTACCTAAAATATTACCTTTACCTAAATTACTACCATTACCTAAACTACTACTTTTACCTAAAATACTACCTTTACCTAAAATATTACCTTTACCTAAAATACCACCTATACCTAAAATACGACATTTACAGAAAGTACGACATTTACATAAAGTACGACATTTACATAAAGTACGACATTTACATAAAGTACATTTACATAAAGTACGACGTTTACCTAAATTACGATATTTACATAAAATAAGACATTCACATAAAATACGAAAATTGCATTAAAAAACTACTTTTGCATAAAATACGACATTTACATAAAATTCGAAATTTACCTAAAATATGACATAAAATACTACTATTACATAAACACGAGCTTTACATAAACACGACCTTTACATACAATACTGTCATTAAATAAATGCGATCTTTACATAAAATACAACTGTTACATTAAATACGGCATTTACATAAAATACTACCTTTTTCATAAAATTATGTCCCCAGTGCTCCGCCGGGGTCTGTGTGTGAAAAGGAAAAGAATAGCACCACTGTCCCAAGGAGAGCATGTCGGAAGATGCGACTAACTGTGTGACGTGGCGTAACACGGTCATGATTATGTGGTTTGCTCAGATCAGCATAGCAGGCGCCTAACCGACTGCGGGTCAACTTTCTTCTAGTGTTTGAGTCTATTAAGATGAACTTACACATCGGTTAACCATCCTCCGCGGCGCTTGTCCGAACGAACGGAGTAGTAAACTGCTCGAGCCTAGCCCGCTAAGCAGGAAGTCCTCCTCCCGGCTATACCAAGGTCACGCCAGAGCCAGGTCCTGCACAGCGGCATCCAGACCAGTAGAGGTACAGGTCGGCTGTTTATAATACTAAGACTGTCTTCTTGCCTCATGGAGCAGAAGAGTGAGAAAGGGAGGGGAAAACAGGCTTTCTAATTCTCCTTTCTGTATCGCTGCAGTAAGATCTAAGAACGACGCCTGGGATCAAGATACTGAGCAGCGCATGAGCTGCAGTGGTCAGCGACCCATAGCTGACTGCTAGCGTCAGGGCCAGCGAACTAGAGCTGCCAAGACCCTTCTACACCTCCACGCGGTGATCCTGGATAACAGGCTGCAGCAGGGCAGACTGGCTAAGGAGATGGGATCGAAAAGGGAATGCTAACCCGGTACTCAAAAATGCTTGGTGATGTCGCATGTGTTGGACTGAAAGGTGCAAATATCGCAGCCAAGCTGTAAACTACGACACAACGCATTCCGTTGTCTATATTACTACCAACATTTATAAATCATTTTACCTCTTTTAGTACCGTGTCTTTCAGTACAATCTGAATGTCGTCGGATACATTTATTCTTACTTTCGCCTATTCATCTACATTTATTGGTAGCTAAATTTTGACTGGGGTGACCCATTGCTCTCGACGTAAGGTGTTCGCCTCGGGTGCTGGAGATCGTGGGTTCAAATCTCAGGGGAGGTCGGGATTTTTTCACATGGATCATCCGATAAAAACTGCTCACGATCTCTGAGTAGTGAGATCAAACACCTGTGGTCAGTGGCACGTACGCTAAAAATCCCTTGGCAGTTGGTAATCGAAAAGTGTAGCTGTAATGACCGCTGCTTAAAAATCTACTAAAATTATTCTAGGGAATCTCGACCCACAGAGAATATGTCTCGAAAAAGCGGTCTGTTTGGCTGGCTATATTAGCTGAGTGGCCTAGATAGCCAGAGGGTCTACCTTGTTGAAATATGTCGTAAAAAAGGCCTATGTGGCTGGCTATATTAGCTGAGTGGCCTAGATAGCCAGAGGGTATACCTTGTTGAAATATGTCGCAAAAAAGGCCTCTGTGGCTGGCTATATTAGCTGAGTGGCCTAGATAGCCTGAGAGTATACCTTGTTGAAATATGTCGCAAAAAAGGCCTCTGTGGCTGGCTATATTAGTTGAGTGGCCTAGATAGCCTGAGGGTCTACCTTGTTGAAATTTACGCTTGCTAGGATTGACCTGGCAAGGAGGTCACGAAAATTTACGCTAGCTAGGATTGACCTGGCAAGGAGGTCACGCAAATTTACGCTAGCTAGGATTGACCTGGCAAGGAGGTCACGCAAATTTACGCTAGCTAGGATTGACCTGGCAAGGAGGTCAAGCAAATTTTCGCTAGCTAGGATTGACCTGGCAAGGAGGTCACGAAAATTTACGCTAGCTAGGATTGACCTGGCAAGGAGGTCACGCAAATTTACGCTAGCTAGGATTGACCTGGCAAGGAGGTCACGCAAATTTACGCTAGCTAGGATTGACCTGGCAAGGAGGTCAAGCAAATTTACGCTAGCTAGGATTGACCTGGCAAGGAGGTCTCGCAAATTTACGCTTGCTAGGATTGATCTGGCAAGGAGGTCACGCATTTCCACGACGTCCAACGACATAAGTATACTGAAGGTAAATGGACCTTTCGACTCTCCCACGTACATGATCTCGCTTTCGCAGCAAATGCACGGGCTTTAACTCCCATTAATATTCGACACAACTGTAAATTGGTACCCAACTTACTTACTGTCACGAAAGGGAAAGGCGTGGAGAAAGGGAGCTAACTACCCTACCTCACACAAGCTGTGGCTTAGTATAATGAAGTCTCTAACATTTCATTTCTAAACAGCAGTTAAGTCCGCTGAAGGACAGTCTTTGTCTTAAGGCTGTGGATCATAAACTATGTGCCTGGTCATCATCGTGGTGTCGCGAAACTATCCAATATTACACTGAAATCTTCATCACCTTCTTCTTCTTCTTCTCCGTTCGCTGTCAGACGTCGCCTTGAATTCATTAAAAGAAAGCAGCGATCATCATGAGGCTGTCGACTCTACCATAGAGTTTGTCTAGTGTTGGGACTGGTGATGGTCCCATGTACTTTCTCTGGTCTTCGTATGTCCGGTAATTTTGCAGCAGATGTTCAAGTGTCATTTTCCCAGTACCACATTCGTAAATATTTTTTCAATGAAATTGCTTCAACTGCTCACATCAACTGCTAAGTAGGATTATTTTTCTGACTTGGTGTACCGCAGCAAAATTATGGTACACTAAGGATGCTAGAGACGGAAAGAGTTTTGGAATAACTGTTTCAACGTATAATACTTCTATCCCCAGGATACCAGCTCACTGACTCAACATATAATACTTCTATCCCCAGGACACCAGTTCACTGACTCAACATATAATACTTCTATCGCCGGATGGCAGTTCACTGACTCAACATATAATACTTCTATATGACATCCACAACCCTACTCCAACAAGTTCGGTTTCCAGCTACTCTTTCTGACTCTCTGACTCTCTGCGGTTGAGTTTCAGGGACAAAAGTTCATCTTCACAGTCTCTTCTCGAAGTGTTTCTTTGAAAACCCATCTTCCTCTTTCACTGTGAATTCCATGGTAGAACATGTCTAGCCAGGTTTAATTGTGATCCACAGCTTACCATATTCAACCCGATCCATTTCTAACGTTCGATCTGTTGCCCCCCCCCCCCCCCTTCCCGGCTGTTGTATGCTCCGTTCCCATAGGACTCCACCCATCACCACGTCTTGCCAGCCTACACCAATTATCCTCCGTAGACATTTATTAACGAACGACCTGATCGTTGCTGAACGAGACTACAACATCAAGTATGAGAATGGAGATGGAGACGGTGGCAGAAGCTCTGAGGTGGCTGTCTGAGACATCTTCAACAGGGCAGTCATCGTGTCAGACTCACAAACACTACTTCGGAAGGTGCAGAATGGGTGGCTACGATATGAGTGAATAGCAGCGCTGGAGACCTCAAAACTCCAGGGACTGGTGTGAATCTACTGTCCTGGTCATACCGGGGTTCCGGGCAACGAGCGAGCTGATTTTTTGGGGTCACACGTACCCATAACAGGCACAGCAGACATGGATAAAGGTGACATAGTGAAGGTTATCAAGGACCACCTGCTAGAAAACGCTTTGGATGAGTCTGCAAGGCACAGGCTGCGGTACTTTGGAATCAAATTAGGATTCAGTGGAGCAGGGAACCTGAGAGGACGAAACAGGAATTTGTACAACCAACAGGCTACAGGCACCATCAGCATCCACACTTTGCGCCATCTGCTGAGAGAGACTGAGCACCTATCGGTATGCCAGGAGTTCAGTGAAGTCGACTCGTAGAACAGAACAGAACAAAGGACTGGAGTTTCTGCCCCTTACAGGGGAACTGACTAGACATTGGAAATAGACAATCTTAAATTGGGTTTAGCCTTATTTCCCTGGACCTTTCACATATTATTTAGTTGTATGCGACTACTAGAACATTTGTACTGACTGGAGATATCACACACCGATGAGTGCTCATGTAGAACAGGAGGCCAGAAACCTAAGCATATTCTACAGGAATGCCCAATCTATAGGGAAATGAGATGCCAGACCTGGCCAGAGGGTGAAGAGCTGAGAAAAAAGCTGTGGCTCAGCCGCTTCGACCTGGTGAAGACTACAGACTTCATCATGGCGACTGGCCTGCACATATATCATGACCAAAAGATCCTGAACGCAAAGAAGAAGTTCCCTGCTGTCCTTGCTTACCCAATTTCCTTGCCTGAAGTATCAATGGTGTTGCGGAATATTCCGAATACATGAGACGAGAGCGACACGCAAAGACGAACGACGGGGCAATTCAAGTCACTGAACACTGGATGAAGGTTATATGACGCGGTACTTAGACACGGAAAGTGGGTATTTGGCTTGGCTTCGTTCGTTCTCAATCTCACGCTACCAAACCCTGAAATGGCTTAAGTAGCAGAATATAGTCCAGAGAACGGAATGCGTTGTGTTGTAGTTTACAGCTTGGATGCGATATTTGCACCTTTCCGTCCAACACATCCAACTTCAGCAAGAATCATTTTAGTACCGGATTAGCATTCCCAATTCGAACCCTTCTCCTTAGCCAGTCTGCCTTGCTGCAGCCTGTTATCCAGGATTACCGCGTGGAGGTGTAGAAGGGTCTTGGCAGCTCTGGTTCGCTGGCCCTGACGCTAGCAGTCAGCTATGGGTCGCTGACCACTGCAGCTCATGCGCTGCCAAGTAAGTATTGAAAACAATGTAAAGAACTTATCCAGATGCAGACATAAATTTATATTATAAATCGTGCAGCCATCAAACTAAAAAACATACATAATCATCATCATGTAGCATGTCCTTTATAGAACGTCGCTACCATCACAGTCTGTCTGAAAGAAACTCTTTCTCTTACCAAAACTCCAGTCTCGGAATCAGTCATCCCCAGGCGTTCCTGGATATCTTGGTTCCATCGTCTTCCTGGTCTACCCCTTCCTCTTTTGCCTGACACCATATCTTCCATCACCGTTCTCTCAAGACCGTTGTGTCTCTTTATGTGATCAAAGTATTTGCATTTTCTAGCCAAAATGGAATTGATAAACCAAGTTCTCCTCTATGATCAACTCTTGCCGAATGTCTATATTTGTATTTTTTCTCGGTCCATGGTATTCTGAGTATCTTTCTGTAACATTTTGACTCGAAGGATTTAATTCTTTATCTAGAAGTTTTGGTAATCGTCCATGAAAAACATACAAAGAAGTTATGAAATGATTCCCCAAATAGATATAACAGCTTTAAAGCAGACAGGAATTAAATCATAAATATTTTGTGGGTGTTAAAAACAAAGCCTATGAAGTGAATTATATAATTGTCATACTTGGTCCTAATTAGGGACACTTTTCTTTCTTTTGGCCTTTTTTTTCTTGCTCGTGTCTTTCAGCGTTAGATAACGAAAAGGTTTCTTGACCAGGCCCTAGTATGTGCTACCGTTATTTCTGCTATCCATCTTTTGCGTTTTCGGCTTTGTATCCATTGTATCTGTATAGCATTGCTTTTTGAGGGATAATATCTGGTGCTTGACGTATCACGTGGCCGAACCATTTGGTTTGCTGTCTCTTGATGAGGTCTAGCACTGGTGTTGTACCTACTTGTCTCTTGATGAGGTCTAGCACTGATGTTGTACCTACTTGTCTCTTGATGAGGTCTAGCACTGCTGCTGTACAAACTTGTCTCTTGATGAGGTCTAGCACTGGTGTTGTACCTACTTGTCTCTTGATGAGGTCTAGCACTTCTGCTGTACAAACTTGTCTCTTGATGAGGTCTAGCACTGGTGTTGTACCTACTTGTCTCTTGATGAGGTCTAGCACTTCTGCTGTACAAACTTGTCTCTTGATGAGGTCTAGCACTGGTGTTGTACCTACTTGTCTCTTGATGAGGTCTAGTACTGGTGTTGTACCTACTTGTCTCTTGATGAGGTCTAGCACTGATGTTGTACCTACTTGTCTCTTTATGAGGTCTAGCACTGGTGTTGTACCTACTTGTCTCTTGATAAGGTCAAGCACTGGTGTTGTACCTACTTGTCTCTTGATGATGTCTAGCACTGGTGTTGTACCTACTTGTCTCTTGATGAGGTCTAGCACTGGTGTTGTACCTACTTGTCTCTTGATGAGGTCTAGCACTGGTGTTTTACCTACTTGTCTCTTGATGAGGTCTAGCACTGGTGTTGTACCTACTTGTCTCTTGATGAGGTCTAGCACTGGTGTTGTACAAACTTGTCTCTTGATGAGGTCTAGCACTGGTGTTGTACAAACTTGTCTCTTGATGAGGTCTAGCACTGGTGTTGTACAAACTTGTCTCTTGATGAGGTCTAGCACTGGTGTTGTACCTACTTGTCTCTTGATGAGGTCTAGCACTGATGTTGTACCTACTTGTCTCTTGATGAGGCCTAGCACTGGTGTTGTACCTACTTGTCTCTTGATAAGGTCAAGCACTGGTGTTGTACCTACTTGTCTCTTGATGAGGTCTAGCACTGGTGTTGTACCTACTTGTCTCTTGATGAGGTCTAGCACTGGGGTTGTACCTACTTGTCTCTTGATAAGGTCAAGCACTGGTGTTGTACCTACTTGTCTCTTGATGAGGTCTAGCACTGGTGTTGTACCTACTTGTCTCTTGATGAGGTCTAGCACTGGTGTTGTACCTACTTGTCTCTTGATGAGGTCTAGCACTGATGTTGTACCTACTTGTCTCTTGATGAGGTCTAGCACTGGTGTTGTACCTACTTGTCTCTTGATAAGGTCAAGCACTGGTGTTGTACCTACTTGTCTCTTGATGAGGTCTAGCACTGGTGTTGTACCTACTTGTCTCTTGATGAGGTCTAGCACTGCTGCTGTACAAACTTGTCTCTTGATGAGGTCTAGCACTGGTGTTGTACCTACTTGTCTCTTGATGAGGTCTAGCACTGGTGTTGTACCTACTTGTCTCTTGATGAGGTCTAGCACTGATGTTGTACCTACTTGTCTCTTGATGAGGTCTAGCACTGGTGTTGTACCTACTTGTCTCTTGATAAGGTCAAGCACTGGTGTTGTACCTACTTGTCTCTTGATGAGGTCTAGCACTGGTGTTGTACCTACTTGTCTCTTGATGAGGTCTAGCACTGGTGTTGTACCTACTTGTCTCTTGATGAGGTCTAGCACTGGTGTTGTACCTACTTGTCTCTTGATGAGGTCTAGCACTGGTGTTTTAACTACTTGTCTCTTGATGAGGTCTAGCACTGGTGTTGTACAAACTTGTCTCTTGATGAGGTCTAGCACTGGTGTTGTACAAACTTGTCTCTTGATGAGGTCTAGCACTGGTGTTGTACAAACTTGTCTCTTGATGAGGTCTAGCTCTGGTGTTGTACAAACTTGTCTCTTGATGAGGTCTAGCACTGGTGTTGTACCTACTTGTCTCTTGATGAGGTCTAGCACTGATGTTGTACCTACTTGTCTCTTGATGAGGTCTAGCACTGGTGTTGTACCTACTTGTCTCTTGATAAGGTCAAGCACTGGTGTTGTACCTACTTGTCTCTTGATGAGGTCTAGCACTGGTGTTGTACCTACTTGTCTCTTGATGAGGTCTAGCACTGGGGTTGTACCTACTTGTCTCTTGATAAGGTCAAGCACTGGTGTTGTACCTACTTGTCTCTTGATGAGGTCTAGCACTGGTGTTGTACCTACTTGTCTCTTGATGAGGTCTAGCACTGGTGTTGTACCTACTTGTCTCTTGATGAGGTCTAGCACTGATGTTGTACCTACTTGTCTCTTGATGAGGTCTAGCACTGGTGTTGTACCTACTTGTCTCTTGATAAGGTCAAGCACTGGTGTTGTACCTACTTGTCTCTTGATGAGGTCTAGCACTGGTGTTGTACCTACTTGTCTCTTGATGAGGTCTAGCACTGCTGCTGTACAAACTTGTCTCTTGATGAGGTCTAGCACTGGTGTTGTACCTACTTGTCTCTTGATGAGGTCTAGCACTGGTGTTGTACCTACTTGTCTCTTGATGAGGTCTAGCACTGATGTTGTACCTACTTGTCTCTTGATGAGGTCTAGCACTGGTGTTGTACCTACTTGTCTCTTGATGAGGTCTAGCACTGGTGTTGTACCTACTTGTCTCTTGATGAGGTCTAGCACTGGTGTTGTACCTACTTGTCTCTTGATGAGGTCTAGCACTGGTGTTTTACCTACTTGTCTCTTGATGAGGTCTAGCACTGGTGTTGTACAAACTTGTCTCTTGATGAGGTCTAGCACTGGTGTTGTACAAACTTGTCTCTTGATGAGGTCTAGCACTGGTTTTGTACAAAGTTGTCTCTTGATGAGATCTATCACTCGTGTTGCACCAACTTGTCTCCTAATATCTTCGTTTCACATTGTATCCATGCTTCTCACTAAAAATCCAGAAAATACTGAACTTAATGATTTAAGAGCAGTACTCTGTCAACTATGCCAGCAGTCCACGCCCAAAAGAGTAGTGGTACAGTGGGTTTCATCCCACTGTAACATTCAAGGAAACGAGGAGGCAGACAGACTGGCAAAAGAAGGTGCAAGGTTACCACAACCAGATTCTAGTGTGACCTACGAAGAGTCCAAAAGTTCATTAGGGCCATATACATGGACAAATTGGGAAACCGAACATACTGGCTACACAAACAAATGATGCTTATTACCAGCTAACCAGAAGGGAGCAGGTGGTGGTCTTCAGACTCCACACAGGCCACAACAGACTGAGGTACCATCTATTCAATAAACTGAAGATAGGCAGTACTGACGAATGCACCTGTGGTACAGGGAAAATACCCCTGAACATCTTCTGCAAAATGTCCCGACATACGAAGACCAGAGAAAGCACATGTGGCCATCACCAGTGCCAACACTAGACAAGCTCTATGGCAGTGTCGACAGCCTCATGATGACTGCTGCTTTCTTTGAACAAATTCAAGTTGACGTCCGAAAGCGTACGAAGAAGAAGAAGAAGAAGAAGAAGTATCCATGCTTCTTACTCCAAACATTCTGTGCAGGCATTTCATCTCTCTTGTTACGATGTGTCTTTTGTCTTTGTTTGTCAATGGCAAATTTAGACACTGATTGAACAATATCTGTAGGAATATTGCGTTGTACAGCTTTCTTTTTTTTAAATCCATTGTCATATGTGCTTTCATTGTAATATCGTGGACATTTGCCCAATGATTTGATTTGCTTTATTACATCTGTTTTGGGTTTCGATGTCTCCTTATCCGTCTGCTGAAATGATTTTCAGCATGAGACGAAAATTACTAAGTGTGAAATGGTATCGATAGAAAGGTCATCAATGGTAGCCCATCTGGTGGCATAAAACGAGCATACGAAAGCGAACGCAAAGAACCTACACGGATGGCTTAGCCAAAGATGCCATTGGAAACGGGGGAGGACGCATCACTATACAACTAAAAAGCAAAGTATACTTATTAGCATTTGCCACTCGAAGACGCTGCTGCAACTTCAGGGCCGAAGCCAGTGCCCTGAGACAAGCAGCTGAAACCCTTATAGACCATAAGGAGCAGGCAGAAAAGCAAGTGGTCATTTTCACAGACGCCCTAGCAGTGTTAATGGCGCTCAAGAACCAGCACAAAAATGTATTCGGTGCTCTGGCAGACTCGCTCGAACGCCTGTCCTAGTGCTTAAAAAAAGCACAGTAGAGTGGATACCAGCCCACTGTAACAATCCAGGTAACGAGGAGGCAGACAGATTCCTCAGAGAGGGAGGGATGCTGCAGCAGAGAGATACAGAAATCACATACAATGAGACTAAAGCATTTATCAGGGCAACATACAGTGCAAAATGGAAAAAAGACCACCCTGGCCACATAGAAAACCACAGTGCAACGCACACCGCCTTGGGGATTAGAGAAATAAGGCGAACGCAAAAAACAAACAAACAAACAAACAAACTACCTACTGGTTTGTTGTTGTTTCCAATGTCCACAATGAGTAGGTTACTCTTAGGTGCGCCCTGAACAGGGCGTTAAGTGGTGGGTTGCAGTGGCTTTCCTCACATCCCGAGTGTGTTGATGAAGGTGGATCGGGGTCTTCCAGGCCGTTGTAATATGCTTGGTTTCATCTGCGTGGTTCCCACTACTACGGGGATCACGTCGATCCCTCACTTTGTTAGCCAAGTTGCCTTAGAAACAGCCCGTTTACAGGAAGGGCTACCTGAGAACAAAGGTGAAGGTCATTCCCAGTATATTTTGCCCGACCCTGATTAACACGTCAGATCAGTATGTTGTACCTGACTAACATGTCTGATCAGTATGTTGTACCTGACCCTGACTAACATGTCTGATCAGTATGGTGTGCCTGACCCTGACTAACACGCCTGATCAGTATGTTGTACCTGACCCTGACTAACATGTCTGATCAGTATGTTGTGCCTGACCCTGACTAACACGCCTGATCAGTATGTTGTGCCTGACCCTGACTAACACGCCTGATCAGTATGTTGTACCTAACCCTGGCTAACATGTCTGACCAGTATGTTTTGCCTGACCCTGACTAACATGTCTGACCAGTATGTTTTGGCTGACCCTGACTAACATGTCTGACCAGTATGTTTTGCCTGACCCTGACTAACATGTCTGACCAGCATGTTTTGCCTGACCCTGACTAACACGCCTGATCAGTATGTTGTGCCTGACCCTGACTAACACGCCTGATCAGTAGGTTGTACCTAACCCTGACTAACACGCCTGATCAGTATGTTGTGCCTGACCCTGACTAACATGTCTGATCAGACGTTAGTCTTCCTTCCAAAGGATCTGGGGTTGACTGCGGTTGAGGCGGGAGAGCTGCCAGGTATTGAATGTCTTACATGTACAGATCGGACTTTCTGCAAAGGACATGCTACATGATGAAGAAGATGATGATGAGATACTGGGCTTCTCTCATTTCGTAAGTAGATTTTATTTGCTTTCGTGTTAATATCACGATACGGGATCAAATGCTGAGCAGCGCATGAGCTGCAATGGTCAGCGACCCATAGCTAACCAGAGCTGCCAAGACCCTTCTACACCTCTACGCCGTGATCTTGGATAACAGGCTGCAACAGGGTAGACCGGTTAAGGAGATGGGATCGAAGAGGGATTGCTAACCCGGTACTCAAAAAATGCTTGCTGAAGTCAGATGTGTTGTACCGAAAGGTGCAAATATCGCAGTCAATATGTAAACTACGACACAACGCATTCCGTTCTCTGAACTACATTATGTTACCTAAGCCCTTTCATTGTTTGAAAGCAGGAGACTGAGAACGAACGAAGCCAAGCAAAGCCATATCAGGATCATAAGTCTAGGGACGCAAAGTTAAACGGAACGGGACGTAGTTGCCTAGACGGGTTACTTGTCTTGGCTACAAGGCAAGCAAAAAACAGTAACACTACAAGCTGTCAGCATGTCGTAAGAGGTGACTGAGTTGGGATGTGCTTTAGACAGTCTATCCTTCTTCTTCTTCTTCTTCTTCTTCGTACGCTGTCAGACGTCATCCTAGACAGACTATCCAATCCTATAGACACTTAAAGTAACAAAAAACATCAACAAATATATCAAAATCAACGTTTGGTTCCTTGGCATGAATTTTCTGTAGACTTATACTCTACAGGGAGCTTAACAAGTTGTGATAATTGATTGACAGATTGATTAATTGAGTGATTGAGTGAATAAGAGGAAACTAATAATGCTTACGAAGTCTGTACATCAAGAGAGATCGTACGGTCAAAGAAAGACAACGTCAGCATAAACGATATGCGTTTTTCAGAAAGAGTTGTTCAACCTGATTTTTACACTTTTGTAATTAACCCATCTGCTCGATGGTACGTACTCCTTCCCGTTCGAAAGCCCGCTTGTTCTTCGGCAATGATATTCTCCGCCTGTGGATTCAGCCTGTTAAGTATAATTCTCAAGAGAACTTTACTTGGATGACTTATCAGACTGATTGTTCGATAGTTCTGACACATATTTAGGTTTCCTGATTTAGGCAATGGTATAATGACTGATTTTGTCCAGCAGGTGGGCCACTCTCCTGTCTGCCAAATTCTATAGCAGATGCATGTCAGGGTATTAATTGTTGCCTCACGTCCCACTTGTAGGAGCTCTGCTGGAATATTATCCACACCTACAGCCTTCCCTCTCTTCAGCATTTGCACGGCTTCATATACTTCTTCCCTTTCCAGCGGGAAGGAGTACCATCGAGCAGATATTTAGTCGTCGGCTACTGAATGAGAAGTACTCAGAGTATCATCAACCACTCTACCATGCCTTCATTGACTTTCGAAAGGGGTTTGACAGAGTGTGGCATGCGGCGATATGGTCAACAATGAGGCATTATAAGTTCAACAGTGATATTGTGAGGGTAATTGTAAACCTTTATCAGCAGGCGACCAGCGCTGTCTCAGTAGAGCGAACGCTAGGCGATTTGTTCCGTACGACGGTGGGTGTGCGACAGGGATGTATACTCTCCCCCACACTCTTCAATATATTCTTGGAGACAATTATGGAGACGACCTTAAAATGACATGTTGGCACGGTTAAAATAGGTGACAGGCTTATCACAAACTTCAGTTTTGCTGATGATATTGATGTATTGGTAGGCACAGAAAGGGAACTCCAGGAGTTGATTGGTAGATTGGATAGAACGACCCTGAGTTTTGGTATGGAAATAAATGCAGATAAAACAAAGCTCATGACCAATAACGTAGCAGGGTTTCAATCTGTAATAGAGGCAAATGGGCAGGAACTTGAGGTGGTAAAACGTTTCAAATATCTGGGATCGTTGATCAGTGAAGAGGGTTCGAAGCCAGAGGTAATTGCAAGAATAGCACAAACAACAGCGGCACTGACTCGGCTGAAACCTATCTGGCAAGACAAGCTCGCCCTCGGCATAAAAGTTAGACTAATGCGCTCTTTGGTGCTATCAATATTTATGTATGCCTGCGAGACCTGGACCATTACAGCAGATATCCAGGGCAGAATACATGCAATGGAAATGAGATGCTATAGAAAACTCCTAAATGTTACATATAAAGATCGTAGAAATCCGTCAGAGAGTTGAAGACGCTATTGGTCCTTTTGAAGATCTGTTCACAGCTATCAAAAGACGAAAGATGGCCTGGTGCGGGCACGTCGCGAGGTCCAGATGATTTACCAACTCGATACTCTTTGGGTCCGTACCGGGACAGAGAGGGCGAGGACGTTCAAGGAAGAGATGGGTGGACATCACTGAGGGGTCAGGCCTTGGTCCCGGTGAGATACGTCAGACGGGGACAGACAGAGAGGGTTGGCGTGGGATTTTCATGTCTTCATGTGTGCCCCAACGACCTGATGGGTTACGGGATGAACTGAACTGAAATAACCCATATTTACCGCATGGAGCGAAAAGCAGGTCTGCCAGAGCCATTGAAGAATGTCGTAAAAGCATATCAAATAGTCAGGTCAGGTCATCCCGTTACCGGTGAGGTCGTTGGGGCACACATGAAGACATCCTCACAACCCCAGGCTAACCCTTCTCTGTCAGTGGCCCTCTGCCTGTGCCTCTTCTGATCGGAGATACGTCCATTCTTTTATGTTGTCCATCCACCTCTTTTTGGGACGACCTCTTCCCCAAACCACCAGCTCCACACACCAACAAGCCACCATCTTTCGCCTGAGAACAGGCCACTGCAGACTGTTGGGTCGCCTACATCGGCTCAAAATATCATACACAAGTGACTGCCCATGTGGCACCAGAGTCCTGACCCCTGAACACGTCCTACATCACTACCCAGTATACAGAGACATGTCTCTATTTCCGAAAATCTACGTCACTGCACTCCGGGCATACCCATACGTGCGCGGTCTCTCTCATCAAATGGTGTAAGGTATGGATACTGATGGTCCCTGTAGCTCGCTGGTTGTACACTCTCCTGCGCCGTCCTGTCATGAACAATTTAGACTGGGAATTCGTTGCAAATACGATCCTCCACGGACAGGTGCAAGGAAGACGACGAAGAGGCCGTCCCAAAAAGTGGTGGGAGGACAACATAAAAGAATGGACCAATCTCCGACCAGAAGAGGCACAGGCAGCGGCCGCTGACAGAGAAGGGTGGCGTTGTGTTGTGAGGATGTCTGCATGTGTGCCCAAACGACCTCACCGGTTACGGATTTACCTGATCTGACCTGACCTGACCCTGACTTAGTTACACTGCTTGGTCCAGATCTCTTCTGCGTCTACATGATCAAGCCAACTGCCATTTTTATCAACTGAAAGCATTACTTAAAACAAGACATCTATCTATCTATCTATCTATCTATCTATCTATCTATCTATCTATCTATCTATCTATCTATCTATCTATCTATCTATCTATCTATCTATCTATCTATCTATCTATCTATCTATCTATCTTTCTATATATCTATCTATCTATCTATCTATCTATCTATCTATCTATATCTGTCTCTCTGTCTGTCTGTCTATCTATCTATCTATCTATCTATCTATCTATCTATCTATCTATCTATCTATCTATCTATCTATCTATCTATCTATCTATCTATCTATCTATCCATCTATCTATCTATCTATCTATCTATCTATCTATCTATCTATCTATCTATCTATCTATCTATCTATCTGTCTGTCTATCTTTCTGTCTGTCTGTCTGTTTGTTTGTCCGAAGGCCCCATCGTCTATCTATCTGTCTGGCCGTCTGTCTGTCTGACTGTTTGTCCGACTGTTTGTCCGCCTGTATATATATCGGGATGTTCCTTGGTTTGCCTGTTCATCCACCATTCTTTATACTGCTTGGTTACTGCAATCATGAAATCCTATTTCTCCTATTCTAACCCTCTTCCACATGGAGTACTGACATTGTTTCCACGTTGTTTCTGTCTCGACGTTGCCCAGTTCTCTGACATTGTTTCCACGTTGTTTCTGTCTCGACGTTGCCCAGTTCTCTGACATTGTTTTCACGTTGTTTATGTCTAGACGTTGCCCAGTTCTCTGACATTGTTTTCACGTTGTTTCTGTCTCGACGTTGCCCAATTCTCTGACATTGTTTTCACGTTGTTTATGTCTAGACGTTGCCCAGTTCTCTGACATTGTTTTCACGTTGTTTATGTCTAGACATTGCCCAGTTCTCTGACATTGTCTCCACGTTGTTTATGTCTAGACATTGCCCAGTTCTCTGACATTGTCTCCACGTTGTTTTTTCTAGACATTGCCCAGTTCTCTGACATTGTCTCCACGTTGTTTTTTCTAGACGTTGCACCAGTTCTCTGACATTGTTTTCACGTTGTTTATGTCTAGACGTTGCCCAGTTCTCTGACATGGTTTTCACGTTGTTTATGTCTAGACGTTGTCCAGTTCTCTGACATTGTTTTCACATTGTTTATGTCTAGACGTTGCCCAGTTCTCTGACATTATTTTCACGTTGTTTATGTCTATACGTTGCCCAGTTCTCTGACATTGTTTTAACGTTGTTTATATCTAGACATTGCCTAGTTCTCAGACATTGTCTCTACGTTGTTTATGCCTAGACGTTGCCCAGTTCTCTGACATTGTTTTCACGTTGTTTCTGTCTCGCCGTTGCCCAGTTCTCTGACATTGTTTTCACGTTGTTTATGTCTAGACGTTGCCCAGTTCTCTGACATTGTTTTCACGTTGTTTATGTCTAGACGTTGCCCAGTTCTCTGACATTGTTTTCACGTTGTTTATGTCTAGACGTTGCCCAGTTCTCTGACATTGTTTTCACGTTTTTTATGTCTAGACGTTGTCCAGTTCTCTGACATTGTTTTCACATTGTTTATGTCTAGACGTTGCCCAGTTCTCTGACATTATTTTCACGATGTTTATGTCTAGACGTTGCCCAGTTCTCTGACATTGTTTTCACGTTGTTTATGTCTATACGTTGCCCAGTTCTCTGACATTGTTTTCACGTTGTTTATATCTAGACATTGCCCAGTTCTCTGACATTGTCTCTACGTTGTTTATGTCTAGACGTTGCCCAGTTCTCTGACATTGTTTTCACGTTGTTTATGTCTAGACGTTGCCCAGTTCTCTGACATTGTTTTCATGTTGTTTATGTCTCGATGTTGCCCAGTTCTGTGACATTGTTTTCACGTTGTTTATGTCCAGACGTTGCCCAGTTCTCTGACATTGTTTTCACGTTGTTTATGTTTCGACGTTGCCCAGTTCTCTGACATTGTTTTCACGTTGTTTACGTCTAGACGTTGCCCAGTTCTCTGACATTGTCTCCACGTTGTTTCTATCTAGACGTTGCCCAGTTCTCTGACATTGTTTTCACGTTGTTTATGTCTAGACGTTGCCCAGTTCTCTGACATTGTTTTCACGTTGTTTATGTCTAGACGTTGTCCAGTTCTCTGACATTGTTTTCACGTTGTTTATGTCTAGACGTTGCCCAGTTCTCTGACATTGTTTTCACGTTGTTTATGTCTAGACATTGCCCAGTTCTCTGACATTGTCTCCACGTTGTTTTTTCTAGACGTTGCCCAGTTCTCTGACATTGTTTTCACGTTGTTTATGTCTAGACGTTGCCCAATTCTCTGACATGGTTTTCAAGTTGTTTATGTCTAGACGTTGTCCAGTTCTCTGTCATTATTTTCACGATGTTTATGTCTAGACGTTGCCCAGTTCTCTGACATTGTTTTCACGTTGTTTATGTCTATACGTTGCCCAGTTCTCTGACATTGTTTTCACGTTGTTTATGTCTATACGTGGCCCAGTTATCTGACATTGTTTTCACGTTGTTTATGTCTAGACGTTGCCCAGTTCTCTGACATTGTTTTCACGTTGTTTATATCTAGACGTTGCCCAGTTCTCTGACATTGTTTATCACGTTGTTTATGTCTAGACGTTGCCCAGTTCTCTGACATTGTTTTAACATTGTTTATGTCTAGACGTTGTCCAGTTCTCTGACATTGTTTTCACGATGTTTATGTCTAGACGTTGCCCAGTTCTCTGACATTGTTTTCACGTTGTTTATGTCTATATGTTGCCCAGTTCTCTGACATTGTTTTCACGTTGTTTGTGTCTAGACGTTGCCCAGTTCTCTGACATTGTTTTCACGTTGTTTATGTCTCGACGTTGCCCAGTTCTCTGACATTGTTTTCACGTTGTTTATGTCTATATGTTGCCCAGTTCTCTGACATTGTTTTCACGTTGTTTATGTCTAGACGTTGCCCAGTTCTCTGACATTGTTTTCACGTTGTTTATGTCTCGACGTTGCACAGTTCTCTGACATTGTTTTCACGTTGTTTATGTCTAAACGTTGCCCAGTTCTCTGACATTGTTTTCACGTTGTTTATGTTTCGACTTTGCCCAGTTATCTGACATTGTTTTCACGTTGTTTATGTCTAGATGTTGCCCAGTTCTCTGACATTGTTTTCACGTTGTTTATGTCTAGACGTTGTCCAGTTCTCTGACATTGTTTTCACATTGTTTATGTCTAGACGTTGCCTAGTTCTCTGACATTATTTTCACGTTGTTTATGTCTAGACGTGGCCCAGTTCTCTGACATTGTTTTCACGTTGTTTATGTCTAGACGTTGCCCAGTTCTCTGACATTGTCTCCACGATGTTTATATCTAGACGTTGCCCAGTTCTCTGACATTGTTTTCACGTTTTTATGTCTAGACGTTGCCCAGTTCTCTGACATTGTTTCCACCTTGTTTATGTCTAGACGTTGCCGAGTTCTCTGACATTGTTTTCATGTTGTTTATGTCTAGACGTTGCCCAGTTCTCTGACATTGTTTTCACGTTGTTTATGTCTAGACGTTGCCCAGTTCTCTGACATTGTTTTCACGTTGTTTATGTTTCGACGTTGCCCAGTTCTCTGACATTGTTTTGACGTTGTTTATGTTTCGACGTTGCCTAGTTCTCTGACATTGTTTTCACGTTGTTTATGTTTCGACGTTGCCCAGTTCTCTGACATTGTATTCACGTTGTTTATGTCTAGACGTTGCCCAGTTCTCTGACATTGTTTTCACGTTGTTTATGTCTAGACGTTGCCCAGTTCTCCGACATTGTTTTCACGTTGTTTATGTCTAGACGTTGCCCAGTTCTCTGACATTGTTTTCATATTGTTTATGTCTAGACGTTGCCCAGTTCTCTGACATTGTTTTCACGTTGTTTATGTCTAGACGTTGCCCAGTTCTCTGACATTGTCTCCACGTTGTTTATATCTAGACGTTGCCCAGTTCTCTGACATTGTTTTCACATTGTTTATGTCTAGACGTTGCCCAGTTCTCTGACATTGTTTTCACGTTGTTTATGTCTAGACGTTGCCCAGTTCTCTGACATTGTTTTCACGTTGTTTATGTTCGATGTTGCCCAGTTCTGTGACATTGTTTTCACGTTGTTTATGTCCAGACGTTGCCCAGTTCTCTGACATTGTTTTCACGTTGTTTATGTTTCGACGTTGCCCAGTTCTCTGACATTGTTTTCACGTTGTTTACGTCTAGACGTTGCCAAGTTCTCTGACATTGTCTCCACGTTGTTTCTATCTAGACGTTGCCCAGTTCTCTGACATTGTTTTCACGTTGTTTATGTCTAGACGTTGCCCAGTTCTCTGACATTGTTTTCACGTTGTTTATGTCTAGACGTTGCCCAGTTCTCTGACATTGTTTTCACTTTGTTTATGTCTAGACGTTGCCCAGTTCTCTTACATTGTTTTCACGTTGTTTATGTCTATACGTTGCCCAGTTCTCTGACATTGTTTTCACGTTGTTTATGTCTAGACATTGCCCAGTTCTCTGACATTGTCTCTACGTTGTTTATGTCTATACGTTGCCCAGTTCTCTGACATTGTTTTCACGTTGTTTGTGTCTAGACGTTGCCCAGTTCTCTGACATTGTTTTCACGTTGTTTATGTTTCGACGTTGCCCAGTTCTCTGACATTGTTTTCACGTTGTTTGTGTCTAGACGTTGCCCAGTTCTCTTACATTGTTTTCACGTTGTTTATGTCTATACGTTGCCCAGTTCTCTGACATTGTTTTCACGTTGTTTATGTCTAGACTTTGCCAAGTTCTCTGACATTGTCTCTACGTTGTTTATGTCTATACGTTGCCCAGTTCTCTGACATTGTTTTCACGTTGTTTATGTCTAGACGTTGCCCAGTTCTCTGACATTGTTTTCACGTTGTTTATGTCTCGACGTTGCCCAGTTCTCTGACATTGTTTTCACGTTGTTTATGTCTATATGTTGCCCAGTTCTCCGACATTGTTTTCACGTTGTTTATGTCTAGACGTTGCCCAGTTCTCTGACATTGTTTTCATATTGTTTATGTATAGACGTTGCCAGGTTCTCTGACATTGTGTTCACGTTGTTTATGTCTAGACTTTGCCAAGTTCTCTGACATTGTCTCTACGTTGTTTATGTCTATACGTTGCCCAGTTCTCTGACATTGTTTTCACGTTGTTTATATCTAGACTTTGCCCAGTTCTCTGACATTGTTTTCACGTTGTTTATGTCTCGACGTTGCCCAGTTCTCTGACATTGTTTTCACGTTGTTTATGTCTATATGTTGCCCAGTTCTCTGACATTGTTTTCACGTTGTTTATGTCTAGACGTTGCCCAGTTCTCTGACATTGTTTTCACGTTGTTTATGTCTCGACGTTGCACAGTTCTCTGACATTGTTTTCACGTTGTTTATGTCTAAACGTTGCCCAGTTCTCTGACATTGTTTTCACGTTGTTTATGTTTCGACTTTGCCCAGTTATCTGACATTGTTTTCACGTTGTTTATGTCTAGATGTTGCCCAGTTCTCTGACATTGTTTTCACGTTGTTTATGTCTAGACGTTGTCCAGTTCCCTGACATTGTTTTTACATTGTTTATGTCTAGACGTTGCCTAGTTCTCTGACATTGTTTTCACGTTGTTTATGTCTAGACGTTGCCCAGTTCTCTGACATTGTTTTCACGTTGTTTATGTTTCGACGTTGCCCAGTTCTCTGACATTGTTTTGACGTTGTTTATGTTTCGACGTTGCCTAGTTCTCTGACATTGTTTTCACGTTGTTTATGTTTCGACGTTGCCCAGTTCTCTGACATTGTATTCACGTTGTTTATGTCTAGACGTTGCCCAGTTCTCTGACATTGTTTTCACGTTGTTTATGTCTAGACGTTGCCCAGTTCTCCGACATTGTTTTCACGTTGTTTATGTCTAGACGTTGCCCAGTTCTCTGACATTGTTTTCATATTGTTTATGTATAGACGTTGCCCAGTTCTCTGACATTGTTTTCACGTTGTTTATGTCTAGACGTTGCCCAGTTCTCTGACATTGTCTCCACGTTGTTTATATCTAGACGTTGCCCAGTTCTCTGACATTGTTTTCACATTATTTATGTCTAGACGTTGCCCAGTTCTCTGACATTGTTTTCACGTTGTTTATGTCTAGACGTTGCCCAGTTCTCTGACATTGTTTTCACGTTGTTTATGTTCGATGTTGCCCAGTTCTGTGACATTGTTTTCACGTTGTTTATGTCCAGACGTTGCCCAGTTCTCTGACATTGTTTTCACGTTGTTTATGTTTCGACGTTGCCCAGTTCTCTGACATTGTTTTCACGTTGTTTACGTCTAGACGTTGCCAAGTTCTCTGACATTGTCTCCTCGTTGTTTCTATCTAGACGTTGCCCAGTTCTCTGACATTGTTTTCACGTTGTTTATGTCTATACGTTGCCCAGTTCTCTGACATTGTTTTCACGTTGTTTATGTCTAGACATTGCCCAGTTCTCTGACATTGTCTCTACGTTGTTTATGTCTATACGTTGCCCAGTTCTCTGACATTGTTTTCACGTTGTTTGTGTCTAGACGTTGCCCAGTTCTCTGACATTGTTTTCACGTTGTTTATGTTTCGACGTTGCCCAGTTCTCTGACATTGTTTTCACGTTGTTTGTGTCTAGACGTTGCCCAGTTCTCTGACATTGTTTTCACGTTGTTTATGTCTATACGTTGCCCAGTTCTCTGACATTGTTTTCACGTTGTTTATGTCTAGACATTGCCCAGTTCTCTGACATTGTCTCTACGTTGTTTATGTCTATACGTTGCCCAGTTCTCTGACATTGTTTTCACGTTGTTTGTGTCTAGACGTTGCCCAGTTCTCTGACATTGTTTTCACGTTGTTTATGTTTCGACGTTGCCCAGTTCTCTGAAATTGTTTTCACGTTGTTTATGTCTATACGTTGCCCAGTTCTCTGACATTGTTTTCACGTTGTTTATGTCTATATGTTGCCCAGTTCTCTGACATTGTTTTCACGTTGTTTATGTCTATACGTGGCCCAGTTATCTGACATTGTTTTCACGTTGTTTATGTCTAGACGTTGCCCCGTTCTCTGACAGTGTTTTCACGTTGTTTATGTCTAGACGTTGCCCAGTTCTCTGACATTGTTTTCACGTTGTTTATGTCTAGACTTTGTCCAGTTCTCTGACATTGTTTTCACGTTGTTTATGTCTAGACGTTGCCCAGTTCCCTGACATTGTTTTCACGTTGTTTATGTCTAGACATTGCCCAGTTCTCTGACATTGTCTCCACGTTGTTTTTTCCAGACGTTGCCCAGTTCTCTGACATTGTTTTCACGTTGTTTATGTCTAGACGTTGCCCAATTCTCTGACATGGTTTTCAAGTTGTTTATGTCTAGACGTTGTCCAGTTCTCTGACATTGTTTTCACATTGTTTATGTCTAGACGTTGCCCAGTTCTCTGACATTGTTTTCACGTTGTTTATGTCTATACGTTGCCCAGTTCTCTGACATTGTTTTCACGTTGTTTATGTCTATACGTGGCCCAGTTATCTGACATTGTTTTCACGTTGTTTATGTCTAGACGTTGCCCCGTTCTCTGACATTGTTTTCACGTTGTTTATATCTAGACGTTGCCCAGTTCTCTGACATTGTTTTCACGTTGTTTATGTCTAGACGTTGTCCAGTTCTCTGACATTGTTTTCACGATGTTTATGTCTAGACGTTGCCCAGTTCTCTGACATTGTTTTCATGTTGTTTTTGTCTAGACGTTGCCCAGTTCTCTGAAATTGTTTTCACGTTGTTTATGTCTATACGTTGCCCAGTTCTCTGACATTGTTTTCACGTTGTTTATGTCTATATGTTGCCCAGTTCTCTGACATTGTTTTCACGTTGTTTATGTCTAGACGTTGCCCAGTTCTCTGACATTGTTTTCACGTTGTTTATGTCTCGACGTTGCCCAGTTCTCTGACATTGTTTTCACGTTGTTTATGTCTAGACGTTGCCCAGTTCTCTGACATTGTTTTCACGTTGTTTATGTCTCGACGTTGCACAGTTCTCTGACATTGTTTTCACGTTGTTTATGTCTAAACTTTGCCCAGTTCTCTGACATTGTTTTCACGTTGTTTATGTCTAGACATTGCCCAGTTCTCTGACATTGTCTCTACGTTGTTTATGTCTATACGTTGCCCAGTTCTCTGACATTGTTTTCACGTTGTTTATGTCTAGACGTTGTCCAGTTCTCTGACATTGTTTTCACATTGTTTATGTCTAGACGTTGCCTAGTTCTCTGACATTATTTTCACGTTGTTTATGTCTAGACGTGGCCCAGTTCTCTGACATTGTTTTCACGTTGTTTATGTCTAGACGTTGCCCAGTTCTCTGACATTGTCTCCACGATGTTTATATCTAGACGTTGCCCAGTTCTCTGACATTGTTTTCACGTTTTTATGTCTAGACGTTGCCCAGTTCTCTGACATTGTTTCCACGTTGTTTATGTCTAGACGTTGCCGAGTTCTCTGACATTGTTTTCATGTTGTTTATGTCTAGACGTTGCCCAGTTCTCTGACATTGTTTTCACGTTGTTTATGTCTAGACGTTGTCCAGTTCTCTGACATTGTTTTCACATTGTTTATGTCTAGACGTTGCCTAGTTCTCTGACATTATTTTCACGTTGTTTATGTCTAGACGTGGCCCAGTTCTCTGACATTGTTTTCACGTTGTTTATGTCTAGACGTTGCCCAGTTCTCTGACATTGTCTCCACGATGTTTATATCTAGACGTTGCCCAGTTCTCTGACATTGTTTTCACGTTTTTATGTCTAGACGTTGCCCAGTTCTCTGACATTGTTTCCACCTTGTTTATGTCTAGACGTTGCCGAGTTCTCTGACATTGTTTTCATGTTGTTTATGTCTAGACGTTGCCCAGTTCTCTGACATTGTTTTCACGTTGTTTATGTCTAGACGTTGCCCAGTTCTCTGACATTGTTTTCACGTTGTTTATGTTTCGACGTTGCCCAGTTCTCTGACATTGTTTTGACGTTGTTTATGTTTCGACGTTGCCTAGTTCTCTGACATTGTTTTCACGTTGTTTATGTTTCGACGTTGCCCAGTTCTCTGACATTGTATTCACGTTGTTTATGTCTAGACGTTGCCCAGTTCTCTGACATTGTTTTCACGTTGTTTATGTCTAGACGTTGCCCAGTTCTCCGACATTGTTTTCACGTTGTTTATGTCTAGACGTTGCCCAGTTCTCTGACATTGTTTTCATATTGTTTATGTCTAGACGTTGCCCAGTTCTCTGACATTGTTTTCACGTTGTTTATGTCTAGACGTTGCCCAGTTCTCTGACATTGTCTCCACGTTGTTTATATCTAGACGTTGCCCAGTTCTCTGACATTGTTTTCACATTGTTTATGTCTAGACGTTGCCCAGTTCTCTGACATTGTTTTCACGTTGTTTATGTCTAGACGTTGCCCAGTTCTCTGACATTGTTTTCACGTTGTTTATGTTCGATGTTGCCCAGTTCTGTGACATTGTTTTCACGTTGTTTATGTCCAGACGTTGCCCAGTTCTCTGACATTGTTTTCACGTTGTTTATGTTTCGACGTTGCCCAGTTCTCTGACATTGTTTTCACGTTGTTTACGTCTAGACGTTGCCAAGTTCTCTGACATTGTCTCCACGTTGTTTCTATCTAGACGTTGCCCAGTTCTCTGACATTGTTTTCACGTTGTTTATGTCTAGACGTTGCCCAGTTCTCTGACATTGTTTTCACGTTGTTTATGTCTAGACGTTGCCCAGTTCTCTGACATTGTTTTCACTTTGTTTATGTCTAGACGTTGCCCAGTTCTCTTACATTGTTTTCACGTTGTTTATGTCTATACGTTGCCCAGTTCTCTGACATTGTTTTCACGTTGTTTATGTCTAGACATTGCCCAGTTCTCTGACATTGTCTCTACGTTGTTTATGTCTATACGTTGCCCAGTTCTCTGACATTGTTTTCACGTTGTTTGTGTCTAGACGTTGCCCAGTTCTCTGACATTGTTTTCACGTTGTTTATGTTTCGACGTTGCCCAGTTCTCTGACATTGTTTTCACGTTGTTTGTGTCTAGACGTTGCCCAGTTCTCTTACATTGTTTTCACGTTGTTTATGTCTATACGTTGCCCAGTTCTCTGACATTGTTTTCACGTTGTTTATGTCTAGACTTTGCCAAGTTCTCTGACATTGTCTCTACGTTGTTTATGTCTATACGTTGCCCAGTTCTCTGACATTGTTTTCACGTTGTTTATGTCTAGACGTTGCCCAGTTCTCTGACATTGTTTTCACGTTGTTTATGTCTCGACGTTGCCCAGTTCTCTGACATTGTTTTCACGTTGTTTATGTCTATATGTTGCCCAGTTCTCCGACATTGTTTTCACGTTGTTTATGTCTAGACGTTGCCCAGTTCTCTGACATTGTTTTCATATTGTTTATGTATAGACGTTGCCAGGTTCTCTGACATTGTGTTCACGTTGTTTATGTCTAGACTTTGCCAAGTTCTCTGACATTGTCTCTACGTTGTTTATGTCTATACGTTGCCCAGTTCTCTGACATTGTTTTCACGTTGTTTATATCTAGACTTTGCCCAGTTCTCTGACATTGTTTTCACGTTGTTTATGTCTCGACGTTGCCCAGTTCTCTGACATTGTTTTCACGTTGTTTATGTCTATATGTTGCCCAGTTCTCTGACATTGTTTTCACGTTGTTTATGTCTAGACGTTGCCCAGTTCTCTGACATTGTTTTCACGTTGTTTATGTCTCGACGTTGCACAGTTCTCTGACATTGTTTTCACGTTGTTTATGTCTAAACGTTGCCCAGTTCTCTGACATTGTTTTCACGTTGTTTATGTTTCGACTTTGCCCAGTTATCTGACATTGTTTTCACGTTGTTTATGTCTAGATGTTGCCCAGTTCTCTGACATTGTTTTCACGTTGTTTATGTCTAGACGTTGTCCAGTTCCCTGACATTGTTTTTACATTGTTTATGTCTAGACGTTGCCTAGTTCTCTGACATTGTTTTCACGTTGTTTATGTCTAGACGTTGCCCAGTTCTCTGACATTGTTTTCACGTTGTTTATGTTTCGACGTTGCCCAGTTCTCTGACATTGTTTTGACGTTGTTTATGTTTCGACGTTGCCTAGTTCTCTGACATTGTTTTCACGTTGTTTATGTTTCGACGTTGCCCAGTTCTCTGACATTGTATTCACGTTGTTTATGTCTAGACGTTGCCCAGTTCTCTGACATTGTTTTCACGTTGTTTATGTCTAGACGTTGCCCAGTTCTCCGACATTGTTTTCACGTTGTTTATGTCTAGACGTTGCCCAGTTCTCTGACATTGTTTTCATATTGTTTATGTATAGACGTTGCCCAGTTCTCTGACATTGTTTTCACGTTGTTTATGTCTAGACGTTGCCCAGTTCTCTGACATTGTCTCCACGTTGTTTATATCTAGACGTTGCCCAGTTCTCTGACATTGTTTTCACATTATTTATGTCTAGACGTTGCCCAGTTCTCTGACATTGTTTTCACGTTGTTTATGTCTAGACGTTGCCCAGTTCTCTGACATTGTTTTCACGTTGTTTATGTTCGATGTTGCCCAGTTCTGTGACATTGTTTTCACGTTGTTTATGTCCAGACGTTGCCCAGTTCTCTGACATTGTTTTCACGTTGTTTATGTTTCGACGTTGCCCAGTTCTCTGACATTGTTTTCACGTTGTTTACGTCTAGACGTTGCCAAGTTCTCTGACATTGTCTCCTCGTTGTTTCTATCTAGACGTTGCCCAGTTCTCTGACATTGTTTTCACGTTGTTTATGTCTATACGTTGCCCAGTTCTCTGACATTGTTTTCACGTTGTTTATGTCTAGACATTGCCCAGTTCTCTGACATTGTCTCTACGTTGTTTATGTCTATACGTTGCCCAGTTCTCTGACATTGTTTTCACGTTGTTTGTGTCTAGACGTTGCCCAGTTCTCTGACATTGTTTTCACGTTGTTTATGTTTCGACGTTGCCCAGTTCTCTGACATTGTTTTCACGTTGTTTGTGTCTAGACGTTGCCCAGTTCTCTGACATTGTTTTCACGTTGTTTATGTCTATACGTTGCCCAGTTCTCTGACATTGTTTTCACGTTGTTTATGTCTAGACATTGCCCAGTTCTCTGACATTGTCTCTACGTTGTTTATGTCTATACGTTGCCCAGTTCTCTGACATTGTTTTCACGTTGTTTGTGTCTAGACGTTGCCCAGTTCTCTGACATTGTTTTCACGTTGTTTATGTTTCGACGTTGCCCAGTTCTCTGAAATTGTTTTCACGTTGTTTATGTCTATACGTTGCCCAGTTCTCTGACATTGTTTTCACGTTGTTTATGTCTATATGTTGCCCAGTTCTCTGACATTGTTTTCACGTTGTTTATGTCTATACGTGGCCCAGTTATCTGACATTGTTTTCACGTTGTTTATGTCTAGACGTTGCCCCGTTCTCTGACAGTGTTTTCACGTTGTTTATGTCTAGACGTTGCCCAGTTCTCTGACATTGTTTTCACGTTGTTTATGTCTAGACTTTGTCCAGTTCTCTGACATTGTTTTCACGTTGTTTATGTCTAGACGTTGCCCAGTTCCCTGACATTGTTTTCACGTTGTTTATGTCTAGACATTGCCCAGTTCTCTGACATTGTCTCCACGTTGTTTTTTCCAGACGTTGCCCAGTTCTCTGACATTGTTTTCACGTTGTTTATGTCTAGACGTTGCCCAATTCTCTGACATGGTTTTCAAGTTGTTTATGTCTAGACGTTGTCCAGTTCTCTGACATTGTTTTCACATTGTTTATGTCTAGACGTTGCCCAGTTCTCTGACATTGTTTTCACGTTGTTTATGTCTATACGTTGCCCAGTTCTCTGACATTGTTTTCACGTTGTTTATGTCTATACGTGGCCCAGTTATCTGACATTGTTTTCACGTTGTTTATGTCTAGACGTTGCCCCGTTCTCTGACATTGTTTTCACGTTGTTTATATCTAGACGTTGCCCAGTTCTCTGACATTGTTTTCACGTTGTTTATGTCTAGACGTTGTCCAGTTCTCTGACATTGTTTTCACGATGTTTATGTCTAGACGTTGCCCAGTTCTCTGACATTGTTTTCATGTTGTTTTTGTCTAGACGTTGCCCAGTTCTCTGAAATTGTTTTCACGTTGTTTATGTCTATACGTTGCCCAGTTCTCTGACATTGTTTTCACGTTGTTTATGTCTATATGTTGCCCAGTTCTCTGACATTGTTTTCACGTTGTTTATGTCTAGACGTTGCCCAGTTCTCTGACATTGTTTTCACGTTGTTTATGTCTCGACTTTGCCCAGTTATCTGACATTGTTTTCACGTTGTTTATGTCTAGATGTTGCCCAGTTCTCTGACATTGTTTTCACGTTGTTTATGTCTAGACGTTGTCCAGTTCCCTGACATTGTTTTTACATTGTTTATGTCTAGACGTTGCCTAGTTCTCTGACATTGTTTTCACGTTGTTTATGTCTAGACGTTGCCCAGTTCTCTGACATTGTTTTCACGTTGTTTATGTTTCGACGTTGCCCAGTTCTCTGACATTGTTTTGACGTTGTTTATGTTTCGACGTTGCCTAGTTCTCTGACATTGTTTTCACGTTGTTTATGTTTCGACGTTGCCCAGTTCTCTGACATTGTATTCACGTTGTTTATGTCTAGACGTTGCCCAGTTCTCTGACATTGTTTTCACGTTGTTTATGTCTAGACGTTGCCCAGTTCTCCGACATTGTTTTCACGTTGTTTATGTCTAGACGTTGCCCAGTTCTCTGACATTGTTTTCATATTGTTTATGTATAGACGTTGCCCAGTTCTCTGACATTGTTTTCACGTTGTTTATGTCTAGACGTTGCCCAGTTCTCTGACATTGTCTCCACGTTGTTTATATCTAGACGTTGCCCAGTTCTCTGACATTGTTTTCACATTATTTATGTCTAGACGTTGCCCAGTTCTCTGACATTGTTTTCACGTTGTTTATGTCTAGACGTTGCCCAGTTCTCTGACATTGTTTTCACGTTGTTTATGTTCGATGTTGCCCAGTTCTGTGACATTGTTTTCACGTTGTTTATGTCCAGACGTTGCCCAGTTCTCTGACATTGTTTTCACGTTGTTTATGTTTCGACGTTGCCCAGTTCTCTGACATTGTTTTCACGTTGTTTACGTCTAGACGTTGCCAAGTTCTCTGACATTGTCTCCTCGTTGTTTCTATCTAGACGTTGCCCAGTTCTCTGACATTGTTTTCACGTTGTTTATGTCTATACGTTGCCCAGTTCTCTGACATTGTTTTCACGTTGTTTATGTCTAGACATTGCCCAGTTCTCTGACATTGTCTCTACGTTGTTTATGTCTATACGTTGCCCAGTTCTCTGACATTGTTTTCACGTTGTTTGTGTCTAGACGTTGCCCAGTTCTCTGACATTGTTTTCACGTTGTTTATGTTTCGACGTTGCCCAGTTCTCTGACATTGTTTTCACGTTGTTTGTGTCTAGACGTTGCCCAGTTCTCTGACATTGTTTTCACGTTGTTTATGTCTATACGTTGCCCAGTTCTCTGACATTGTTTTCACGTTGTTTATGTCTAGACATTGCCCAGTTCTCTGACATTGTCTCTACGTTGTTTATGTCTATACGTTGCCCAGTTCTCTGACATTGTTTTCACGTTGTTTGTGTCTAGACGTTGCCCAGTTCTCTGACATTGTTTTCACGTTGTTTATGTTTCGACGTTGCCCAGTTCTCTGAAATTGTTTTCACGTTGTTTATGTCTATACGTTGCCCAGTTCTCTGACATTGTTTTCACGTTGTTTATGTCTATATGTTGCCCAGTTCTCTGACATTGTTTTCACGTTGTTTATGTCTATACGTGGCCCAGTTATCTGACATTGTTTTCACGTTGTTTATGTCTAGACGTTGCCCCGTTCTCTGACAGTGTTTTCACGTTGTTTATGTCTAGACGTTGCCCAGTTCTCTGACATTGTTTTCACGTTGTTTATGTCTAGACTTTGTCCAGTTCTCTGACATTGTTTTCACGTTGTTTATGTCTAGACGTTGCCCAGTTCCCTGACATTGTTTTCACGTTGTTTATGTCTAGACATTGCCCAGTTCTCTGACATTGTCTCCACGTTGTTTTTTCCAGACGTTGCCCAGTTCTCTGACATTGTTTTCACGTTGTTTATGTCTAGACGTTGCCCAATTCTCTGACATGGTTTTCAAGTTGTTTATGTCTAGACGTTGTCCAGTTCTCTGACATTGTTTTCACATTGTTTATGTCTAGACGTTGCCCAGTTCTCTGACATTGTTTTCACGTTGTTTATGTCTATACGTTGTCCAGTTCTCTGACATTGTTTTCACGTTGTTTATGTCTATACGTGGCCCAGTTATCTGACATTGTTTTCACGTTGTTTATGTCTAGACGTTGCCCCGTTCTCTGACATTGTTTTCACGTTGTTTATATCTAGACGTTGCCCAGTTCTCTGACATTGTTTTCACGTTGTTTATGTCTAGACGTTGTCCAGTTCTCTGACATTGTTTTCACGATGTTTATGTCTAGACGTTGCCCAGTTCTCTGACATTGTTTTCATGTTGTTTTTGTCTAGACGTTGCCCAGTTCTCTGAAATTGTTTTCACGTTGTTTATGTCTATACGTTGCCCAGTTCTCTGACATTGTTTTCACGTTGTTTATGTCTATATGTTGCCCAGTTCTCTGACATTGTTTTCACGTTGTTTATGTCTAGACGTTGCCCAGTTCTCTGACATTGTTTTCACGTTGTTTATGTCTCGACGTTGCCCAGTTCTCTGACATTGTTTTCACGTTGTTTATGTCTAGACGTTGCCCAGTTCTCTGACATTGTTTTCACGTTGTTTATGTCTCGACGTTGCACAGTTCTCTGACATTGTTTTCACGTTGTTTATGTCTAAACTTTGCCCAGTTCTCTGACATTGTTTTCACGTTGTTTATGTCTAGACATTGCCCAGTTCTCTGACATTGTCTCTACGTTGTTTATGTCTATACGTTGCCCAGTTCTCTGACATTGTTTTCACGTTGTTTATGTCTAGACGTTGTCCAGTTCTCTGACATTGTTTTCACATTGTTTATGTCTAGACGTTGCCTAGTTCTCTGACATTATTTTCACGTTGTTTATGTCTAGACGTGGCCCAGTTCTCTGACATTGTTTTCACGTTGTTTATGTCTAGACGTTGCCCAGTTCTCTGACATTGTCTCCACGATGTTTATATCTAGACGTTGCCCAGTTCTCTGACATTGTTTTCACGTTTTTATGTCTAGACGTTGCCCAGTTCTCTGACATTGTTTCCACGTTGTTTATGTCTAGACGTTGCCGAGTTCTCTGACATTGTTTTCATGTTGTTTATGTCTAGACGTTGCCCAGTTCTCTGACATTGTTTTCACGTTGTTTATGTCTAGACGTTGCCCAGTTCTCTGACATTGTTTTCACGTTGTTTATGTTTCGACGTTGCCCAGTTCTCTGACATTGTTTTGACGTTGTTTATGTTTCGACGTTGCCTAGTTCTCTGACATTGTTTTCACGTTGTTTATGTTTCGACGTTGCCCAGTTCTCTGACATTGTATTCACGTTGTTTATGTCTAGACGTTGCCCAGTTCTCTGACATTGTTTTCACATTGTTTATGTCTAGACGTTGCCCAGTTCTCCGACATTGTTTTCACGTTGTTTATGTCTAGACGTTGCCCAGTTCTCTGACATTGTTTTCATATTGTTTATGTCTAGACGTTGCCCAGTTCTCTGACATTGTTTTCACGTTGTTTATGTCTAGACGTTGCCCAGTTCTCTGACATTGTCTCCACGTTGTTTATATCTAGACGTTGCCCAGTTCTCTGACATTGTTTTCACATTGTTTATGTCTAGACTTGCCCAGTTCTCTGACATTGTTTTCACGTTGTTTATGTTTAGACGTTGCCCAGTTCTCTGACATTGTTTTCACATTGTTTATGTTCGATGTTGCCCAGTTCTGTGACATTGTTTTCACGTTGTTTATGTCCAGACGTTGCCCAGTTCTCTGACATTGTTTTCACGTTGTTTATGTTTCGACGTTGCCCAGTTCTCTGACATTGTTTTCACGTTGTTTACGTCTAGACGTTGCCAAGTTCTCTGACATTGTCTCCACGTTGTTTCTATCTAGACGTTGCCCAGTTCTCTGACATTGTTTTCACGTTGTTTATGTCTAGACGTTGCCCAGTTCTCTGACATTGTTTTCACGTTGTTATGTCTAGACGTTGCCCAGTTCTCTGACATTGTTTTCACTTTGTTTATGTCTAGACGTTGCCCAGTTCTCTTACATTGTTTTCACGTTGTTTATGTCAATACGTTGCCCAGTTCTCTGACATTGTTTTCACGTTGTTTATGTCTAGACATTGCCCAGTTCTCTGACATTGTCTCTACGTTGTTTATGTCTATACGTTGCCCAGTTCTCTGACATTGTTTTCACGTTGTTTGTGTCTAGACGTTGCCCAGTTCTCTGACATTGTTTTCACGTTGTTTATGTTTCGACGTTGCCCAGTTCTCTGACATTGTTTTCACGTTGTTTATGTTTCGACGTTGCCCAGTTCTCTGACATTGTATTCACGTTGTTTATGTCTATACGTTGCCCAGTTCTCTGACATTGTTTTCACGTTGTTTATGTCTAGACATTGCCCAATTCTCTGACATTGTCTCTACGTTGTTTATGTCTATACGTTGCCCAGTTCTCTGACATTGTTTTCACGTTGTTTGTGTCTAGACGTTGCCCAGTTCTCTGACATTGTTTTCACGTTGTTTATGTCCAGACGTTGCCCAGTTCTCTGACATTGTTTTCACGTTGTTTATGTTTCGACGTTGCCCAGTTCTCTGACATTGTTTTCACGTTGTTTACGTCTAGACGTTGCCAAGTTCTCTGACATTGTCTCCACGTTGTTTCTATCTAGACGTTGCCCAGTTCTCTGACATTGTTTTCACGTTGTTTATGTCTAGACGTTGCCCAGTTCTCTGACATTGTTTTCACGTTGTTTATGTCTAGACGTTGCCCAGTTCTCTGACATTGTTTTCACTTTGTTTATGTCTAGACGTTGCCCAGTTCTCTTACATTGTTTTCACGTTGTTTATGTCTATACGTTGCCCAGTTCTCTGACATTGTTTTCACGTTGTTTATGTCTAGACATTGCCCAGTTCTCTGACATTGTCTCCACGTTGTTTTTTCCAGACGTTGCCCAGTTCTCTGACATTGTTTTCACGTTGTTTATGTCTAGACGTTGCCCAATTCTCTGACATGGTTTTCAAGTTGTTTATGTCTAGACGTTGTCCAGTTCTCTGACATTGTTTTCACATTGTTTATGTCTAGACGTTGCCCAGTTCTCTGACATTGTTTTCACGTTGTTTATGTCTATACGTTGCCCAGTTCTCTGACATTGTTTTCACGTTGTTTATGTCTATACGTGGCCCAGTTATCTGACATTGTTTTCACGTTGTTTATGTCTAGACGTTGCCCCGTTCTCTGACATTGTTTTCACGTTGTTTATATCTAGACGTTGCCCAGTTCTCTGACATTGTTTTCACGTTGTTTATGTCTAGACGTTGTCCAGTTCTCTGACATTGTTTTCACGATGTTTATGTCTAGACGTTGCCCAGTTCTCTGACATTGTTTTCATGTTGTTTTTGTCTAGACGTTGCCCAGTTCTCTGAAATTGTTTTCACGTTGTTTATGTCTATACGTTGCCCAGTTCTCTGACATTGTTTTCACGTTGTTTATGTCTATATGTTGCCCAGTTCTCTGACATTGTTTTCACGTTGTTTATGTCTAGACGTTGCCCAGTTCTCTGACATTGTTTTCACGTTGTTTATGTCTCGACGTTGCCCAGTTCTCTGACATTGTTTTCACGTTGTTTATGTCTAGACGTTGCCCAGTTCTCCGACATTGTTTTCACGTTGTTTATGTCTCGACGTTGCACAGTTCTCTGACATTGTTTTCACGTTGTTTATGTCTAAACTTTGCCCAGTTCTCTGACATTGTTTTCACGTTGTTTATGTTTCGACTTTGCCCAGTTATCTGACATTGTTATCACGTTGTTTATGTCTAGATGTTGCCCAGTTCTCTGACATTGTTTTCACGTTGTTTATGTCTAGACGTTGTCTAGTTCTCTGACATTGTTTTCACATTGTTTATGTCTAGACGTTGCCTAGTTCTCTGACATTATTTTCACGTTGTTTATGTCTAGACGTGGCCCAGTTCTCTGACATTGTTTTCACGTTGTTTATGTCTAGACGTTGCCCAGTTCTCTGACATTGTCTCCACGATGTTTATATCTAGACCTTGCCCAGTTCTCTGACATTGTTTTCACGTTTTTATGTCTAGACGTTGCCCAGTTCTCTGACATTGTTTCCACGTTGTTTATGTCTAGACGTTGCCGAGTTCTCTGACATTGTTTTCATGTTGTTTATGTCTAGACGTTGCCCAGTTCTCTGACATTGTTTTCACGTTGTTTATGTTTCGACGTTGCCCAGTTCTCTGACATTGTTTTGACGTTGTTTATGTTTCGACGTTGCCTAGTTCTCTGACATTGTTTTCACGTTGTTTATGTTTCGACGTTGCCCAGTTCTCTGACATTGTTTTCACGTTGTTTATGTTCGATGTTGCCCAGTTCTGTGACATTGTTTTCACGTTGTTTATGTCCAGACGTTGCCCAGTTCTCTGACATTGTTTTCACGTTGTTTATGTTTCGACGTTGCCCAGTTCTCTGACATTGTTTTCACGTTGTTTATGTTTAGACGTTGCCCAGTTCTCTGACATTGTTTTCACGTTGTTTATGTTCGATGTTGCCCAGTTCTGTGACATTGTTTTCACGTTGTTTATGTCCAGACGTTGCCCAGTTCTCTGACATTGTTTTCACGTTGTTTATGTTTCGACGTTGCCCAGTTCTCTGACATTGTTTTCACGTTGTTTATGTTTCGACGTTGCCCAGTTCTCTGACATTGTTTTCACGTTGTTTGTGTCTAGACGTTGCCCAGTTCTCTTACATTGTTTTCACGTTGTTTATGTCTATACGTTGCCCAGTTCTCTGACATTGTTTTCACGTTGTTTATGTCTAGACGTTGCCCAGTTCTCTGACATTGTCTCTACGTTGTTTATGTCTATACGTTGCCCAGTTCTCTGACATTGTTTTCACGTTGTTTGTGTCTAGACGTTGCCCAGTTCTCTGACATTGTTTTCACGTTGTTTATGTTTCGACGTTGCCCAGTTCTCTGAAATTGTTTTCACGTTGTTTATGTCTATACGTTGCCCAGTTCTCTGACATTGTTTTCACGTTGTTTATGTCTATATGTTGCCCAGTTCTCTGACATTGTTTTCACGTTGTTTATGTCTATACGTGGCCCAGTTATCTGACATTGTTTTCACGTTGTTTATGTCTAGACGTTGCCCCGTTCTCTGACAGTGTTTTCACGTTGTTTATGTCTAGACGTTGCCCAGTTCTCTGACATTGTTTTCACGTTGTTTATGTCTAGACGTTGCCCAGTTCTTTGACATTGTTTTCACGTTGTTTATGTCTAGACATTGCCCAGTTCTCTGACATTGTCTCCACGTTGTTTTTTCCAGACGTTGCCCAGTTCTCTGACATTGTTTTCACGTTGTTTATGTCTAGACGTTGCCCAATTCTCTGACATGGTTTTCAAGTTGTTTATGTCTAGACGTTGTCCAGTTCTCTGACATTGTTTTCACATTGTTTATGTCTAGACGTTGCCCAGTTCTCTGACATTGTTTTCACGTTGTTTATGTCTATACGTTGCCCAGTTCTCTGACATTGTTTTCACGTTGTTTATGTCTATACGTGGCCCAGTTATCTGACATTGTTTTCACGTTGTTTATGTCTAGACGTTGCCCCGTTCTCTGACATTGTTTTCACGTTGTTTATATCTAGACGTTGCCCAGTTCTCTGACATTGTTTTCACGTTGTTTATGTCTAGACGTTGTCCAGTTCTCTGACATTGTTTTCACGATGTTTATGTCTAGACGTTGCCCAGTTCTCTGACATTGTTTTCATGTTGTTTTTGTCTAGACGTTGCCCAGTTCTCTGAAATTGTTTTCACGTTGTTTATGTCTATACGTTGCCCAGTTCTCTGACATTGTTTTCACGTTGTTTATGTCTATATGTTGCCCAGTTCTCTGACATTGTTTTCACGTTGTTTATGTCTAGACGTTGCCCAGTTCTCTGACATTGTTTTCACGTTGTTTATGTCTCGACGTTGCCCAGTTCTCTGACATTGTTTTCACGTTGTTTATGTCTAGACGTTGCCCAGTTCTCCGACATTGTTTTCACGTTGTTTATGTCTCGACGTTGCACAGTTCTCTGACATTGTTTTCACGTTGTTTATGTCTAAACTTTGCCCAGTTCTCTGACATTGTTTTCACGTTGTTTATGTTTCGACTTTGCCCAGTTATCTGACATTGTTTTCACGTTGTTTATGTCTAGATGTTGCCCAGTTCTCTGACATTGTTTTCACGTTGTTTATGTCTAGACGTTGTCCAGTTCTCTGACATTGTTTTCACATTGTTTATGTCTAGACGTTGCCTAGTTCTCTGACATTATTTTCACGTTGTTTATGTCTAGACGTGGCCCAGTTCTCTGACATTGTTTTCACGTTGTTTATGTCTAGACGTTGCCCAGTTCTCTGACATTGTCTCCACGATGTTTATATCTAGACGTTGCCCAGTTCTCTGACATTGTTTTCACGTTTTTATGTCTAGACGTTGCCCAGTTCTCTGACATTGTTTCCACGTTGTTTATGTCTAGACGTTGCCGAGTTCTCTGACATTGTTTTCATGTTGTTTATGTCTAGACATTGCCCAGTTCTCTGACATTGATTTCACGTTGTTTATGTCTAGACGTTGCCCAGTTCTCTGACATTGTTTTCACGTTGTTTATGTTTCGACGTTGCCCAGTTCTCTGACATTGTTTTGACGTTGTTTATGTTTCGACGTTGCCTAGTTCGTTGACATTGTTTTCACGTTGTTTATGTTTCGACGTTGCCCAGTTCTCTGACATTGTATTCACGTTGTTTATGTCTAGACGTTGCCCAGTTCTCTGACATTGTTTTCACGTTGTTTATGTCTAGACGTTGCCCAGTTCTCCGACATTGTTTTCACGTTGTTTATGTCTAGACGTTGCCCAGTTCTCTGACATTGTTTTCATATTGTTTATGTCTAGACGTTGCCCAGTTCTCTGACATTGTTTTCACGTTGTTTATGTCTAGACGTTGCCCAGTTCTCTGACATTGTCTCCACGTTGTTTATATCTAGACGTTTCCCAGTTCTCTGACATTGTTTTCACATTGTTTATGTCTAGACTTGCCCAGTTCTCTGACATTGTTTTCACGTTGTTTATGTTTCGACGTTGCCCAGTTCTCTGACATTGTTTTCACGTTGTTTATGTTCGATGTTGCCCAGTTCTGTGACATTGTTTTCACGTTGTTTATGTCCAGACGTTGCCCAGTTCTCTGACATTGTTTTCACGTTGTTTATGTTTCGACGTTTCCCAGTTCTCTGACATTGTTTTCACGTTGTTTACGTCTAGACGTTGCCAAGTTCTCTGACATTGTCTCCACGTTGTTTCTATCTAGACGTTGCCCAGTTCTCTGACATTGTTTTCACGTTGTTTATGTCTAGACGTTGCCCAGTTCTCTGACATTGTTTTCACGTTGTTTATGTCTAGACGTTGCCCAGTTCTCTGACATTGTTTTCACTTTGTTTATGTCTAGACGTTGCCCAGTTCTCTTACATTGTTTTCACGTTGTTTATGTCAATACGTTGCCCAGTTCTCTGACATTGTTTTCACGTTGTTTATGTCTAGACATTGCCCAGTTCTCTGATATTGTCTCTACGTTGTTTATGTCTATACGTTGCCCAGTTCTCTGACATTGTTTTCACGTTGTTTGTGTCTAGACGTTGCCCAGTTCTCTGACATTGTTTTCACGTTGTTTATGTTTCGACGTTGCCCAGTTCTCTGACATTGTTTTCACGTTGTTTATGTTTACAGGTTGCCCAGTTCTCTGACATTGTATTCACGTTGTTTATGTCTATACGTTGCCCAGTTCTCTGACATTGTTTTCACGTTGTTTGTGTCTAGACGTTGCCCAGTTCTCTGACATTGTTTTCACGTTGTTTATGTTTCGACGGTGCCCAGTTCTCTGAAATTGTTTTCACGTTGTTTATGTCTATACGTTGCCCAGTTCTCTGACATTGTTTTCACGTTGTTTATGTCTATATGTTGCCCAGTTCTCTGACATTGTTTTCACGTTATTTATGTCTAGACGTTGCCATGTTCTCTGACATTGTTTTCACGTTGTTTATGTCTCGACGTTGCCCAGTTCTCTGACATTGTTTTCACGTTGTTTATGTCTATATGTTGCCCAGTTCTCTGACATTGTTTTCACGTTGTTTATGTCTAGACGTTGCCCAGTTCTCTGACATTGTTTTCACGTTGTTTATGTCTAGACATTGCTCAGTTCTCTGACATTGTCTCCACGTTGTTTATGTCTAGACATTGCCCAGTTCTCTGACATTGTCTCCACGTTGTTTTTTCTAGACGTTGCCCAGTTCTCTGACAGTGTTTTCACGTTGTTTATGTCTAGACGTTGCCCAGTTCTCTGACATTGTTTTCACGTTGTTTATGTCTAGACGTTGCCCAGTTCTCTGACATTGTTTTCACGTTGTTTATGTTTCGACGTTGCCCAGTTCTCTGACATTGTTTTGACGTTGTTTATGTTTCGACGTTGCCTAGTTCTCTGACATTGTTTTCACGTTGTTTATGTTTCGACGTTGCCCAGTTCTCTGACATTGTATTCACGTTGTTTATGTCTAGACGTTGCCCAGTTCTCTGACATTGTTTTCACATTGTTTATGTCTAGACGTTGCCCAGTTCTCCGACATTGTTTTCACGTTGTTTATGTCTAGACGTTGCCCAGTTCTCTGACATTGTTTTCATATTGTTTATGTCTAGACGTTGCCCAGTTCTCTGACATTGTTTTCACGTTGTTTATGTCTAGACGTTGCCCAGTTCTCTGACATTGTCTCCACGTTGTTTATATCTAGACGTTGCCCAGTTCTCTGACATTGTTTTCACATTGTTTATGTCTAGACTTGCCCAGTTCTCTGACATTGTTTTCACGTTGTTTATGTTTAGACGTTGCCCAGTTCTCTGACATTGTTTTCACATTGTTTATGTTCGATGTTGCCCAGTTCTGTGACATTGTTTTCACGTTGTTTATGTCCAGACGTTGCCCAGTTCTCTGACATTGTTTTCACGTTGTTTATGTTTCGACGTTGCCCAGTTCTCTGACATTGTTTTCACGTTGTTTACGTCTAGACGTTGCCAAGTTCTCTGACATTGTCTCCACGTTGTTTCTATCTAGACGTTGCCCAGTTCTCTGACATTGTTTTCACGTTGTTTATGTCTAGACGTTGCCCAGTTCTCTGACATTGTTTTCACGTTGTTTATGTCTAGACGTTGCCCAGTTCTCTGACATTGTTTTCACTTTGTTTATGTCTAGACGTTGCCCAGTTCTCTTACATTGTTTTCACGTTGTTTATGTCAATACGTTGCCCAGTTCTCTGACATTGTTTTCACGTTGTTTATGTCTAGACATTGCCCAGTTCTCTGACATTGTCTCTACGTTGTTTATGTCTATACGTTGCCCAGTTCTCTGACATTGTTTTCACGTTGTTTGTGTCTAGACGTTGCCCAGTTCTCTGACATTGTTTTCACGTTGTTTATGTTTCGACGTTGCCCAGTTCTCTGACATTGTTTTCACGTTGTTTATGTTTCGACGTTGCCCAGTTCTCTGACATTGTATTCACGTTGTTTATGTCTATACGTTGCCCAGTTCTCTGACATTGTTTTCACGTTGTTTATGTCTAGACATTGCCCAATTCTCTGACATTGTCTCTACGTTGTTTATGTCTATACGTTGCCCAGTTCTCTGACATTGTTTTCACGTTGTTTGTGTCTAGACGTTGCCCAGTTCTCTGACATTGTTTTCACGTTGTTTATGTCCAGACGTTGCCCAGTTCTCTGACATTGTTTTCACGTTGTTTATGTTTCGACGTTGCCCAGTTCTCTGACAGTGTTTTCACGTTGTTTACGTCTAGACGTTGCCAAGTTCTCTGACATTGTCTCCACGTTGTTTCTATCTAGACGTTGCCCAGTTCTCTGACATTGTTTTCACGTTGTTTATGTCTAGACGTTGCCCAGTTCTCTGACATTGTTTTCACGTTGTTTATGTCTAGACGTTGCCCAGTTCTCTGACATTGTTTTCACTTTGTTTATGTCTAGACGTTGCCCAGTTCTCTTACATTGTTTTCACGTTGTTTATGTCTATACGTTGCCCAGTTCTCTGACATTGTTTTCACGTTGTTTATGTCTAGACATTGCCCAGTTCTCTGACATTGTCTCCACGTTGTTTTTTCCAGACGTTGCCCAGTTCTCTGACATTGTTTTCACGTTGTTTATGTCTAGACGTTGCCCAATTCTCTGACATGGTTTTCAAGTTGTTTATGTCTAGACGTTGTCCAGTTCTCTGACATTGTTTTCACATTGTTTATGTCTAGACGTTGCCCAGTTCTCTGACATTGTTTTCACGTTGTTTATGTCTATACGTTGCCCAGTTCTCTGACATTGTTTTCACGTTGTTTATGTCTATACGTGGCCCAGTTATCTGACATTGTTTTCACGTTGTTTATGTCTAGACGTTGCCCCGTTCTCTGACATTGTTTTCACGTTGTTTATATCTAGACGTTGCCCAGTTCTCTGACATTGTTTTCACGTTGTTTATGTCTAGACGTTGTCCAGTTCTCTGACATTGTTTTCACGATGTTTATGTCTAGACGTTGCCCAGTTCTCTGACATTGTTTTCATGTTGTTTTTGTCTAGACGTTGCCCAGTTCTCTGAAATTGTTTTCACGTTGTTTATGTCTATACGTTGCCCAGTTCTCTGACATTGTTTTCACGTTGTTTATGTCTATATGTTGCCCAGTTCTCTGACATTGTTTTCACGTTGTTTATGACTAGACGTTGCCCAGTTCTCTGACATTGTTTTCACGTTGTTTATGTCTCGACGTTGCCCAGTTCTCTGACATTGTTTTCACGTTGTTTATGTCTAGACGTTGCCCAGTTCTCCGACATTGTTTTCACGTTGTTTATGTCTCGACGTTGCACAGTTCTCTGACATTGTTTTCACGTTGTTTATGTCTAAACTTTGCCCAGTTCTCTGACATTGTTTTCACGTTGTTTATGTTTCGACTTTGCCCAGTTATCTGACATTGTTTTCACGTTGTTTATGTCTAGATGTTGCCCAGTTCTCTGACATTGTTTTCACGTTGTTTATGTCTAGACGTTGTCTAGTTCTCTGACATTGTTTTCACATTGTTTATGTCTAGACGTTGCCTAGTTCTCTGACATTATTTTCACGTTGTTTATGTCTAGACGTGGCCCAGTTCTCTGACATTGTTTTCACGTTGTTTATGTCTAGACGTTGCCCAGTTCTCTGACATTGTCTCCACGATGTTTATATCTAGACCTTGCCCAGTTCTCTGACATTGTTTTCACGTTTTTATGTCTAGACGTTGCCCAGTTCTCTGACATTGTTTCCACGTTGTTTATGTCTAGACGTTGCCGAGTTCTCTGACATTGTTTTCATGTTGTTTATGTCTAGACGTTGCCCAGTTCTCTGACATTGTTTTCACGTTGTTTATGTCTAGACGTTGCCCAGTTCTCTGACATTGTTTTCACGTTGTTTATGTTTCGACGTTGCCCAGTTCTCTGACATTGTTTTGACGTTGTTTATGTTTCGACGTTGCCTAGTTCTCTGACATTGTTTTCACGTTGTTTATGTTTCGACGTTGCCCAGTTCTCTGACATTGTATTCACGTTGTTTATGTCTAGACGTTGCCCAGTTCTCTGACATTGTTTTCACGTTGTTTATGTTCGATGTTGCCCAGTTCTGTGACATTGTTTTCACGTTGTTTATGTCCAGACGTTGCCCAGTTCTCTGACATTGTTTTCACGTTGTTTATTTTTAGACGTTGCCCAGTTCTCTGACATTGTTTTCACGTTGTTTATGTTCGATGTTGCCCAGTTCTGTGACATTGTTTTCACGTTGTTTATGTCCAGACGTTGCCCAGTTCTCTGACATTGTTTTCACGTTGTTTATGTTTCGACGTTTCCCAGTTCTCTGACATTGTTTTCACGTTGTTTACGTCTAGACGTTGCCAAGTTCTCTGACATTGTCTCCACGTTGTTTCTATCTAGACGTTGCCCAGTTCTCTGACATTGTTTTCACGTTGTTTATGTCTAGACGTTGCCCAGTTCTCTGACATTGTTTTCACGTTGTTTATGTCTAGACGTTGCCCAGTTCTCTGACATTGTTTTCACTTTGTTTATGTCTAGACGTTGCCCAGTTCTCTTACATTGTTTTCACGTTGTTTATGTCAATACGTTGCCCAGTTCTCTGACATTGTTTTCACGTTGTTTATGTCTAGACATTGCCCAGTTCTCTGATATTGTCTCTACGTTGTTTATGTCTATACGTTGCCCAGTTCTCTGACATTGTTTTCACGTTGTTTGTGTCTAGACGTTGCCCAGTTCTCTGACATTGTTTTCACGTTGTTTATGTTTCGACGTTGCCCAGTTCTCTGACATTGTTTTCACGTTGTTTATGTTTACAGGTTGCCCAGTTCTCTGACATTGTATTCACGTTGTTTATGTCTATACGTTGCCCAGTTCTCTGACATTGTTTTCACGTTGTTTATGTCTAGACATTGCCCAGTTCTCTGACATTGTCTCTACGTTGTTTATGTCTATACGTTGCCCAGTTCTCTGACATTGTTTTCACGTTGTTTGTGTCTAGACGTTGCCCAGTTCTCTGACATTGTTTTCACGTTGTTTATGTTTCGACGGTGCCCAGTTCTCTGAAATTGTTTTCACGTTGTTTATGTCTATTCGTTGCCCAGTTCTCTGACATTGTTTTCACGTTGTTTATGTCTATATGTTGCCCAGTTCTCTGACATTGTTTTCACGTTATTTATGTCTAGACGTTGCCATGTTCTCTGACATTGTTTTCACGTTGTTTATGTCTCGACGTTGCCCAGTTCTCTGACATTGTTTTCACGTTGTTTATGTCTATATGTTGCCCAGTTCTCTGACATTGTTTTCACGTTGTTTATGTCTAGACGTTGCCCAGTTCTCTGACATTGTTTTCACGTTGTTTATGTCTAGACATTGCTCAGTTCTCTGACATTGTCTCCACGTTGTTTATGTCTAGACATTGCCCAGTTCTCTGACATTGTCTCCACGTTGTTTTTTCAAGACGTTGCCCAGTTCTCTGACAGTGTTTTCACGTTGTTTATGTCTAGACGTTGCCCAGTTCTCTGACATTGTTTTCACGTTGTTTATGTCTAGACTTTGTCCAGTTCTCTGACATTGTTTTCACGTTGTTTATGTCTAGACGTTGCCCAGTTCTCTGACATTGTTTTCACTTTGTTTATGTCTAGACGTTGCCCAGTTCTCTTACATTGTTTTCACGTTGTTTATGTCAATACGTTGCCCAGTTCTCTGACATTGTTTTCACGTTGTTTATGTCTAGACATTGCCCAGTTCTCTGACATTGTCTCTACGTTGTTTATGTCTATACGTTGCCCAGTTCTCTGACATTGTTTTCACGTTGTTTGTGTCTAGACGTTGCCCAGTTCTCTGACATTGTTTTCACGTTGTTTATGTTTCGACGTTGCCCAGTTCTCTGACATTGTTTTCACGTTGTTTATGTTTCGACGTTGCCCAGTTCTCTGACATTGTATTCACGTTGTTTATGTCTATACGTTGCCCAGTTCTCTGACATTGTTTTCACGTTGTTTATGTCTAGACATTGCCCAGTTCTCTGACATTGTCTCTACGTTGTTTATGTCTATACGTTGCCCAGTTCTCTGACATTGTTTTCACGTTGTTTGTGTCTAGACGTTGCCCAGTTCTCTGACATTGTTTTCACGTTGTTTATGTTTCGACGTTGCCCAGTTCTCTGAAATTGTTTTCACGTTGTTTATGTCTATACGTTGCCCAGTTCTCTGACATTGTTTTCACGTTGTTTATGTCTATATGTTGCCCAGTTCTCTGACATTGTTTTCACGTTATTTATGTCTAGACGTTGCCATGTTCTCTGACATTGTTTTCACGTTGTTTATGTCTCGACGTTGCCCAGTTCTCTGACATTGTTTTCACGTTGTTTATGTCTATATGTTGCCCAGTTCTCTGACATTGTTTTCACGTTGTTTATGTCTAGACGTTGCCCAGTTCTCTGACATTGTTTTCACGTTGTTTATGTCTAGACATTGCTCAGTTCTCTGACATTGTCTCCACGTTGTTTATGTCTAGACATTGCCCAGTTCTCTGACATTGTCTCCACGTTGTTTTTTCTAGACGTTGCCCAGTTCTCTGACAGTGTTTTCACGTTGTTTATGTCTAGACGTTGCCCAGTTCTCTGACATTGTTTTCACGTTGTTTATGTCTAGACTTTGTCCAGTTCTCTGACATTGTTTTCACGTTGTTTATGTCTAGACGTTGCCCAGTTCTCTGACATTGTTTTCACGTTGTTTATGTCTAGACATTGCCCAGTTCTCTGACATTGTCTCCACGTTGTTTTTTCTAGACGTTGCCCAGTTCTCTGACATTGTTTTCACGTTGTTTATGTCTAGACGTTGCCCAATTCTCTGACATGGTTTTCAAGTTGTTTATGTCTAGACGTTGTCCAGTTCTCTGACATTGTTTTCACATTGTTTATGTCTAGACGTTGCCCAGTTCTCTGACATTGTTTTCACGTTGTTTATGTCTCGACGTTGCCCAGTTCTCTGACATTGTTTTCACGTTGTTTATGTCTATATGTTGCCCAGTTCTCTGACATTGTTTTCACGTTGTTTATGTCTAGACGTTGCCCAGTTCTCTGACATTGTTTTCACGTTGTTTATGTCTAGACATTGCTCAGTTCTCTGACATTGTCTCCACGTTGTTTATGTCTAGACATTGCCCAGTTCTCTGACATTGTCTCCACGTTGTTTTTTCTAGACGTTGCCCAGTTCTCTGACAGTGTTTTCACGTTGTTTATGTCTAGACGTTGCCCAGTTCTCTGACATTGTTTTCACGTTGTTTATGTCTAGACTTTGTCCAGTTCTCTGACATTGTTTTCACGTTGTTTATGTCTAGACGTTGCCCAGTTCTCTGACATTGTTTTCACGTTGTTTATGTCTAGACATTGCCCAGTTCTCTGACATTGTCTCCACGTTGTTTTTTCTAGACGTTGCCCAGTTCTCTGACATTGTTTTCACGTTGTTTATGTCTAGACGTTGCCCAATTCTCTGACATGGTTTTCAAGTTGTTTATATCTAGACGTTGTCCAGTTCTCTGACATTGTTTTCACATTGTTTATGTCTAGACGTTGCCCAGTTCTCTGACATTGTTTTCACGTTGTTTATGTCTATACGTTGCCCAGTTCTCTGACATTGTTTTCACGTTGTTTATGTCTAGACGTTGCCCAGTTCTCTGACATTGTCTCCACGTTGTTTATATCTAGACGTTGCCCAGTTCTCTGACATTGTTTTCACATTGTTTATGTCTAGACTTGCCCAGTTCTCTGACATTGTTTTCACGTTGTTTATGTTTAGACGTTGCCCAGTTCTCTGACATTGTTTTCACGTTGTTTATGTTCGATGTTGCCCAGTTCTGTGACATTGTTTTCACGTTGTTTATGTCCAGACGTTGCCCAGTTCTCTGACATTGTTTTCACGTTGTTTATGTTTCGACGTTTCCCAGTTCTCTGACATTGTTTTCACGTTGTTTACGTCTAGACGTTGCCAAGTTCTCTGACATTGTCTCCACGTTGTTTCTATCTAGACGTTGCCCAGTTCTCTGACATTGTTTTCACGTTGTTTATGTCTAGACGTTGCCCAGTTCTCTGACATTGTTTTCACGTTGTTTATGTCTAGACGTTGCCCAGTTCTCTGACATTGTTTTCACTTTGTTTATGTCTAGACGTTGCCCAGTTCTCTTACATTGTTTTCACGTTGTTTATGTCAATACGTTGCCCAGTTCTCTGACATTGTTTTCACGTTGTTTATGTCTAGACATTGCCCAGTTCTCTGACATTGTCTCTACGTTGTTTATGTCTATACGTTGCCCAGTTCTCTGACATTGTTTTCACGTTGTTTGTGTCTAGACGTTGCCCAGTTCTCTGACATTGTTTTCACGTTGTTTATGTTTCGACGTTGCCCAGTTCTCTGACATTGTTTTCACGTTGTTTATGTTTCGACGTTGCCCAGTTCTCTGACATTGTATTCACGTTGTTTATGTCTATACGTTGCCCAGTTCTCTGACATTGTTTTTACGTTGTTTATGTCTAGACATTGCCCAGTTCTCTGACATTGTCTCTACGTTGTTTATGTCTATACGTTGCCCAGTTCTCTGACATTGTTTTCACGTTGTTTGTGTCTAGACGTTGCCCAGTTCTCTGACATTGTTTTCACGTTGTTTATGTTTCGACGTTGCCCAGTTCTCTGAAATTGTTTTCACGTTGTTTATGTCTATACGTTGCCCAGTTCTCTGACATTGTTTTCACGTTGTTTATGTCTATATGTTGCCCAGTTCTCTGACATTGTTTTCACGTTATTTATGTCTAGACGTTGCCATGTTCTCTGACATTGTTTTCACGTTGTTTATGTCTCGACGTTGCCCAGTTCTCTGACATTGTTTTCACGTTGTTTATGTCTATATGTTGCCTAATTCTCTGACATTGTTTTCACGTTGTTTATGTCTAGACGTTGCCCAGTTCTCTGACATTGTTTTCACGTTGTTTATGTCTAGACATTGCTCAGTTCTCTGACATTGTCTCCACGTTGTTTATGTCTAGACATTGCCCAGTTCTCTGACATTGTCTCCACGTTGTTTTTTCTAGACGTTGCCCAGTTCTCTGACAGTGTTTTCACGTTGTTTATGTCTAGACGTTGCCCAGTTCTCTGACATTGTTTTCACGTTGTTTATGTCTAGACTTTGTCCAGTTCTCTGACATTGTTTTCACGTTGTTTATGTCTAGACGTTGCCCAGTTCTCTGACATTGTTTTCACGTTGTTTATGTCTAGACATTGCCCAGTTCTCTGACATTGTCTCCACGTTGTTTTTTCTAGACGTTGCCCAGTTCTCTGACATTGTTTTCACGTTGTTTATTTCTAGACGTTGCCCAGTTCTCTGACATTGTATTCACGTTGTTTATGTCTAGACGTTGCCCAGTTCTCTGACATTGTTTTCACGTTGTTTATGTCTAGACGTTGCCCAGTTCTCCGACATTGTTTTCACGTTGTTTATGTCTAGACGTTGCCCAGTTCTCTGACATTGTTTTCATATTGTTTATGTCTAGACGTTGCCCAGTTCTCTGACATTGTTTTCACGTTGTTTATGTCTAGACGTTGCCCAGTTCTCTGACATTGTCTCCACGTTGTTTATATCTAGACGTTGCCCAGTTCTCTGACCTTGTTTTCACATTGTTTATGTCTAGACGTTGCCCAGTTCTCTGACATTGTTTTCACGTTGTTTATGTCTAGACGTTGCCCAGTTCTCTGACATTGTTTTCACGTTGTTTATGTTCGATGTTGCCCAGTTCTGTGACATTGTTTTCACGTTGTTTATGTCCAGACGTTGCCCAGTTCTCTGACATTGTTTTCACGTTGTTTATGTTTCGACGTTGCCCAGTTCTCTGACATTGTTTTCACGTTGTTTACGTCTAGACTTTGCCAAGTTCTCTGACATTGTCTCCACGTTGTTTCTATCTAGACGTTGCCCAGTTCTCTGACATTGTTTTCACGTTGTTTATGTCTAGACGTTGCCCAGTTCTCTGACATTGTTTTCAGGTTGTTTATGTCTAGACGTTGCCCAGTTCTCTGACATTGTTTTCACTTTGTTTATGTCTAGACGTTTCCCAGTTCTCTTACATTGTTTTCACGTTGTTTATGTCTATACGTTGCCCAGTTCTCTGACATTGTTTTCACGTTGTTTATGTCTAGACATTGCCCAGTTCTCTGACATTGTCTCTACGTTGTTTATGTCTATACGTTGCCCAGTTCTCTGACATTGTTTTCACGTTGTTTGTGTCTAGACGTTGCCCAGTTCTCTGACATTGTTTTCACGTTGTTTTTGTTTCGACGTTGCCCAGTTCTCTGACATTGTTTTCACGTTGTTTGTGTCTAGACGTTGCCCAGTTCGCTTACATTGTTTTCACGTTGTTTATGTCTATACGTTGCCCAGTTCTCTGACATTGTTTTCACGTTGTTTATGTCTAGACATTGCCCAGTTCTCTGACATTGTCTCTACGTCGTTGTTTATGTCTATACGTTGCCCAGTTCTCTGACATTGTTTTCACGTTGTTTATGTTTCGACGTTGCCAAGTTCTCTGACATTGTTTTCACGTTGTTTATGTCTAGACGTTGCCCAGTTCTCTGATCTTGTTTTCACGTTGTTTATGTCTAGACGTTGCCCAGTTCTCTGACATTGTTTTCATGTTGTTTATGTCTAGACGTTGCCCAGTTCTCTGACATTGTTTTCACGTTGTTTATGTCTAGACGTTGCCCAGTTCTCTGACATTGTTTTCACGTTGTTTATGTCTAGACGTTGCCTAGTTCTCTGACATTGTATCCACGTTGTTTCTATCTAGACGTTGCCCAGTTCTCTGACATTGTTTTCACGTTGTTTATGTCTAAACGTTGCCCAGTTCTCTGACATTGTTTTCACGTTGTTTATTTCTAGACGTTGCCCAGTTCTCTGACATTGTTTTCACGCTGTTTATGTCTAGACGTTGCCCAGTTCTCTGACATTGTTTTCACGTTGTTTATGTTTCGACGTTGCCCAGTTCTCTGACATTGTTTTCACGATGTTTATGTTTCGACGTTGCCTAGTTCTCTGACATTGTTTTCACGTTGTTTATGTTTCGACGTTGCCCAGTTCTCTGACATTGTATTCACGTTGTTTATGTCTAGACGTTGCCCAGTTCTCTGACATTTTTTTCACGTTGTTTATGTCTAGACGTTGCCCAGTATTCCGACATTGTTTTCACGTTGTTTATGTCTAGACGTTGCCCAGTTCTCTGACATTGTTTTCATATTGTTTATGTCTAGACGTTGCCCAGTTCTCTGACATTGTTTTCACGTTGTTTATGTCTAGACGTTGCCCAGTTCTCTGACATTGTCTCCACGTTGTTTATATCTAGACGTTGCCCAGTTCTCTGACATTGTTTTCACATTGTTTATGTCTAGACGTTGCCCAGTTCTCTGACATTGTTTTCACGTTGTTTATGTCTAGACGTTGCCCAGTTCTCTGACATTGTTTTCACGTTGTTTATGTTCGATGTTGCCCAGTTCTGTGACATTGTTTTCACGTTGTTTATGTCCAGACGTTGCCCAGTTCTCTGACATTGTTTTCACGTTGTTTATGTTTCGACGTTGCCCAGTTCTCTGACATTGTTTTCACGTTGTTTACGTCTAGACTTTGCCAAGTTCTCTGACATTGTCTCCACGTTGTTTCTATCTAGACGTTGCCCAGTTCTCTGACATTGTTTTCACGTTGTTTATGTCTAGACGTTGCCCAGTTCTCTGACATTGTTTTCACGTTGTTTATGTCTAGACGTTGCCCAGTTCTCTGACATTGTTTTCACTTTGTTTATGTCTAGACGTTTCCCAGTTCTCTTACATTGTTTACACGTTGTTTATGTCTATACGTTGCCCAGTTCTCTGACATTGTTTTCACGTTGTTTATGTCTAGACATTGCCCAGTTCTCTGACATTGTCTCTACGTTGTTTATGTCTATACGTTGCCCAGTTCTCTGACATTGTTTTCACGTTGTTTGTGTCTAGACGTTGCCCAGTTCTCTGACATTGTTTTCACGTTGTTTATGTTTCGACGTTGCCCAGTTCTCTGACATTGTTTTCACGTTGTTTGTGTCTAGACGTTGCCCAGTTCGCTTACATTGTTTTCACGTTGTTTATGTCTATACGTTGCCCAGTTCTCTGACATTGTTTTCACGTTGTTTATGTCTAGACATTGCCCAGTTCTCTGACATTGTCTCTACGTCGTTGTTTATGTCTATACGTTGCCCAGTTCTCTGACATTGTTTTCACGTTGTTTATGTTTCGACGTTGCCAAGTTCTCTGACATTGTTTTCACGTTGTTTATGTCTAGACGTTGCCCAGTTCTCTGATCTTGTTTTCACGTTGTTTATGTCTAGACGTTGCCCAGTTCTCTGACATTGTTTTCATGTTGTTTATGTCTAGACGTTGCCCAGTTCTCTGACATTGTTTTCACGTTGTTTATGTCTAGACGTTGCCCAGTTCTCTGACATTGTTTTCACGTTGTTTATGTCTAGACGTTGCCTAGTTCTCTGACATTGTCTCCACGTTGTTTCTATCTAGACGTTGCCCAGTTCTCTGACATTGTTTTCACGTTGTTTATGTCTAAACGTTGCCCAGTTCTCTGACATTGTTTTCACGTTGTTTATTTCTAGACGTTGCCCAGTTCTCTGACATTGTTTTCACGTTGTTTATGTCTATACGTTGCCCAGTTCTCTGACATTATTTTCACGTTGTTTATGTCTAGACATTGCCCAGTTCTCTGACATTATCTCTACGTTGTTTATGTCTAGACGTTGCCCAGTTCTCTTACATTGTTTTCACGTTGTTTATGTCTAGATGTTGCCCAGTTCTCTGACATTGTTTTCACGTTGTTTATGTCTCGACGTTGCCCAGTTCTCTGACATTGTTTTCACGTTGTTTGTGTCTAGACGTTGTCCAGTTCTCTGACATTGTTTTCACGTTGTTTATGTCTCGACGTTGCCCAGTTCTCTGACATTGTTTTCACGTTGTTTATGTCTATACGTTGCCCAGTTCTCTGACATTGTTTTCACGTTGTTTATGTCTAGACATTGCCCAGTTCTCTGACATTGTCTCTACGTTGTTTATGTCTATACGTTGCCCAGTTCTCTGACATTGTTTTCACGTTGTTTGTGTCTAGACGTTGCCCAGTTCTCTGACATTGTTTTCACGTTGTTTATGTTTCGACGTTGCCCAGTTCTCTGACATTGTTTTCACGTTGTTTGTGTCTAGACGTTGCCCAGTTCGCTTACATTGTTTTCACGTTGTTTATGTCTATACGTTGCCCAGTTCTCTGACATTGTTTTCACGTTGTTTATGTCTAGACATTGCCCAGTTCTCTGACATTGTCTCTACGTCGTTGTTTATGTCTATACGTTGCCCAGTTCTCTGACATTGTTTTCACGTTGTTTATGTTTCGACGTTGCCAAGTTCTCTGACATTGTTTTCACGTTGTTTATGTCTAGACGTTGCCCAGTTCTCTGATCTTGTTTTCACGTTGTTTATGTCTAGACGTTGCCCAGTTCTCTGACATTGTTTTCATGTTGTTTATGTCTAGACGTTGCCCAGTTCTCTGACATTGTTTTCACGTTGTTTATGTCTAGACGTTGCCCAGTTCTCTGACATTGTTTTCACGTTGTTTATGTCTAGACGTTGCCTAGTTCTCTGACATTGTCTCCACGTTGTTTCTATCTAGACGTTGCCCAGTTCTCTGACATTGTTTTCACGTTGTTTATGTCTAAACGTTGCCCAGTTCTCTGACATTGTTTTCACGTTGTTTATTTCTAGACGTTGCCCAGTTCTCTGACATTGTTTTCACGTTGTTTATGTCTATACGTTGCCCAGTTCTCTGACATTATTTTCACGTTGTTTATGTCTAGACATTGCCCAGTTCTCTGACATTATCTCTACGTTGTTTATGTCTAGACGTTGCCCAGTTCTCTTACATTGTTTTCACGTTGTTTATGTCTAGATGTTGCCCAGTTCTCTGACATTGTTTTCACGTTGTTTATGTCTCGACGTTGCCCAGTTCTCTGACATTGTTTTCACGTTGTTTGTGTCTAGACGTTGCCCAGTTCTCTGACATTGTTTTCACGTTGTTTATGTCTCGACGTTGCCCAGTTCTCTGACATTGTTTTCACGTTGTTTGTGTCTCGACGTTGCCCAGTTCTCTGACATTGTTTTCACGTTGTTTATGTCTAGACGTTGCCCAGTTCTCTGACATTGTTTTCACGTTGTTTATGTCTAGACGTTGCCCAGTTCTCTGACATTGTTTTCACGTTGTTTATGTCTAGACGTTGCCCAGTTCTCTGACATTGTTTTCATGTTGTTTATGTCTATACGTTGCCCAGTTCTCTGACATTGTTTTCACGTTGTTTATGTCTAGACGTTGCCCAGTTCTCTGACATTGTTTTCACGTTGTTTATGTCTAGACGTTGCCCAGTTCTCTGACATTGTTTTCACGTTGTTTATGTCCGATGTTGCCCAGTTCTGTGACATTGTTTTCACGTTGTTTATGTCCAGACGTTGCCCAGTTCTCTGACATTGTTTTCACGTTGTTTACGTCTAGACGTTGCCCAGTTCTCTGACATTGTCTCCACGTTGTTTCTATCTAGACGTTGCCCAGTTCTCTGACATTGTTTTCACGTTGTTTATGTCTAGACGTTGCCCAGTTCTCTGACATTGTTTTCACGTTGTTTATGTCCGATGTTGCCCAGTTCTGTGACATTGTTTTCACGTTGTTTATGTCCAGACGTTGCCCAGTTCTCTGACATTGTTTTCACGTTGTTTATATTTCGACGTTGTCCAGTTCTGTGACATTGTTTTCACGTTGTTTATGTCCAGACGTTGCCCAGTTCTCTGACATTGTTTTCACGTTGTTTACGTCTAGACGTTGCCCAGTTCTCTGACATTGTCTCCATGTTGTTTCTATCTAGACGTTGCCCAGTTCTCTGACATTGTTTTCACGTTGTTTATGTCTAGACGTTGCCCAGTTCTCTGACATTGTTTTCACGTTGTTTATGTCCAGACGTTGCCCAGTTCTCTGACATTGTTTTCACGTTGTTTATGTCTAGACGTTGTCCAGTTCTCTGACATTGTTTTCACGATGTTTATGTCTAGACGTTGCCCAGTTCTCTGACATTGTTTTCACGTTGTTTTTGTCTAGACGTTGCCCAGTTCTCTGAAATTGTTTTCACGTTGTTTATGTCTATACATTGCCCAGTTCTCTGACATTGTTTTCACGTTGTTTATGTCTATATGTTGCCCAGTTCTCTGACATTGTTTTCACGTTGTTTATGTCTAGACGTTGCCCAGTTCTCTGACATTGTTTTCACGTTGTTTATGTCTCGACGTTGCCCAGTTCTCTGACATTGTTTTCACGTTGTTTATGTGTAGACGTTGCCCAGTTCTCTGACATTGTTTTCACGTTGTTTATGTCTAGACGTTGCCCAGTTCTCTGACATTGTTTTCACGTTGTTTATGTCTCGACGTTGCACAGTTCTCTGACATTGTTTTCACGTTGTTTATGTTTCGACTTTGCCCAGTTATCTGACATTGTTTTCACGTTGTTTATGTCTAGATGTTGCCCAGTTCTCTGACATTGTTTTCACGTTGTTTATGTCTAGACGTTGTCCAGTTCTCTGACATTGTTTTCACATTGTTTATGTCTAGACGTTGCCTAGTTCTCTGACATTATTTTCACGTTGTTTATGTCTAGACGTGGCCCAGTTCTCTGATATTGTTTTCACGTTGTTTATGTCTAGACGTTGCCCAGTTCTCTGACATTGTCTCCACGATGTTTATATCTAGACGTTGCCCAGTTCTCTGACATTGTTTTCAAGTTTTTATGTCTAGACGTTGCCCAGTTCTCTGACATTGTTTCCACGTTGTTTATGTCTAGACGTTGCCGAGTTCTCTGACATTGTTTTCATGTTGTTTATGTCTAGACGTTGCCCAGTTCTCTGACATTGTTTTCACGTTGTTTATGTCTAGACGTTGCCCAGTTCTCTGACATTGTTTTCACGTTGTTTATGTTTCGACGTTGCCCAGTTCTCTGACATTGTTTTCACGTTGTTTATGTCTAGACGTTGCCCAGTTCTCTGACATTGTTTTCACGTTGTTTATGTCTAGACGTTGCCCAGTTCTCCGACATTGTTTTCACGTTGTTTATGTCTAGACGTTGCCCAGTTCTCTGACATTGTTTTCATATTGTTTATGTCTAGACGTTGCCCAGTTCTCTGACATTGTTTTCACGTTGTTTATGTCTAGACGTTGCCCAGTTCTCTGACATTGTCTCCACGTTGTTTATATCTAGACGTTGCCCAGTTCTCTGACCTTGTTTTCACATTGTTTATGTCTAGACGTTGCCCAGTTCTCTGACATTGTTTTCACGTTGTTTATGTCTAGACGTTGCCCAGTTCTCTGACATTGTTTTCACGTTGTTTATGTTCGATGTTGCCCAGTTCTGTGACATTGTTTTCACGTTGTTTATGTCCAGACGTTGCCCAGTTCTCTGACATTGTTTTCACGTTGTTTATGTTTCGACGTTGCCCAGTTCTCTGACATTGTTTTCACGTTGTTTACGTCTAGACTTTGCCAAGTTCTCTGACATTGTCTCCACGTTGTTTCTATCTAGACGTTGCCCAGTTCTCTGACATTGTTTTCACGTTGTTTATGTCTAGACGTTGCCCAGTTCTCTGACATTGTTTTCAGGTTGTTTATGTCTAGACGTTGCCCAGTTCTCTGACATTGTTTTCACTTTGTTTATGTCTAGACGTTTCCCAGTTCTCTTACATTGTTTTCACGTTGTTTATGTCTAGACGTTGCCCAGTTCTCTGACATTGTTTTCACGTTGTTTATGTCTAGACATTGCCCAGTTCTCTGACATTGTCTCTACGTTGTTTATGTCTATACGTTGCCCAGTTCTCTGACATTGTTTTCACGTTGTTTGTGTCTAGACGTTGCCCAGTTCTCTGACATTGTTTTCACGTTGTTTATGTTTCGACGTTGCCCAGTTCTCTGACATTGTTTTCACGTTGTTTGTGTCTAGACGTTGCCCAGTTCGCTTACATTGTTTTCACGTTGTTTATGTCTATACGTTGCCCAGTTCTCTGACATTGTTTTCACGTTGTTTATGTCTAGACATTGCCCAGTTCTCTGACATTGTCTCTACGTCGTTGTTTATGTCTATACGTTGCCCAGTTCTCTGACATTGTTTTCACGTTGTTTATGTTTCGACGTTGCCAAGTTCTCTGACATTGTTTTCACGTTGATTATGTCTAGACGTTGCCCAGTTCTCTGATCTTGTTTTCACGTTGTTTATGTCTAGACGTTGCCCAGTTCTCTGACATTGTTTTCATGTTGTTTATGTCTAGACGTTGCCTAGTTCTCTGACATTGTTTTCTCGTTGTTTATGTTTCGACGTTGCCCAGTTCTCTGACATTGTATTCACGTTGTTTATGTCTAGACGTTGCCCAGTTCTCTGACATTTTTTTCACGTTGTTTATGTCTAGACGTTGCCCAGTTCTCCGACATTGTTTTCACGTTGTTTATGTCTAGACGTTGCCCAGTTCTCTGACATTGTTTTCATATTGTTTATGTCTAGACGTTGCCCAGTTCTCTGACATTGTTTTCACGTTGTTTATGTCTAGACGTTGCCCAGTTCTCTGACATTGTCTCCACGTTGTTTATATCTAGACGTTGCCCAGTTCTCTGACATTGTTTTCACATTGTTTATGTCTAGACGTTGCCCAGTTCTCTGACATTGTTTTCACGTTGTTTATGTCTAGACGTTGCCCAGTTCTCTGACATTGTTTTCACGTTGTTTATGTTCGATGTTGCCCAGTTCTGTGACATTGTTTTCACGTTGTTTATGTCCAGACGTTGCCCAGTTCTCTGACATTGTTTTCACGTTGTTTATGTTTCGACGTTGCCCAGTTCTCTGACATTGTTTTCACGTTGTTTACGTCTAGACTTTGCCAAGTTCTCTGACATTGTCTCCACGTTGTTTCTATCTAGACGTTGCCCAGTTCTCTGACATTGTTTTCACGTTGTTTATGTCTAGACGTTGCCCAGTTCTCTGACATTGTTTTCACGTTGTTTATGTATAGACGTTGCCCAGTTCTCTGACATTGTTTTCACTTTGTTTATGTCTAGACGTTTCCCAGTTCTCTTACATTGTTTACACGTTGTTTATGTCTATACGTTGCCCAGTTCTCTGACATTGTTTTCACGTTGTTTATGTCTAGACATTGCCCAGTTCTCTGACATTGTCTCTACGTTGTTTATGTCTATACGTTGCCCAGTTCTCTGACATTGTTTTCACGTTGTTTGTGTCTAGACGTTGCCCAGTTCTCTGACATTGTTTTCACGTTGTTTATGTTTCGACGTTGCCCAGTTCTCTGACATTGTTTTCACGTTGTTTGTGTCTAGACGTTGCCCAGTTCGCTTACATTGTTTTCACGTTGTTTATGTCTACATTGCCCAGTTCTCTGACATTGTTTTCACGTTGTTTATGTCTAGACATTGCCCAGTTCTCTGACATTGTCTCTACGTCGTTGTTTATGTCTATACGTTGCCCAGTTCTCTGACATTGTTTTCACGTTGTTTATGTTTCGACGTTGCCAAGTTCTCTGACATTGTTTTCACGTTGTTTATGTCTAGACGTTGCCCAGTTCTCTGATCTTGTTTTCACGTTGTTTATGTCTAGACGTTGCCCAGTTCTCTGACATTGTTTTCATGTTGTTTATGTCTAGACGTTGCCCAGTTCTCTGACATTGTTTTCACGTTGTTTATGTCTAGACGTTGCCCAGTTCTCTGACATTGTTTTCACGTTGTTTATGTCTAGACGTTGCCCAGTTCTCTGACATTGTTTTCACGTTGTTTATGTCTAGACGTTGCCTAGTTCTCTGACATTGTCTCCACGTTGTTTCTATCTAGACGTTGCCCAGTTCTCTGACATTGTTTTCACGTTGTTTATGTCTAGACGTTGCCCAGTTCTCTGACATTGTTTTCACGTTGTTTATGTCTAGACGTTGCCCAGTTCTCTGACATTGTTTTCACGTTGTTTATGTCTATACGTTGCCCAGTTCTCTGACATTATTTTCACGTTGTTTATGTCTAGACATTGCCCAGTTCTCTGACATTATCTCTACGTTGTTTATGTCTAGACGTTGCCCAGTTCTCTTATATTGTTTTCACGTTGTTTATGTCTAGATGTTGCCCAGTTCTCTGACATTGTTTTCACGTTGTTTATGTCTCGACGTTGCCCAGTTCTCTGACATTGTTTTCACGTTGTTTGTGTCTAGACGTTGCCCAGTTCTCTGACATTGTTTTCACGTTGTTTATGTCTCGACGTTGCCCAGTTCTCTGACATTGTTTTCACGTTGTTTGTGTCTCGACGTTGCCCAGTTCTCTGACATTGTTTTCACGTTGTTTATGTCTAGACGTTGCCCAGTTCTCTGACATTGTTTTCACGTTGTTTATGTCTAGACGTTGCCCAGTTCTCTGACATTGTTTTCACGTTGTTTATGTCTAGACGTTGCCCAGTTCTCTGACATTGTTTTCATGTTGTTTATGTCTATACGTTGCCCAGTTCTCTGACATTGTTTTCACGTTGTTTATGTCTAGACGTTGCCCAGTTCTCTGACATTGTTTTCACGTTGTTTATGTCTAGACGTTGCCCAGTTCTCTGACATTGTTTTCACGTTGTTTATGTCCGATGTTGCCCAGTTCTGTGACATTGTTTTCACGTTGTTTATGTCCAGACGTTGCCCAGTTCTCTGACATTGTTTTCACGTTGTTTATATTTCGACGTTGTCCAGTTCTGTGACATTGTTTTCACGTTGTTTATGTCCAGACGTTGCCCAGTTCTCTGACATTGTTTTCACGTTGTTTACGTCTAGACGTTGCCCAGTTCTCTGACATTGTCTCCACGTTGTTTCTATCTAGACGTTGCCCAGTTCTCTGACATTGTTTTCACGTTGTTTATGTCTAGACGTTGCCCAGTTCTCTGACATTGTTTTCACGTTGTTTATGTCCAGACGTTGCCCAGTTCTCTGACATTGTTTTCACGTTGTTTACGTCTAGACGTTGCCCAGTTCTCTGACATTGTCTCCACGTTGTTTCTATCTAGACGTTGCCATGTTCTCTGACATTGTTTTCACGTTGTTTATGTCTAGACGTTGCCCAGTTCTCTGACATTGTTTTCACGTTGTTTATGTCTAGACGTTGTCCAGTTCTCTGACATTGTTTTCACGTTGTTTATGTCTAGACGTTGCCCAGTTCTCTTACATTGTTTTCACATTGTTTATGTCTAGACGTTGCCCAGTTGTCTGACATTGTTTTAACGTTGTTTATGTGTAGACGTTGCCCAGTTCTCTGACATTGTTTTCACGTTGTTTATGTCTAGACGTTGCCCAGTTCTCTGACATATGTTTTCACGTTGCCTAGTTTTCTGACACTATTTTTAACGTTTTTTATGTCTAGACGTTGCCCAGTTCTCTGACATTGTTTTCACGTTGTTTATGTCTAGACGTTGCCCAGTTCTCTGACATTGATTTCACGTTGTTTATGTCTATACGTTGCCCAGTTCTCTGACATTGTTTTCACGTTGGTTATGTCTAGACATTGCCCAGTTCTCTGACATTGTCTCTACGTTGTTTATGTCTAGACGTTGCCCAGTTCTCTTACATTGTTTTCACGTTGTTTATAGCCAGATGTTGCCCAGTTCTCTGACATTGTTTTCACGTTGTCTATGTCTAGACTTTGTCCAGTTCTCTGACATTGTTTTCACATTGTTTATGTCTAGACGTTGCCCAGTTTTCTGACATTATTTTCACGATGTTTATGTCTAGACGTTGCCCAGTTCTCTGACATTGTTTTCACGTTGTTTATGTCTATACGTTGCCTAGTTCTGTGACATTGTTTTCACGTTGTTTATGTCTATACGTGGCCCAGTTATCTGACATTGTTTTCACGTTGTTTATGTCTAGGCGTTGCCCAGTTCTCTGACATTGTTTTCACGTTGTTTATATCTAGACGTTGCCCAGTTCTCTGACATTGTTTTCACGTTGTTTATGTCTAGACGTTGCCCAGTTCTCTGACATTGTTTTCACGTTGTTTATGTCTAGACTTTGTCCAGTTCTCTGACATTTTTTTCACGATGTTTATGTCTAGACGTTGCCCAGTTCTCTGACATTGTTTTCACGTTGTTTTTGTCTAGACGTGGCCCAGTTCTCTGAAATTGTTTTCACGTTGTTTATGTCTATACGTTGCCCAGTTCTCTGACATTGTTTTCACGTTGTTTATGTCTATATGTTGCCCAGTTCTCTGACATTGTTTTCACGTTGTTTATGTCTAGACGTTGCCCAGTTCTCTGACATTATTTTCACGTTGTTTATGTCTAGACGTTGCCCAGTTCTCTGACATTGTTTTCACGTTGTTTATGTCTATATGTTGCCCAGTTCTCTGACATTGTTTTCACGTTGTTTATGTCTAGACGTTGCCCAGTTCTCTGACATTGTTTTCACGTTGTTTATATCTAGACGTTGCCCAGTTCTCTGACATTGTTTTCACGTTGTTTATGTCTAGACGTTGCCCAGTTCTCTGACATTGTTTTCACGTTGTTTATGTCTAGACGTTGCCCAGTTCTCTGACATTGTTTTCACATTGTTTATGTCTAGACGTTGCCCAGTTCTCTGACATTGTTTTCATGTTGTTTATGTCTAGACGTTGCCCAGTTCTCTGACATTTTTTTCACGTTGTTTATGTCTAGACGTTGCCCAGTTCTCTGACATTACCTCCACGTTGTATATATCTAGACGTTGCCCAGTTCTCTGACATTGTTTTCACGTTGTTTATGTCTAGACGTTGCCCAGTTCTTTTACATTGTTTTCACGTTGTTTATGTCTATACGTTGCCCAGTTCTCTGACATTGTTTTCACGTTGTTTATGTCTAGACATTGCCCAGTTCTCTGACATTGTCTCTACGTTGTTTATGTCTAGACGTTGCCCAGTTCTCTTACATTGTTTTCACGTTGTTTATGTCTAGATGTTGCCCAGTTCTCTGACATTGTTTTCACGTTGTTTATGTCTCGACGTTGCCCAGTTCTCTGACATTGTTTTCACGTTGTTTGTGTCTAGACGTTGCCCAGTTCTCTTACATTGTTTTCACGTTGTTTATGTCTAGACGTTGCCCAGTTCTCTGACATTGTTTTCACGTTGTTTATGTCTAGACGTTGCCCAGTTCTCTGACATTGTTTTCACGTTGTTTATGTCTAGACGTTGCCCAGTTCTCTGACATTGTTTTCACGTTGTTTATGTCTAGACGTTGCCCAGTTCTCTGACATTGTTTTCATGTTATTTATGTCCAGACGTTGCCCAGTTCTCTGACATTGTTTTCACGTTGTTTATGTCTAGACGTTGCCCAGTTCTCTGACATTGTTTTCACGTTGTTTATGTCTAGACGTTGCCCAGTTCTCTGACATTGTTTTCACGTTGTTTATGTTCAATGTTGCCCAGTTCTGTGACATTGTTTTCACGTTGTTTATGTCCAGACGTTGCCCAGTTCTCTGACATTGTTTTCACGTTGTTTATATTTCGACGTTGTCCAGTTCTATCACATTGTTTTCACGTTGTTTATGTCCAGACGTTGCCCAGTTCTCTGACATTGTTTTCACGTTGTTTACGTCTAGACGTTGCCCAGTTCTCTGACATTGTCTCCACGTTGTTTCTATCTAGACGTTGCCCAGTTCTCTGACATTGTTTTCACGTTGTTTATGTCTAGACGTTGCCCAGTTCTCTTAAATTGTTTTCACATTGTTTATGTCTAGACGTTGCCCAGTTGTCTGACATTGTTTTAACGTTGCCTAGTTTTCTGACACTATTTTTCACGTTGTTTATGTCTAGACGTTGCCCAGTTCTCTGACATTGTTTTCACGTTGTTTATGTCTAGACGTTGCCCAGTTCTCTGACATTGATTTCACGTTGTTTATGTCTATACGTTGCCCAGTTCTCTGACATTGTTTTCACGTTGTTTATGTCTAGACATTGCCCAGTTCTCTGACATTGTCTCTACGTTGTTTATGTCTAGACGTTGCCCAGTTCTCTTACATTGTTTTCACGTTCTTTATAGCTAGATGTTGCTCAGTTCTCTGACATTGTTTTCACGTTGTTTATGTCTAGACGTTGTCCAGTTCTCTGACATTGTTTTCACATTGTTTATGTCTAGACGTTGTCTAGTTCTCTGACATTGTCTCCACGTTGTTTCTATCTAGACGTTGCCCAGTTCTCTGACATTGTTTTCACGTTGTTTATGTCTAGACGTTGCCCAGTTCTCTGACATTGTTTTCACGTTGTTTATGTCTAGACGTTGCCCAGTTCTCTGACATTGTTTTCACGTTGTTTATGTCTAGACATTGCCCAGTTCTCTGACATTGTCTCCACGTTGTTTTTTCTAGACGTTGCCCAGTTGTCTGACATTGTTTTAACGTTGCCTAGTTTTCTGACACTATTTTTCACGTTGTTTATGTCTAGACGTTGCCCAGTTCTCTGACATTGTTTTCACGTTGTTTATGTCTAGACGTTGCCCAGTTCTCTGACATTGATTTCACGTTGTTTCTGTCTATACGTTGCCCAGTTCTCTGACATTGTTTTCACGTTGTTTATGTCTAGACATTGCCCAGTTCTCTGACATTGTCTCTACGTTGTTTATGTCTAGACGTTGCCCAGTTCTCTTACATTGTTTTCACGTTGTTTATGTCTAGACGTTGCCCAGTTCTCTGACATTGTTTTCACGTTGTTTATATCTAGACGTTGCCCAGTTCTCTGACATTGATTTCACGTTGTTTCTGTCTATACGTTGCCCAGTTCTCTGACATTGTTTTCACGTTGTTTATGTCTAGACATTGCCCAGTTCTCTGACATTGTCTCTACGTTGTTTATGTCTAGACGTTGCCCAGTTCTCTTACATTGTTTTCACGTTGTTTATGTCTAGACGTTGCCCAGTTCTCTGACATTGTTTTCACGTTGTTTATATCTAGACGTTGCCCAGTTCTCTGACATTGTTTTCACGTAGTTTATGTCTAGACGTTGCCCAGTTCTCTGACATTGTTTTCACGTTGTTTATAACTAGACTTTGTCCAGTTCTCTGACATTGTTTTCACGATGTTTATGTCTAGACGTTGCCCAGTTCTCTGACATTGTTTTCACGTTGTTTTTGTCTAGACGTGGCCCAGTTCTCTTACATTGTTTTCACGTTGTTTATGTCTATACGTTGCCCAGTTCTCTGACATTGTTTTCACGCTGTTTATGTCTCGACGTTGCCCAGTTCTCTGACATTGTTTTCACGTTGTTTATGTCTATATGTTGCCCAGTTCTCTGACATTGTTTTCATGTTGTTTATGTCTAGACGTTTCCCGGTTCTCTGACATTGTTTTCACGTTGTTTATGGCTAGACGTTGCCCAGTTCTCTGACATTGTTTATCACGTTGTTTATGTCTCGACGTTGCCCAGTTCTCTGACATTGTTTTCACGTTGTTTTTTCTAGACGTTGCCCAGTTCTCTGACATTGTTTTCACGTTGTTTATGTCTAGACGTTGCCCAATTCTCTGACATGGTTTTCACGTTGTTTATGTCTAGACGTTGTCCAGTTCTCTGACATTGTTTTCCCATTGTTTATGTCTAGACGTTGCCCAGTTCTCTGACATTATTTTCACGATGTTTATGTCTAGACGTTGCCCAGTTCTCTGACATTGTTTTCACGTTGTTTATGTCTATACGTTGCCCAGTTCTCTGACATTGTTTTCACGTTGTTTATGTCTATACGTCGCCCAGTTATCTGACATTGTTTTCACGTTGTTTATGTCTAGACGTTGCCCAGTTCTCTGACATTGTTTTCACGTTGCCTAGTTTTCTGACACTGTTTTCACGTTGTTTATGTCTAGACGTTGCCCAGTTCTCTGACATTGTTTTCACGTTGTTTATGTCTAGACGTTGCCCAGTTCTCTGACATTGTTTTCACATTGTTTATGTCTAGACGTTGCCCAGTTCTCCGACATTGTTTTCACGTCGTTAATGTCTAGACGTTTCCCAGTTGTCTTACATTGTTTTAAAGTTGTTTATGTGAAGACGTTGCCCAGTTCTCTTACATTATTTTCACGTTGTTTATTTCTAGACGTTGCCCAGTTCTCTGACATAGTTTTCACGTTGCCTAGTTTTCTGACACTGTTTTCACGTTGTTTATGTTTAGACGTTGCCCAGTTCTCTGACATTGTTTTCACGTTGTTTATGTCTAGACGTTGCCCAGTTCTCTGACATTGTTTTCACGTTGTTTATGTCTAGACGTTTCCCAGTTCTCTGACATTGTCTCCACGTTGTTTATGTCTAGACGTTGCCCAGTTCTCTGACATTGTTTTCACGTTGTTTATATCAAGACGTTGCCCAGTTCTCTTACATTGTCTCCACGTTGTTTATGTCTAGACGTTGCCCAGTTCTCTGACATTGTCTCCGCGTTGTTTACGTCTAGACGTTGCCCAGTTCTCTGACATAGTCTCTACGTTGTTTATGTCTAGACGTTCCGCAGTTCTCTGACATTGTTTTCACGTTGTTTATGTCTAGACGTTGCCCAGTTCTCTGACATTGTTTTCACTTTGTTTATGTCTAGACGTTGTCCAGTTCTCTGACATTGTTTTCACATTGTTTATGTCTAGACGTTGCCCAGTTCTCTAACAATTTTCACGTTGTTTATGTCTAGACGTTGCCCAGTTCTCTGACATTGTTTTCAGGGTTGTTTATGTCTAGACGTTGCCCAGTTGTTTTACATTGTCTCCACGTTGTTTATGTCTAGACGTTGCCCAGTTCTCTGACATTGTTTTTACGTTGTTTATGTCTAGACGTTGCCCAGTTCTCTGACATTGTTTTCACATTGTTTATGTTTAGACGTTGCCCAGTTCACTGACATTGTTTTCACGTTGTTTATGTCTAGACGTTGCCCAGTTCTCTGACATTGTTTTCACGTTGTTTATGTCTAGACGTTGCCCAGTTCTCTGACATTGTTTTTACGTTGTTTATGTCTAGACGTTGCCCAGTTCTCTGACATTGTTTTCACGTTGTTTATGTCTAGACGTTGCCCAGTTATCTGATATTGTTTTTACGTTTTTTATGTCTAGACGTTGCCCAGTTCTCTTACATTGTTTTTACGTTGTTTATGTCCAGACGTGGCCCAGTTCTCTGACATTGTTTCACGCTGTTTATGTCTATAAGTTGCCCAGTTCTCGGACATTGTTTTCACGTTGTTTATGTCTAGACGTTGCCCAGTTCTCTTACATTGTTTTCACGTTGTTTATGTGTAGACGTTGCCCAGTTCTCTGACATTGTTTATCACGTTGTTTATGTCTCGACGTTGCCCAGTTCTCTGACATTGTTTTCACGTTGTTTTTTCTAGACGTTGCCCAGTTCTCTGACATTGTTTTCACGTTGTTTATGTCTAGACGTTGCCCAATTCTCTGACATGGTTTTCACGTTGTTTATGTCTAGACGTTGTCCAGTTCTCTGACATTGTTTTCCCATTGTTTATGTCTAGACGTTGCCCAGTTCTCTGACATTATTTTCACGATGTTTATGTCTAGACGTTGCCCAGTTCTCTGACATTGTTTTCACGTTGTTTATGTCTATACGTTGCCCAATTCTCTGACATTGTTTTCACGTTGTTTATGTCTATACGTCGCCCAGTTATCTGACATTGTTTTCACGTTGTTTATGTCTAGACGTTGCCCAGTTCTCTGACATTGTTTTCACGTTGCCTAGTTTTCTGACACTGTTTTCACGTTGTTTATGTCTAGACGTTGCCCAGTTCTCTGACATTGTTTTCACGTTGTTTATGTCTAGACGTTGCCCAGTTCTCTGACATTGTTTTCACATTGTTTATGTCTAGACGTTGCCCAGTTCTCCGACATTGTTTTCACGTCGTTTATGTCTAGACGTTTCCCAGTTGTCTTACATTGTTTTAAAGTTGTTTATGTGAAGACGTTGCCCAGTTCTCTTACATTATTTTCACGTTGTTTATTTCTAGACGTTGCCCAGTTCTCTGACATAGTTTTCACGTTGCCTAGTTTTCTGACACTGTTTTCACGTTGTTTATGTTTAGACGTTGCCCAGTTCTCTGACATTGTTTTCACGTTGTTTATGTCTAGACGTTGCCCAGTTCTCTGACATTGTTTTCACGTTGTTTATGTCTAGACGTTTCCCAGTTCTCTGACATTGTCTCCACGTTGTTTATGTCTAGACGTTGCCCAGTTCTCTGACATTGTTTTCACGTTGTTTATATCTAGACGTTGCCCAGTTCTCTTACATTGTCTCCACGTTGTTTATGTCTAGACGTTGCCCAGTTCTCTGACATTGTCTCCACGTTGTTTACGTCTAGACGTTGCCCAGTTCTCTGACATAGTCTCTACGTTGTTTATGTCTAGACGTTCCGCAGTTCTCTGACATTGTTTTCACGTTGTTTATGTCTAGACGTTGCCCAGTTCTCTGACATTGTTTTCACTTTGTTTATGTCTAGACGTTGTCCAGTTCTCTGACATTGTTTTCACATTGTTTATGTCTAGACGTTGCCCAGTTCTCTAACAATTTTCACGTTGTTTATGTCTAGACGTTGCCCAGTTCTCTGACATTGTTTTTACGTTGTTTATGTCTAGACGTTGCCCAGTTCTCTGACATTGTTTTCACATTGTTTATGTTTAGACGTTGCCCAGTTCACTGACATTGTTTTCACGTTGTTTATGTCTAGACGTTGCCCAGTTCTCTGACATTGTTTTCACGTTGTTTATGTCTAGACGTTGCCCAGTTCTCTGACATTGTTTTTACGTTGTTTATGTCTAGACGTTGCCCAGTTCTCTGACATTGTTTTCACGTTGTTTATGTCTAGACGTTGCCCAGTTATCTGATATTGTTTTCACGTTTTTTATGTCTAGACGTTGCCCAGTTCTCTTACATTGTTTTTACGTTGTTTATGTCCAGACGTGGCCCAGTTCTCTGACATTGTTTCACGCTGTTTATGTCTATAAGTTGCCCAGTTCTCTGACATTGTTTTCACGTTGTTTATGTCTAGACGTTGCCCAGTTCTCTTACATTGTTTTCACGTTGTTTATGTGTAGACGTTGCCCAGTTCTCTGACATTGTTTTCACGTTGTTTATGTCTAGACGTTGTCCAGTTCTCTGACATTGTTTTCACGTTGTTTATGTCTAGACGTTGCCCAGTTCTCTGACATTGTTTTTACGTTGTTTATGTCTAGACGTTGCCCAGTTCTTTTACATTGTTTTCACATTGTTTATGTCTAGACGTTGCCCAGTTGTCTGACATTGTTTTAACGTTGTTTATGTGTAGACGTTGCCCAGTTCTCTGACATTGTTTTCACGTTGTTTATGTCTAGACGTTGCCCAGTTCTCTGACATTGTTTTCACGTTGCCTAGTTTTCTGACACTGTTTTTCACGTTGTTTATGTCTAGACGTTGCCCAGTTCTCTGACATTGTTTTCACGTTGTTTATGTCTAGACGTTGCCCAGTTCTCTGACATTGTTCTCACGTTGTTTATATCTAGACGTTGCCCAGTTCTCTGTCATTGTCTTCACGTTGTTTATGTCTAGACGTTGCCCAGTTCTCTGACATTGTCTCCACGTTGTTTATGTCTAGACGTTGCCCAGTTCTCTGACATTGTCTCCACGTTGTTTATGTCTAGACGTTGCCTAGTTCTCTGACATTGTCTCCACGTTGTTTATGTCTAGACGTTGCCCAGTTCTCTGACATTGTCTCCACGTTGTTTATGTCTAGACGTTGCCCAGTTCTCTGACATTGTCTCCACGTTGTTTATGTCTAGACGTTGCCCAGTTCTCTGACATTGTCTCTACGTTGTTTATGTCTAGACGTTGCCCAGTTCTCTGACATTGTCTCCACGTTGTTTATGTCTAGACGTTGCCCAGTTCTCTGACATTGTCTCCACGTTGTTTATGTCTAGACTTTGCCCAGTTCTCTGACATTGTTTTCACGTTGTTTATGTCTAGACGTTGCCCAGTTTTCCGGATAAAGGTTTCTGTTGTGCAGAATTCTTTAAGGCTACCAAATAACGTTACTTTGAAATGTCTCTCCGTGTCCCAGTGCCCAGTACACAATTCCTTACGTATTTTAAAGTATTGTAAAGCATGTTCTTCTAGATCGAATGGCCAGTCGTCTTTAGAGGATATATATGTGTGTTTACGTTTTCCTTATTTTTCTATTCCCCCCAAGACGTGTGCGTTGCACTATGTTTTTATTTTGTCCTTGTCGGGCTAGTGCATCCGACTTCGGCATGCATTTTCTTTAAAGTTCTGCTTCCTCCTGAACTTTCTAAGAGTTTGCTTCCCCGGGATAACGGCCAGTGCTGTGATGAGGAGCGAACCCAGTACCTCCGGGTTGTAAGCCATGTCACTTAACCAGTAGACCACGCCTTCCCTTCCTGCCTGCACCACTTTCCATGGCAATGCATTCCAAGCATTCACCCCTGGCCCATTAACAAATATTTCCTGGACCTTTCTTTAGTTAATTTGTAGCTATGCCCTCTTGTTCTTAAAGGTGGTTGTATTTTGGGGGAAAAAAACTAGTCATACTCAAATTTATCAGTTCCTTTGATTATCTTATAAACCTGTATTAAGTCTCGTGACGTCGGTTAACGAAGTCCTGGTTAGAGAATATCCTTTGGCAACCTCTAATACTCCCTGCGGTAGACATGTCCCAACCATCGAAGATATTGCTGGCTTAACAAGGAATACATGCTGCAAGCCATGTCACTTAACCACTAGACAACGCCTTCTTCATATCCATAGAAGATATCCTTTGGATGCCTCTAATACTCCATGCTTTAAACATGTCCCAACCATCGAAGATGTCGCTGGCTCAACAAGGAATACATGCTGCAAGTCATGTCACTTAACCACTAGACAACGCCTTCTTCATATCCATAGAAGATATCCTTTGGATGCCTCTAATACTCCATGCTTTAAACATGTCCCAACCATCGAAGATGTCGCTGGCTCAACAAGGAATACATGCTGCAAGTCATGTCACTTAACCACTAGACAACGCCTTCTTCATATACATAGAAGATATCCTTTGGATGCCTCTAATACTCCATGCTTTAAACATGTCCCAACCATCGAAGATGTCGCTGGCTCAACAAGGAATACATGCTGCAAGTCATGTCACTTAACCACTAGACAACGCCTTCTTCATATACATAGAAGATATCCTTTGGATGCCTCTAATACTCCATGTTTTAAACACGTCCCAACCATCGAAGATGTCGCTGGCTCAACAAGGAATACATGCTGCAAGTCATGTCACTTAACCACTAGACAACGCCTTCTTCATATCCATAGAAGATATCCTTTGGATGCCTCTAATACTCCATGCTTTAAACATGTCCCAACCATCGAAGATGTCGCTGGCTCAACAAGGAATACATACTGCAAGTGTTTGCACTCTCTCTTACCCCCCAATCCACAGTGTACGATGTAGGTACGTCATGGCAAAGATGTCCAGCCGCCGTTCTCACTTATTGTAGGTTCTCCAAGTCTCGCTTTCAGAGATTGCCAAGAACGTAGTTCTGATTGGCTCAGCCCTTGGTGCAATGAGACAGCGCATTGTTCTCTCATTATCTCTTCGTCAGGAAGGCCATTTCGGTATTTGCTTTGCCAAGCATACTCTCTCTTTCTCCAGCGAGAGAGTGTGGCTCATGGCCTGCCCCTAATACAATTATTTTTTTAAAACTAGGTTACACATACATGAGCATAACTTCTTAACCGTTGGTCTAATCAAAATGTTTTTAGTTCCATAAGTGTAAAAGATTGTGTCCTATTTATATGTCAAATTTCATTAAGCTATCTGTATTTGTTTTTGAATAATCTTGAGAAAATTATGAAAATGAATTTGATTGTTTTCGGACCAAACTACCATATTTTCAGTATTTTTTTCCTAAAAATATTTTACATTTACCTCTAAAAACTAATTTTCCTTGAATCTTTAACAATTATGTACCTACAGAAAGCATTGTTTCCAGCAGATATACTCAAATTCCACTGGGGGGGGGGGGGGGGGGGTTAACCTGTCCTTAAGTGAAGCTGTTGACGACCTCCAAAGGGACGCCGTCGGCCGTTCCACACTTCGATTCAAAGACGTAAAACGAAAATGAAGTCCTGTGACATCCCATCCGAAGGCTGGGAAACAATTGCTCAGGATCGAGTTGTTTTGAGACAGTCAGTCCGATTGGGCATAGTTACTGGCGACGCTCGTAGAGACCGCCTGGTTGCAGAGAAAAGAGAAAGATTAAATAAATCAAGGAACATCCCGGCAAGCCAGCCTCCTCAGCATGGTTATACGATCTGTGGCAAGGACTGTCACTCGCGGATCGGCCTTAACAGAAGTAGCAAACAATGCGGAAATACAGGTGACAGAACTGGACAAAACTCGCAGGGCGCCACGCGCTTGGTCTACATAGACTGAGACACCTTTGAATGTAAGGCAGGTTAGGCTGGTATGTGTGTTTGCTGCTTGTCAGCACGTACGCCTAGTTGATAGGGTCAAATGTAGGCAGTGTAAGGGGTTATTCAATCTGTTATGTCCTGTTCTCTAGCGGAACAGGATACTTTGCTAATTTCATGGAAAGAGAAGAAAACAAATGTGGAGAGCGACTCAGTGGTCTCAATGTAAGGTGTTCCCCTCGAGCGCCGGAGGTAGCGGGTTCGAGCCACGGGGGAGACCGTGATTCTCTAGGTAGCGAAATCGGACTCCTGGGTTCAGTGTCGAACACGTTAAAAATTCCTTGGCAGTTTTAAAGATGAAGATCTCGAGCAATGTATGTTCTCTCTGACATATCTCTTAGCAGAACACCCAAGGTTGGCCAAACAGTGGATCCCATCCCACTGCAATATTGAAGGCAATGAAGCTGCAGACAAACTAGCAAAGTGTGGAGGAGCATCCCCACAAACAGACTTGAGTATCACATATACGGAGACCAAGATGTTAATTAAAGCCAACTTCAGGGTAAAATTGGCCTATCAACACCCCGACTTCCGAAAAGAAGACAGTTACTTTAACTTAACTAGAGAAGAGCAAGTCATCATCTTGAGAACTGGGCATAACAGACTCAAGGGTCATCCTTACAACAAAATGAGAATTGGGACAGATGACACGTGGAGATACCATGACCGTGGAACACATCCTACAAAGCTGCACGCTTGCGCAAGAAAAGAGAGAGAGAACAATGCTGGCCTCGTGAGACAGATATGAGACAAAAGCTGTATGGAGATAAAACAGCATTACAAACAACGGTGTCCTTTGTAAGAAAAACCAGGACCTTGATCTGAGGATGAACGAAGAAGAAGAAGAAGTATTGTTTATTACTTATTTTCGTCATGTCGTTTAGCATAACACTAGCTGAAAGCAATGGCTTCAAGATTTTGAGCAGTACATGAACTGTAGCGACCCATAGCTCACTGCTAGCGTCAGGGCCAGCGTCCCTAAGCTGCAAAGATCTTTCCTCAACTCCCCGTGGTGATCCTGGATAACGGGCTGCAGCAGGACAGACTGTCTAAGGAGAAGGGATCGAAGAGGGAAGGCTAATTTGGTACCCAAAACACCATGATGAAGTCGGATGTGTCGGAAAGTTACAAATATCGAATTGAAGCTGTGAACTACAATACAACACATTCAGTTCTCCGGACTTGATCCTGCTACTTGCAACCCCTCTTCAGGACTTGGTAGCAGCAGATTTGAGAGCGAACTAAGAAGTCGACGAAACTGAGAACGGTACACGAAGAAAAAATGGAAAATAGACGTTCTAACTTAGCCGCTCCTCTTCTACCGTGAGGTGTAGAGGTTTTCTAGAGAGGACGCCACACTGCTCTATCCGCCGTCTTTTTCATGGCCTCTTTTCAATCCATCCTTCTATCACTTAGGGACTGTCGTATGTTGTCTTTCCAATGTACTTTGGGAAGTCCTGGGGGTCTACGTACTTGACTTTTTATTTGCAATGATCGCTTTGGCATCCGATCTTCTTCCATTCTACAGACATGGCCAAACCACTGTAGTTGGGACTGCTCCACTCGTGTCTGCAGGGGTTGAACTTCAAGATTACTACGTATTGTCTGGTTACGGATCTTGTCCCTTTTCGTCACCTGGACCGCCTTTCTTAGGTACCTTATTTCTGAAGTTTGAAATTGCCTTTCTTGGGCTGCAGTCATTGCCCACGATTCACATCCATATGTCAGGACAGGCACATATGTCGAGCAGTATATATCCAGAAGATAGACGTTCCAGGGGCAAACATTTAAAGAGTCTGTCAGATTGCATCATTAAGGCAAGAGCGAGATGACAATGACACTGGGGATCCATTGCAGCACTTCTGGGATCATTGCTCATTTAGACTGAAAATTCGTGTTCCGCAATAAATTCCGTCTGTTTTAGGGTCCGAATACCACCTTAGTTTCTCTTCGAGGGGAGTCGGCGTGGGCCATATCTTCTTCTCGTATCTGTGTGCTGGGGGCATGAGCTGCAGTGGTCAGCGACCCATAGGTCACTATTAGCGTCAGGGCCAGCGAACCAGAGCTGCCAAAACTCTTCTACGCCTCCACGCGGTGATCCTGGATAACAGGCTGCAATAGGGCAGACTGGCTAAGGAAAAGGGATCGAATAGGGAATGCTAACCCGGTACTCAAAAAATGCTTGCTGAAGTCGGATGGGGGTCAGAAGGCTCGATGAAACAGCACTTGGCTATGGTATGGAGATAAACGCTGGAAAGACCAAATTGACTTGGCTTGGCTTGGTTTGGCTTGGCTTCGTTCGTTCTCAATCTCCCGCTACCAAACCCTGAAAGCGGCTTAAGTAGCAGAATCTAGTCCAGAGAACGGAATACGTTGTGTCGTAGTTTACAGCTTGACTGCGATATTTGCACATTTCGGTCCAACACATCCGACTTCAGCAAGCATTTGTTGAGTACCGGGTTAGCATTCCCTCTTCGATTAATTCTCCTTAGCCAGTCTGTCCTGCTGCAGCCTGTTATCCAGGTTCACCGGATGTAGGTGTAGAAGATTCTTGGCAGCTCTGGTTCGCTGGCCCTGACGCTAGTAGTCAGCTATGGGTCACTGACCACTGCAGCTCATGCGCTGCTCAGCGTCTTGATCCCGAAAGACCAAATTAATGACCAACAACGCCGAAGGCTTCTACAGCAGGATAAAAGCTAACGGCCAGGAACTCGAAGTGGTTGACCGTGTAACAGACCTCACTGTTTTCCCTGGCCGTTATTCTAACTCAGAACATTCTCCCACTCATCCACATCATCATGACCACACTGCAAATAATATAGCAGGCCGTCCCAAAAAGAGGTCGGAGTACAACATAAAAGAATGGACCAATCTCCGAACAGAAGAGGCACAGGCAGTGGCCGCTGACAGATAAGGTTGGCGTAGGGTTGTGAGGATGTCTTCATGTGTGCCCCAACGACCTCACCTAGTCAGGGGGTGACCTGACCTGACCTGGAGTTGATCGGGTATAACTTACTGAATTTTACAGTCAACCCAGCCCTTACAGACTAGTCCATGAAAATGACGCATCAAAAGTTGGAAACAGCTGACACAGGTCCCCTTGATCGAATTACGATCAAGTTTGTACCACGATTTTCTCATGCAAATGGTTTTTGTGTTGTGGAACCATTTCTGCTGCGATATTAAGAGCTTCAAATTCGTCTCTGAAGTTGCTTTGGAACTTGCACAGGACTATAGATTTGATTATCTTCTCCGTATTTATTTCACTTGATCTAACTAATTCACTATTAAAACAGCGCCTTGCAAAATATTCGCTGTTCTGAACCTTTTGACGATAAACGGGTAATTGCATTCTTCTGTTTTCGCTCGCTTTCAAATAATCACATCTTTTGTCCTCATTAATTTATCGGTATGTGTCATGTTTCTCTCGTTACTATACGGTTTAACCTTCAGATGTCACTCAATTGTCTCATTAGAAGCTCCGTTATGTGCCCTTCCAAATGCTACAATCTCTTATTCTTATAATCCTCAGATCTGACTTATATACATGTATTTATTTTTCCACTATTAAAACAGCGCTTCTTGAAATTATTCTCAGCTTTGAAAGTATCGATCAAAAGCGACTGATCGGAAGGGACCCGCGGCAGTTCCGTTATGTGTCTTGTTGCATCATAGCCCAGGCGGAGCCCGTTCTTGAGGAGCCCGTCAACCCACCCTCCCTTGCCACAAACCATTTTATTACTCCCATCCCATCATGCATCATTCGTGATCACGTGACCCTCCCGATTCCAGGGCTTACCTAATATTTTTCCTGGCTAGACAGACCAATAGCTGCAAGGAGTTTATACCACGTGACAGATTTTCCCTTGAAATAATGTATTCCCGTTAAAGTTCGGGAAACTTCGGGAGCACCTCTGTCGAACCAGAAACTTTCATCAACAGCCGCCATGTTTGCTGGTTGTGAACGGATGAAATAGTGAACATTTTGTGTTTTATTTTATATCTGGAATGATTGTTTGATACGGGACATCGGCAAGGTTGTTTATTGAGTGTTCATCTAATGTTTTAGTCGGTTAAAAGGTGACTTCACGCGTCTAGTTTGTGGAAAATAGTGATTTCACGTAAGTAGTTACTGTCGCGGCGCTTTGTGGCAGGGGCTGGCGATTGGATCGGAGGTCGACGCGAAGTCGGCGGTGTCCGTCATCATGTTGCAAAAATAAATTCTTCCATTGTTAAAAGTTTGGATTGCATACGTTCTAATAATGATTGACTTCGCCACTAAAAACATTTTATGCGGATAATATTTTTCGTTACGATGCTGTGGATGAAAAATAATCGTCGGCTCTTGAAATCTTAGCGCTGTGTTGAATGTAAACATGGCCGAACACCAACTTGGGCCTCCAACTAACAAGAAGCCCAGACTAGGATCTCCGTCTCTGAACACTCCTAGTGAAGGCAATGGTAAGGCCTGGCTTGTCTCTGTCATTTTTTACTGTAACCCGATCTAACAATGACAATCGCCTCTCTCGTGTATGATTCCTTTTACAACTCCGCATTTTACCGGGTTATTAATTGATTATGCAGATCTAATGGCGCTCAGCTGAGTAAGTGCAGGCATGTATCATGTTTGTATCAGATACATGTAACGATGATAAATGTCTTCCTTTAGCCAAAATTAACTTCGTTAAGTTGCATACGCATCACGGCAAAGTTCACGTTTCTGTTAAATTAGTTTAAATTAGATGTTATTGCTCAAATGCCACAAAAAAAAATATGGAACATGTTTCTTACTTTCTTGGAATTGCATTTGATTTTTCATTTTGTATTGTTTATTGGAGATAAGTTAGCATTCGTTGCACTTTTTCTTAAGTTGAATGCTGATAGTGATATTGATGTATTTTGAAGATGGACTTTTGTCAGGCACACTCGTCCTAACAAAAAAACTTGTTTTTGTGTTATTTATCTTTGTTCTTTGAACACCAAACAAGGTGCACGTATCATTGTATGTGGTAGAAACAAGTGCACTCCAGTTTGAACAGTTACACTTACAGTGTGTCAGTTACTATCACCACTTTTCATAGTTCTTGTATCTTGTTTAGAGTTAGACCCATAGATGTTGAGCCCACAGATGATCATTTGCCAAATAAAGTCTTTTTTGCCCTTCATCTCTTTCTGCTTCCATATGGAGCCCACATAACTGCCTGTTATTAAATGGGAGTTGGTGCCGTTCATTCTTCTAATCCAGCCACATGCATGCCTGATGTATGTCCACTGTTTTTTGTGTGTGTGATGGTACAAACAAATAGCTGATTGGTGATTTCTCACATTAGCTTGAAAGTTGCATTGTTAGCTGATTGGTGATTTCTCACATTAGCTTGAAAGTTGCATTGTTAGCTGATTGGTGATTTCTCACATTAGCTTGAAAGTTGCATTGTTGGTCTTACATTCTTTCCAGACAATGTTCACAAATTTTTAAAGACATTTATTTTCAGAAGAATCCACTCAGTTGATCTTCTAGTGTTTTGTCATTTTGCAGTCTTTGCATACAAATGTTAACACTGAGCTTTGTGTAAAGCATTCACTGATTCAGTTTATTTTCTAGTGTCTTTGTCATTTTCCAGCCTTTGCATGCAAATGTTAACACAGCGCTTTGTGTGTTTGCTCAATAATCTTGATTTCAACATTTTTTTCAGTTAGTTGAAGGCAGATGTTACAATGGATTGAAATGAAATTTATTTTGCACTATCTCCATCTCCTGTCATTTCACTTAGACTACCAAATAAGTGAAAGAGACTACCGAATAAGTGAAAGTTTTAACTTTTTGGTCTAACACTCAGTTCTCCATCCATTCAGCTTGATATCAGCAGCTTTATAAAAAAATAAAGGGCTTTCGTCTTTGATTGATACATTTAACTGGATTACCTATCTGTTCTGAGAAGTGGCAAAACAGATTTTTTCCTATGCTTCCAAGTTCAAGAGTTGGACTGTAGAGCCAAATCATCTGCAAAATTGAGATCTTCTAGAGTTTTATTCTCTGACCATTTTATGCCTAAATGTTTGTCGTGGGCATATTTGCGTTAAAATCCAAGCTATAGTTATATCAAATAACAAAGATAACATAAATAACTGAACGTCTTTATACTGGTTTAGAAGACTTGCAGTCTCTATGCAGCCAATTTATTTTACTTCGCTTGATCTGGCTGAAGTGGCTGCTTGCAGACTCCCCATCCACATAGCTATAAAGAAACTCATCAACCGATGCATAAGAGTGGAATGGAGAGACCAGCACACAGAAAATGAGCTAACACCAGAACAGAACTGACATACCTATGCAGCCCAAAGAGAGACAGTCTAGTCCGGTGGGGCGACCATGCTCGAAAATCTTGGGGGGGGGGGGGGGGGGGTGGGACCAGCAAAGATTGAAACTCCTTCGTGAACCTCACTGGACTAGAACTTCTAAAAATACCTATTTGCATCCAAATAATGCAGCCTTTTGTCATAGTAAATTATAATTTCATTTGTTGCATTTATCAATTTAATATATTAATTTAAAGCAGACCCATACATAGACCAAATACATATTTCTATGTAGGAAAGAATAGGCTATCTGGACATTGCTATAATGTTGGTAAATGCCACTTAAATTGGGTTGTGCGTGGGGATGGCCACGTTATCACATAAAAGAAAATACGAAAATCATGACCAGAAGAGCACATATGTGTTTGGACACAAGCTTCCTGCTAAAACAGGCCTCCACCCAATCTCAAAAACACTTGGCCGATGCTGAGTTTCTTTGTTCGGTTATGTTGTATGGCTGGACCTGGAAACCCTGGCCCACAAGATATTATACAAGTCGTTCCTCAGCGCCAAAAGTCTTCTCTCAACCGGCTGGATGCGCAGAAGCCACCGTCCTCGAACAGTATGACTCCAGCCCCCCCCCCCCCCCCCCCCTCCCCCTCGCGAGGACTGGAGACCACACAGCAGTGTGGCCGACGGACACAACAGGCCTTAAGTCGTATAAGCGAACATTATTATTATTCCTGCAAGAGGCTAATTCTAGTTGTAGTGGTATGCTTCTGCTGGAATGAAAAAGACCGCGATGATGTGATCGTAGAGGTGGCATGGTATAGGAGGTAAATTTGGGAACACTATATCATTCTGCAAAGATCAGAACAACGCAGACATCCTTTTTTGGGCATGTTATGAGAAACGGCGGTTTGGAGCATGGTATGACAACGGGAAAGATAGCAGGAAAGAGAAACATAGGAAGGCAGAGAGATGTTGGACAGCCTAATAGAATGGCACTGGCGACAATCAACGACAGTTGGTAAACAACACATATGATATAAGCAGGTGGAGCCATGATCGCCAAAGCCCAACTGGCAATGCATCTGATGGTGATATCATTCTAGTTATTGTGGTTCCTATCAATTAATCAAAAACCTGACCAGCACTTGAGGAGCATATGTCTCAAACGAATACAAGTTTTCCTGTCATGAGCCAACCAAGGTAATTCTATTCTGTCAACGTCTTGCCTGTCACCCTGATATTAACATCCAGCTCTCGCTTTCATGAGTGTTTTGGTTGTCTGCTATTCCTCCTGCCCTGTGGGTTCCAGAACAGAGACTTGAAATGTTGTCAACTGGTTTCCACAATATGTTGGCTATCCAGCGTCAGCATCTCCTCTGCACGTTTTGCTCCACTGGTATCTGTCCCATTTTTTGTCCAACAGTTCCACATTTGTGGTCTTATCGTACAATTTGCACCCTCGTATTCTGTGCATGCATCCATTTACAAAACTACCTTTTTCGTAATTGCCTTTGTTCTCTCGATGTTTCACATAATAGAACAGACTTTATGTTGAAGTTGGAAGATTTGTTAATTTGGTGGTTCTTAGTCGACCTGTACTTCTACAGGGGTAGATGCCCCGGCACACGTCCCAGCTCTGGTATGAGCTGGAAGTAGACGAGAGAAACATATCCTGCTTAGCGGGCTAGGCTCAAGCAGCTTAATACCCCAGTGCGTTGGGACAAGCGCTTAAAGAGGGCGGTTAACTGATCTGCAAGTACATCTTAATAGACTCAAGACACTAGAGCAAAGTATGCCCGCAGCCCATTAGGCGCCATCTATGCTGCTCTAATCAAACAACCTAACCATGGCCAGCGTTATGCCATATCACACAGTCGCCTCTTATGACATGCTCTCTGTGAGGCAGTGGTGCTATTCTTGTTTTTGTCATCCACAAAGACACCGGCAGATGACTCGAGAACGGTAGTTTCTGTAATAGCTTTTATTTCCATAAAGTCTCCATTGCATACAGCTGCTGGCTTTTGAGGGTTCTATCAAAATAAACTGCTAAAAAACACAGGTGGGTTTTTAATTGTTACATTTCTAAAGTTTTTTCCCTCTTAAAAATGGCCACAAAAATCAATAGAACTGGAATAGTGAAAGTACAATGGTGGAGTGCAATGTCAAGTCTTGTCGCACAAGGACATGCCCCCATAAGGCAAACAGGTTTTTTTTCTGCAGGGACAATTGGTCTTTATTCCTCAGCCCTTATAAATCACACAACAGACCTCATGATTGGGAATAAAGTTTATGACATATAGATGGTATATCTGGACAGGACCATGCTCTGGTAGAAACCAAGCAATCTTATCAGACATGCACTGGGATGATGGTGAAAGTCAGAGAAGGGTCTTAAGGAATTGCAAGTTCATAGTCAGAACTCAGCATAGCAGCCCACGATAGAAATTGGCAAAGAGCAATCCTTCAGTTGTTGTTTTCTGCTCTTGGCAGCCAAATGCCATTTTTATATAAATACAGGCATTCTTCAGTTGTTTCACTGCTCTGTTCAATGTGTTGACAATTATTGGCAGTGCATGTAAAAATCTTTTCCTAATGTCCGTAATGTCCGCACACAATGAGTAGGGGCTGTTTCATCAGGATGAGAGCAATGTCTGCACAGGTGCTGGGGATTGATGTTGTTCAAATGGCTATTGAGTCTAGTATGTCCTGTTTGCAACTGAAAGATGAGACTTTGATCTCTTCTAAGTAGTTTATGTCTTCGTTACTTTGTGGCTATGACATTTAGCTAAACACAATGCAACCTGTTGTGGGGCCCCCCCTCTCCCCTCTCCAAATTTCCCGGGTATTATTCTTAATAATTCGTTTTACTGTGTGGTTACTGCAGGGTCTATCCGGTTGTTGTTTGGAGTCTCCTGTTTTTTACCAATCTGCCAATCCCATACCTTGCATATGTTTGAATTTTTTTATGTAATGCATTTGTTTTATTGTTAACAGTAAGATTTATATTCCTTGCAAATGTTTTAGTTTTTCAATGTAATGAATTTGTTTTTTGTTTTTCTCACAGAATTCAACTTTTCAAACTTCAACTTCGAAGGCATTGTTAATGACATACCTGACGATCTTGATGGAATTCAGGGATCTGCAGGTGATGGACAGGCATCTCAGAGTAGCCAAGACAATGGCATGGGGGGCTCATTGTCACAGCTACTATCCAGATCTGGACCAAACTCGCAGTTATCAATGTCGGTCAACAACGCCGGGGGCTTGCAGGCTAGCAGAAGCACAGGGATGGGGATGATGAGTATGGGAATGGCAAAAAGCCAGATGGCCAACAATCTGGCAGCCACGTTAGCAAACGCTAATAAAATAGCAACAACATCGCACATGGGAATGAATGATAGCCTAGCCAACAGTTCTTCATTTACGATCTCTGGCGCAAATGCAGGAATGATGGGAGGTGTGGCCAATGCAATGGGGATGAAGGCCATGGGGACACAGCAGATGATGGGGAGTGTAGGTAACCTCAATATGGGGCAACAGCTGCAGAATCAGATGATGAACGGACCTGGAAGCTTTACTGGCAACATGGGGCAAATGCGTAGTATGCCCAACAATGTGAATCAGTCGCCGTCAATGCAGATGCAGCAGGCAGGAATGATGGCCAATTCTGGGATGGCACAAATGCAGGGACATCAGGGGATGTTGGGACATCCAAATATGAACATCCAACAACAGACTCCAGCTCAAATGGTTAGGGTAAGTTACTTGAAAGTTGTCTAGATTAATTTGTTTTTTGATAGCCGATTGGTTTTTCTCAGTGGTCTCAGGGTAAGGTGCCCACCTCAGGTGCCAGAGGTCGCGGGTTCCAACCACGGCGGAGATCGGGATTTTTTCCACATGGATCCTTTAGGAAAAATTCCAATGATCTCTTAGTAGTAGGATCAGACTCCTGTGTTGAGCATGTTAAAAATGCCTGGGCAGTTTGAAATAGAAAAGAGTAGACTTAACGGCCGATGCCCAAACAAAATTCAAGTTAAAAATCTACCCAAATTATTTGTACCATGGCCCAGTAAGTCTTAAATGACCTAATATGTTATTACTTAATATATTAATACAGAAGTTGGGTGTTCCAGGGTTCTTCTATAAGACATCAGTTAGTTTTCACTTCAAACGTATTAATTACTTCTAAATAAACAAACTAAACAGAAAAAATCCCCTACACCACCTTAACTTCATCGCCCTCAATATCATCATCATGTAGCATGTCATTTATCGAACGTCACTTCCATCACAGTCTGTCTGAAAGAAACTTGTTCCCTTGCCAAAACTCCAGCCTCCGCCAGTCATACCCAGGCATTCCTGGATATCTTGGTGCCATTGTGTTCTTGGTCTACCCCTTCCTCTTTTGCCTTACACCATACCTTCCATCACTGTTCTCTCGAGACCGTTGTGTCTCTTGATGTGACCAAAGTATTTGCATTTTCTAGCCAAAATGGGATTGATAAACCAGTTCTCCTCTATGCTCAACTCTTGCAGAATGTCTACATTTGTCACCCTCAATAATGGAATAATAATAAAAATGGAATAGCCTTCAAATCTGATTGAAAAGAATAAATCATTTAAAAATCCTCTATCAAATCAACAAGCAGCCATTGTTCCACAAGAAACGAGCGGACGGAGGGTGTCTAGTTTTCAGTATTCAAATACCTGTACGTTCAGCCATTACTATGGCATTAACACGGGGAAAAAACTAAGGCTATGTGTTCGGCGTTGTTAAGGTTGCAGCGGAATTTTGTTGCAGACATTGAGCAACGACAAAGGAGCACTAAAGATTAACAGGAACAGATGGAAGTATTTATATTGCAGCTTTGGAGATCTTCATTTGTTCTCAAACTCCTGCTATCAAACCCTGTAAAGGACTCTGCAAATAGCAGGATTTGGCCAGAGAATGGAATGAGTTGTCGTAGTTTACATCTTGACTGGGTCGCTGTGGTCGAGAGGTAAGACACTCGCCTCTCAAAGCAATGAACGGAAACAGCGTGGGCTATAGCCTCACAGGTTTCAAGCGTCCCCTGGTCTCAAATAGGTGGGGCCAGGGTACATGTATCCTTAGTTACCTCCACTCGTCTTGACTTAAGTCTTGTCACTGGTCCAAGGTAGATCGGGACCAGAGCGTGAGTTTGATGACACTTCCTCACTATAATCCAAATACAGCGCAAGTTATATCATTAAGAAAAAAAACTGATGATGTCACCATCGTCGCTTGACTGTGATATTTGCACCTTTTGGTCAGACACACTCAACTTCAGCAGAAGACTTAGAGGTGAACTCCTTGTTTTCATTAATCATATGTGAAGACAAACATGGTCTAAAAAAAGCTGATGTGTTGAAACCGGTCAAGTGGGCCGAAAGGCACATATACCACAGCTTTGCTGTAAACTACATGACAGATCGTCTTATATCATATTTCTATCCCTGGGACTCATAAAGAGGAGAAAAGATTAGGTGAACTGACCCTTCTTCGCGTGTCATAAAATGCCTCTAATAGAGATTGTGCAGGGGACTTCACAATTGAGCATGTACAACAAGCGATGGGAATTACAGCTGTGAATTTATGCTCTGAATGAATTCATAAAAGTAAGGATCAATCAACCAAAACTGGTGTCTAGGAGGGACAGTGTGTATGAAGTGATACGATTAGGGGAAGAATGAAGACCTGTGAGAAAGGAGCCAACAATAGGCAGTGGGACAACAAATTAGAAGAAAAGGGAGTCTGATAAGACATATATGATGAGGAAGGCACTTTCTAACATAGCCATGCAGACTCTAACATGGTACCCACACGGGAAGAGAAAGAGAGATATGCCTAAAAATACAACAAAGAATGTGAGGGAACTGCAATTAAATGGTTTCACATGGAGAGAAGCAGAAAGAGTAGTTAGTTAGATGTGGTCAAAAGTCTAAGCACATGGGATTTGATTGATTGTGGCGTATAGATCTTCATGATTAGGGAGTAACCGTCTTCATGATTGGGGAGCACATGTCTTCATGATTGGGGAGCACGTTTTCAACAAATATAAGCCACATCACTTGTCTATATCTGTTGAAGTTTTTGGCTTAAAGTTTCTACTGGACGGAGTAGCCAGTCCTATGCCCAACCCTCCTTAGTTGCATCTTATGACATGTCTGGCAGGTTACAGTGTTACGTCTTCTCCGATCAACTGTTGCTATGCTTCTAGCCGGGTGAGATTCTCGAAGGAGACTGGATTTCAGGTCTTTGTCGGCCAGCTACAGCTTTTCTAGCATGGTCACTTCCTCAGACCGGACTTCCTCTCTTTGGTCTGTATAAGTAGGGCAGCCCTGTAGGAAATGTTTCTGGTGTTTGCTTGGGTGCTCCACAATCACACGTGTCAGTGTCTCTGAGATCCATTCTGTGGAGGCAGTCCTTGAGTCTACAATGTCCCGTTCTGAGTCTGAAGATCTTTTTCTGACCATCTTGGCCAAGTTTGTCTGCCATTTTCTGAATTGTATTCTTTGTGTATGTCTGTCCATTCCGTCCTCATGGATCGTTTGGTGAATGTCTTTGCTGCTTTATAGCCGCAGTGTTACTATTTTTTGGGCCCCTGTGCTCAACTATAATTTAATTCCTGATAAAAAGAAGCCTATACTCTACTGTGGAGACAACACCATTACCGTTTGACCACACGTTCCTAATTTTTTTGTTCAACTTAACACGAGAGGAAGAAAATTAGACTATAGAGGAACCTTTACGTGCGTGCATCTGTCAGAAATACTACAGGCTGTGGACAGAGACTGAAGCCAAGTTTCTCAGTTGCCATCTGGATTTCTACATTATATGTATGACAGAATTTCCCAGTTGGTACTCTGATCGTATCCCTAATGTTGTTTGGGTATTCTATGTATTCTACTGCTCCTCGATTTTTCACTGCATTCTGTACTGACCCATCTGCGCATACTCAGACCCAGAGATCTTATGGGTATTCTTCATCCAGGAAACTGAGAGTGACTGCTCTATGTTGCACACTGTTCTGTTTATCCTTGTATAATATTCTTTTTATTTTTGTTTGTGTGCATACTGATCTACCAGTCCTGCTCTATGGCTCAGAAACCTGTACATTGCTGAAACATGTCTGGACTAGAGGCCTCCACATGCGTAACCAGCTGTGTATCCTGGACATCCGATGGCATGACTACATCCGCAACATGGTCTCCACAGAAATAAACCTTCTCCCAATCTCAGAAACACTTGACCGCCGACAAGTTTCTTTATTCGTTCATGTTGTACGGCTGGACCAGGAAACACTTGACCACCGACAAGTTTCTTTATTCGTTCATGTTGTACGGCTGGACCAGGAAACACCTGACCACCGACAAGTTTCTTTATTCGTTCATGTTGTACGGCTGGACCAGGAAACACTTGACCACCGACAAGTTTCTTTATTCGTTCATGTTGTACGGCTGGACCAGGAAACACTTGACCACCGACAAGTTTCTTTATTCGTTCATGTTGTACGGCTGGACCAGGAAACACTTGACCACCGACAAGTTTCTTTATTCGTTCATGTTGTACGGCTGGACCAGGAAACACTTGACCACCGACAAGTTTCTTTATTCGTTCATGTTGTACGGCTGGACCAGGAAACACTTGACCACCGACAAGTTTCTTTATTCGTTCATGTTGTACGGCTGGACCAGGAAACACTTGACCACCGACAAGTTTCTTTATTCGTTCATGTTGTACGGCTGGACCAGGAAACCCTAGCCCACAAGTCTTTTCTCGGCGTCAAAAGTCTTCCCCCGACCAGATGGGTGCGTAGAAGAGACTGTCCCCCTACAGTGTGGCTCCAGCAGATAGTCACCTTCACCCTAAATTTTTGAAATCTGTCCTTCAATGGATGGCTCGGCATGCAGAGGAAATTTTCTAACCTTCATGTCTCTCTATCCTCCCCATTTTCTCCATCTCCACTATTATAAGTGTTTATTTCATTGCTCCTGTAATGACCCTAAGTGCCTGGTGTTGCACCTTATCCACCTCTTGTTGTGTGGTGCTTGCTACCTGGCACCACAATGTTGACACACATTCCATATGTGGTCGTATACCTTGTTGGCAAAAGTAAAGACCACGCCGTGCAGCATATAGGAAATATGGTGTTAGGCCCATATTATTTTGTAACCTAAGGCACACATAGTGGATGACGTGGTCAGCATCACACCGGCCACCTTTACTTCCCAGATTATTATTCTGGTACCCAATTTGTGTGGCTGGGTCGACCCAGGATCCAGTTGTGTGATCAAGGGAAAAGAAATCCTTCACCAACTGGAGATTACATGCTGATCACTTGACTGGGAAGCCAGTGGACACTTTGGTCTCACACGTCCATCTTCAGTAGGTAACCATTCCAAATGGAAAACAACACGTTTCCGTAAATACAAGTATAAGTCGTCGACTAGTGTGAATTCCCGACAAATCCATGGTTTGGCGGCATCTATAATGAACTGAAACAGAAGAGCAATGTGGACCCGCAGCCAGTTACGGCGCCATCTTTGCTGCTCCTCATTTAACAACCCATTTAACACGACATAAACAGATCTGCGCGTGCGTGTGTTTGTTCTGGGTTACAGGGGAAGAGCAAGAAACACATGGCAGTGTGGGAGGAAGTCGGTTCAATCGGGGATGGAACTCGGAGAAGACGGCAGAGAATAGGAACAGATGGGGAGCATCTGTTTTGGCCCTATATTCCAAGTGGAACCAAATAGATAATGATGATGGTGATGAACATGGAGATTCTATAATCACCGAGTAGCACACTCAAGTTCTGTAGCTATGCCAACCGTAGCGGCGGACACGAGTTGTATATAGCAAGAGTTGTGTGATGCTGTGGAGGGACAAAAGCATCAACCTGAAATCCAAGTTGAGTTTATGCACTTGTCACTTGTGTGTACATTTGCGCGTGAGAAACTTAGCGATACTAGAGCACAGAATTTGTTCAATGGAGATGAGATGTCCACTTTAAATCCTCGACAAGGCGATGTACAACGGCCCGTGAACCACAGCTGCCAAGACTCTTCTACACCTCCAAGCGGTTATCCTGGATAACAGGCTGCAACGGAGCTGACTGGCTAAGTAGAAGGGATCGAAGAGGGAAGGCAACCCGGTACTCAAAAATTCATGCTGAATTCGGATGTATTGGACCGAAAGGTTTAAATATCACATCCAAACCCTTGCCTATAAAAATTGTTTAATTGTTGGCAACCACCGTGGGCAGTGTTGTCATCAGTACATGCAAATATTGTTGTTTTGGTACGTCTGAATTAAACAAATGTGCTTGGACAAGAAGTAGATGCCACCCCAACCATTACCAGCGACAACTTCGAATTGGCATCTGTGGACCATTTCACTTTCTTGGGGTATCTCATCAATGATAAGCTCTCCCTATACCCAGAAATAGCCAATCACATTGGCATAGCTGTAGCTATATTTGTCCATCTCACAACACATGTCTGGGGAGACCCCAAATTTACAGCTAAGACCAAGTCCATGGTCTGTAATTCCTATGTTGTCAGAATGTTCCTACATTGGTAGTGGGCTATCCATGCCAAACTAGAGCAACGACTCACCTTTCACCTACAGCGCCTGAAATCAATCCTTGGAGACCGGAGAGATAGGGTGCCAAAGGCAGATTTTTTTTATGGACAGCTGGTGTGTGGTCACAGAACAGATATCAGACTATGGTTTGAGGAAACTATGCAGACTGGTCTTAAATATATTCCACAATTTACTGACATATCAAGCAGGAACATTGGAGATGATGAGGTCAGTCAATCTGAAATAGAATAATGAGAGCACATAGTTTTGTCATGGTAAATAGCTTTCCTCATATGTCTACATTGTGTGTATTTTCTTAGGAGCACAGGGGAATAAAATTTGACCAGGGTTCAAAAGGTTGTTGTTTGCGAATGCCCACAATGAGCAGGTTACTCTATTGTGCGCTCTGAGAAGGAAGTTATTTGTCGGGTTTTTAGTAGCTTTCCCCACATCACGATATGTGCTGATGAAGATGGACCGGAGTTTCCCAGGTGGTTGTACCATGCTTGCCGTCATCTGCGTGTCGCTTACTACTACATCGATCCCTGACCTTGTTAGCCAGACTGCCATGAAAACAGCCCGTTTCCAGTGAGGGCTACTAGGGAGGTGAGGGTTTTGGCAAGTATGTTTTGCCTGACCCGGACTAACATGTCTGACCAGTATGTTGTGCCTGACCAGATGTTAGTCTTCCTTCCCGTTAAAAAGGTTAATTCTGTATATTCTGTATAAGAGCACTGTTTATTGGTATTTCAGTCTGCCCAGCCGACAGGCAGTGGGACAACAGGACCTCGACAGGCATCAGCTGACCCAGACAAGAGCAAGCTCATTCAGCAGCAGTTAGTATTGCTGCTACATGCACACAAGTGCCAACGGAGGGAGCAGGCGAACGGTGACCAGGATTGTAAGCTGCCGTACTGTCGGACCATGAAGAACGTGCTCAACCACATGACCACGTGTAACAAGGGAAAGGCTTGTGAAGGTACGTGGTGGGTGCGGGTGTTTTCAAACTTGGGGGAAAGTATGTGTTGTTGAATACTTGCAATGAGTCGACCTGTACTCCTACAGGGGTGTATACCCCTGTGCAGGTTCCATCTCTGGCGTGAGCCGAGAGGAGGATTTCCTCTGCAAAGTAGACCCTGAGCCTGTTTGGCATCATCTTTGCTGCTCTTAACAAACCACCCAACCATGCCCAGCGTAATGCCATGTCACACAGATGCCCCCTACGACAAGCTCTCTGTGGGGCATTTTTGCAATTATTGTTCTTGTCATATATAAAGACCCTGTGCAGGTCCCAACTCTGGCGTGAGCTGGATGTAGACGAGATGAGAATTTCCTGGGCTAGGCTCGAACATCTTATTATTCTGCTGTGTTGGGACAATTCCCTAGAGGGTGGTTAATTGATGTGCGAGTCCATCTTAATAGGTCAGGTAAGGTCATCCCGTAACCGAGGTTGTTGGGGCACACATGAAGACATCCCCACAACACAACGCCACCCTTCTCTGTCAGCGGTGCTGTCTATGCCTCTTCTGGTTGGAGATTGGTCCATTCTTTTATGTTGTCCTCCCACCTCTTTTTGGGACGGCTGTTATAATTCTATCTCGTATTTCCTCATCTTAATAGACTCTGCACTAAACACTATAGCAAAGTAGACCTGTAGCCTCTTAGGTGCCATCTATGCCGCTCTTAACAAACCACCTAACTATAGCCACTGTTATGCCATGTCACACAGTTAGTCGCCTCTCATGATATGCTCTCTGTGTGGCAGTGGGGCTATTCTTGTCCTTGTCATACACGCAGACCACACAGGACATACTATTTCATGTGCCATGTACATGGCATAAGGGCAGCTTTCAGTAGCTTTCCGTACATCTAGTGTGTGCTGAAGAAGGTGAACTGGGGTCCTCCAGGTGGTTGAACTATGGTTGGCTTCATCTGCGTGGTGCTCACTACTTAATCCCCCATCTCGCTAACCAGGCTACCATGAAACAGCATATTACCAGGGAAAAGTGAGGTGTAGGTCTTGGTTGGAATATTTTGCCTGACCCAGACCAACATTGTTGGATGTTTACAAACTTGGGGTATGAGCGGTTGTGACTGTTTTTGAATGTATGATATGTAGCTGCTTTTTCCAAATATATAAAGGTATATGTTAAAACACATGAATGTATTTCAACCTGTGAAGGTGTAATTGTGTTCAAGCATATTAATGTACGTGTAGATGTAGCTGTGTTCAAACATGTGAAAATATGTTTACGCTCATGACGGTATGGGAGAGGGTGGATGTGTTTTCAATCATGTGAAGATATGGCTACTTTGAAATAAGGGGGATCAAGATGCTGAGCAGCGCATGAGCTGCAGTGGTCAGCGACCCATAGCTGATTGCTAGCGTCAGGGCCAGCGAACCAGAGCTGCCAAGACCCTTCTACACCTCCACACAGTGATCCTGGATAACAGGCTGCAGTAGGGCAGACTGGCTAAGGAGAAGGTATCGAAGAGGGAATGCTAACCCGACCTCAAAAAATGCTTGCTGAAGTCGGATGTGTTGGACCGAAAGGTGCAAATATCGCAGTCAAGCTGTAAACTACGATCCAGCGCATTCCATTCTCTGGACTACATTCTGCTACTTAAGCCCTTTCAGGGTTTGGTAGTGGGAGATTGAGAACGAACGAAGAAGAAGAAACAAGGAACAGAGTGGCCAAGGCAAGTTTCCAGAAAATAAAGACATTCCTGTGCGTTTTCAAGAGCTAGTCCTGTTAAATGGAAGTGAATTATGGAGTTTAAGTGCAGTGGAAGCCACAGACATGTGTTAAGACTAGTGAGATGATTAGCTCTAGGAGGTCCATGTGCAGTAATCCCTCTAAGGTAAAAGACTCCAACTCATGACGTTTACACACATAACTATTGACACTGTTGAGTGTGGAATAGTCATCTGTATTTGCAAGTAAGCTCTAAAAGCAATACCCCTAAACTCATACAGGAATACTTTGGTAAAGGTCAGTCCCATGGCAACAATTGTTGTCGGGGAGAAGATAACTCGTCTTGTACTGAGCTGCAGGCTATTTGGGGTTGTCAGTTCCCTTTTTTTACCTTCCCCAGCTCATACACCAGGCCAGGTACCCATTTACAGTTGCTTCAACTGGATGAGCAGTCATACCGGGCATGAACCAGGGCCCAGATATTTTTATTATGTCCGTCCGAGATCTCGGAACCCTGGCGCACTGTACTCCCAGTCGAGCAAGCCAGCTCACTGTCGACTAGGTTACACACTATGTATACTTGGTTAATGAATAACCCACTGACCCAGGGATTTCAAGAAGGAAATGAAGATCCTGATCAAAAAACATTTTGCTTTCAAGAAAGCGAATGTCGTTTTGTTAAGTCTTCCTGCAAGGTAACTGGTTTGTGCCTCTGCATGGTCAGTACCTTTTGAACTATCCATCTTGTGACACTACTGGTGACTATGCTACCATTGCCATAGCTCTTTGAGTTATTGGAGTGCACAATTTCCTCTTTCTTGGCGCAGTTTACAAATGAAAGAGGCGGAGATATCACTAACAACTTGGATCAAGTTGCTGGGCAGCGACCCATAGCCGCCAAGACCCTTCTACACCTCCAAGCGGTGATCCTGGATAATATGCTGCAACAGAACAGACTGGCTAAGGAGAAGGGATCGAAGAGGGAAGGCTAACCCAGTACTAAAAAATGCCTGCTGTCGAAGATGGATATGTCGGCCTGAAAGGTCCAAATATAGCAGTGTATACTAGCGACACATCGCGTTCTCCAGTCTACATCCAGCTACTTGTAGTGCCCTGCTCAGGGCTTGGTAGCGGAGATTGAGAACGAATGCAGAAGAAGAAGACAACTTATACATTTGCAGTCGACTGGGAAAGATAGGCCACAGCGAGAAAATGCTGTATGGTTTAACATAATTTGAAATCTATATAGAAAAATAGACAAATCTCCCTCAGCATAAAGGTCAGACTATTGCACTCACTTGTTCTTTCGATGTTCCTCTACAATCTCAAGAGGTCGCTGGAAGAACTGAACCGACTTAGCACCAAGACAAAGTATATACTGCAGAAGTGGAATTCCTTGATCAGCATGACAGATGATGGTGGTGTTAAACTGTAATAACTACGCACATTATTCAGGGCTAAAGTATCACTTTTAACTGTTTTTTTGTTGTTTGTATTTTCCAATTTCTTGATTTAGTGGCCCACTGTGCCTCATCTCGTCAAATTATAACTCACTGGAAAAATTGCACACGAGTGGACTGTCCTGTTTGCTTACCTCTAAAGATTGCAGACAAGCGTAACACAGCTGGGCAAAGTGTCAATCCAAGCTCAACAATGACAGCTCCAATTTCTCAACCATCCAATGTGACTGACCAGGCCACCATGAAACGAGCCTTTGAGTCGTTAGGTTTGCAGTACAACCAGTCAACTACGCAACATAATTCAGCTCCTCATCTACATCCACAAATGAATACTCTGCAAACTGATGGTAGGTCATTTTTTTAAAAAGAAAAAATAAATATTTAGTTTATCAACCAACCGTCCTGAAAACGTTGTCTTAGATTCAGCTGTGGTTTTAAACTATAGACGTGGGGGTGTGTTACCTTATTTTTGTGTGTTTTGGAACTCAACTAATTCTTTTCTTTGTTGCTTGTTATTTTCATTGTTGCTTCTTCTTTTCTTTGTTTAGTCTTTTTTAAAATGATAGATTATCTTTAGCTATGAGTTGTTGTGTTTGATGTGGGTCGCAGCTTCTTGTGCTGTACTTGCAATTTGGTTGCTGTTGTTTAACCCTACCAGACCTGAGCCCAACTGTCCCCCATTCCTGGGTTCCAGAGCGTTAACCCTACCAGACCTAAGTCCCTGAACCCAACTCCCCCATTCCTGGGTTCCAGAGCGTTAACCCTACCAGACCTAAGTCCCTGAACCCAACTGTCCCCCATTCCTGGGCTCCAGAGCGTTAACCCTACCAGACCTAAGTCCCTGAACCCAACTGTCCCCCATTCCTGGGTTCCAGAGCGTTAACCCTACCAGACCTAAGTCCCTGAACCCAACTCCCCCATTCCTGGGTTCCAGAGCGTTAACCCTACCAGACCTAAGTCCCTGAACCCAACTGTCCCCCATTCCTGGGCTCCAGAGCGTTAACCCTACCAGACCTAAGTCCCTGAACCCAACTGTCCCCCATTCCTGGGTTCCAGAGCGTTAACCCTACCAGACCTAAGTCCCTGAACCCAACTGTCCCCCATTCCTGGGTTCCAGAGCGTTAACCCTACCAGACCTAAGGCCCTGAACCCAACTGTCCCCCATTCCTGGGTTCCAGAGCGTTAACCCTACCAGACCTAAGTCCCTGAACCAAACCTTCCCCCATTCCTGGGTTCCAGAGCGTTAACCCTACCAGACCTGAGGCCCTGAACCCAACTGTCCCCCATTCCTGGGTAACCCTGCCAGACCTAAGTCAAGTCCCTGAACCCAACTGTCCCCCATTCCTGGGTAACCCTACCAGACCTAAGTCCCTGAACCCAAATGTCCCCCATTCCTGGGTTCCAGAGCGTTAAAGAGAAAAAAACCATGATATAGAAAAATGTTAGTTACATGCAAACAAGTGGTTAGAATAAGATGTAACTTGGAGACATTGTAGAAAATAGGTTTACCTTTCATCTTGCGTCAATATTCCACCTTTGTGTGCCAATCCACCCAGCAAAAGGCAAAGAATCTGTCTCGAGTCATAAAACATTTCGAAATCCGGGAGTAAACACAACAAAGAGCCCTCATTTGTCCAATAATCCTGATAGCTGGGCTTTATACATGAGTATTCCATATAAATCCTCAGTCCAAGAAAAGCCTTCATCTCATCACTCGAGCTCTCGCTGTCTGTTTCACTTGAACAGAGTCTGAATCAACCAAATTATTGATCACCTCTTGGACTGTCATAAGCCTAGACTTACTTTGCTTTCCTGTTGAAGTGCTTGGTTCATCAGCCGTTCGTTTCATTGTCAATTTTCCGAATTTGTTCACGTTAAACCCTACAAAATCAATTAAAACATGGGGGCAGCCATTTGCAATGACTAATCACAAGGATTGACCACGATTGGTTGGTTATTTTTAGATTCTGGCGCATTTTATGACGTACTATCCAAAGTACCGAAAATTAGGTACAGCGGTTTAGCGGCAGTTAAGGAAATTACCGAAAAATGGGTACAGCGGTCTAGTAGGGTTAATGCCCACAATCGGTAAGTTAACTCTTTTGTGCATCCTGAAAAGGACGATAAGTGGTGTGTTGTGGTAGCTTTCTTCATATCCCAAGCATGTTAATGAAGGTGGACTGGTCCTCCAGGCAGTTGGGCAATGTTTGGCTTGAACTGCGTGATGCTCAACTACTACGGGGATCACATCGATTCACATCTCGCCTGCCAGACTACCTTGTAAACAGCCTTGTTTCCAGGGAACGCTACATGGAAGAGAGAAAGTGGTCTTGGTCAGCACATTATGCCTGACATGACATCCTGGTCAGTATATTGCGCCTGATTGGACTAGCGTCTCAGTCCCCCTGCAATTGGGTATTTTATATAGAACTGAGGGCTCATTATTAGTTTCACTTCCGTCTGTAATAGCATTTGGGAACTGAAAGTAATTTGATGTTGTTACAAATCTAGCAGTGGTTAGCACGCTGGCTTTGCATCTGAGTGGTTCTGGGTTCATTCCCCAATTGAAGCGGGAATGTTTTTTCAGACCGCAATGGCGCCTGGGTCGACCAAGCCTCAAATATGTACCTGTTCAGTCCGGGAAGTGAAGGTGCCCGGCGTGATGCTGACCAGCTAAGAGCCGTGGGTTGCAAAATAATATCGGCCCAACATCATATTTCTTGTGCGCTGCATGGCATGATGGGATCTTCACTTTACGTTAATTTTACAGATCTAGCGGTATCCGTGCTCTCGCTCTTTGGCCCAATGCCATGTAGTGATATCTACACTTGTTTGGTAGTTATCTAGTACCATACAAAGTGTTCCATTTATCTGACCTCGGAATAAGAAGAATTGACCTAACTTTGTTGAACCCTCATAGAGATGATGATCAATGGTTTTGTATGGGTGTGTATAGAGCTGACACTCTCTTGTGGTTGTCTTCTTCTTCATCGTACGCAGTCAGACAGTAACCATTATTTTTTCGAAAAAAGCGGCGGTCATCCTGAGGCTGTCGACACTGCCATATAGCTTGTCTTGTGTTGCCACTGGTGATGGCCACATCTGCTCTCTCTGATCCTTGTATGTCGGGCAGTTCTGCAGCAGATGATCAGCGGTCATTTTCCCGGTACCGCACGGGCATTCGTCGGTACCACCTATCTTCAATTTGTTGAATAGGTGGTACCTCAGTCTATGGCCAGTGCGAAGTCTGAAGACAACGACCTGCTCTCTTCGTTTCAACTGGTAATAGGCATAGTTTTTGGTGTAGCCGATATGTTCAGTTTCCCATTTGGTCATGTATCTGGCTTTAATAAAGCGTTTTGACTCTTCGTACGTCATACTAGTATCTGTTTGTGGTAGTCTTGCACCTTCTTTTGCCAGTCTGTCTGCCTCCTCGTTGCCTTGGATGTTGCAGTGTGATGGGACCCACTGTACCACTACCCTTTTTGGTGCGGACTGCTGGCATAGTTGACAGAGTGCTGCTCTTAAGTCATTAAGCTCAGTGTTTTTCTGGCTTTTTAGCGCTGTGACTACGGCGAGAGCATCTGTCAGCAAGACTATGTGGCTCTCGTTTTCACTGTGTGTTGCCATTTCTTCCACTGCCGCCCTCAGTGCTTCTGCCTCCGCTCTGAAATTGCTTGTGTACTTACCAGTAGCGAATGACAGTGTTATTTTTCTGCCATTTGGTAGGTTCAGGAATGCTCCTGCCCCTCCATTCTGTGTAGTGTTTGTTACAGAACCGTCGGTGTATGCATGGGTCCAGTCCATGCTTGGGTAGTTTTTCGATATAATCGATATAAAGCTTAGGGTAGTATCTCTCCTTTCTTTTTCAGTCTGGCAGTTTTTGTTTCCAATACCTGGTATATTTTCTACCACCTCTGGAAATATATCCTACCTCCAGGTAGGTTTTCGTACAGTAGTGATGGGCTTTGGTGTTGTTAGTGCGTTTATGGGTTTTCGTGCATCTTTGCTTTGGCTATTTCTGCAAAGTTTCTCCGGTTTAGTTTCCCATTTCCCAAATTGTTTAGTCTCTGGTGCATTGGATGGTCAGTCAGTCTTCGGAGTTTCTCTGACTGCAGCTGGGCTCTGCAGTCTCTTCTATCAGTCATGGATTGCAGTTTTGTAATCTTTTCAAGTTCTACAATTGGCGTTGACTTCATGCCTCCTGTTATAACTCTCATGGCTTGGTTTTGGAGTTTGCCAACTTTATCGAAGTTCGCCTTCGCTGCTGTTGTCCATGCCGCAATGCCATACTCGAGAACTGGTCTCACTCTTCCAGTGTACAGTTTCTTTAGTATGCTTTCGTCTGCTCCCCAGCTTATGCCAGCAAGTTTCCTCATGATTGCCATTCTTTCTCTGGCTCTCATTCGGTTTCTCTCGATCTGACTTCTCCATGTCATGCGCCGATCAAATGTGACTCCCAGATAGTTTGGGTTGTCGTTTGGCTGGAGGTATTTGCCGTTTAGACTTAATTTGGTGTTTTGGGGTTTGATTGATAGCGAGAATATTGTACATGTGGTTTTGTCCTCGTTTATATTGACCAGCCATGAGTTCGCCCACTCTTCCAGCGATGTTAGGGCCTGCTGCATCCGATTTCTTGCTATGGTGAGATTCTTTTCAGAGGTCCACATAGCCAGATCGTCTGCAAACATTGAGCTATGAACTCTTCTTGGTATATTCTCTGTAATGTCATTTATATACACCAGGAAGAGTGTGGGTGACAGTACTCCCCCTTGGGGTACTCCCTGCTCAAGTGTCACCTTTTTTGCTCATCTGCCCTTGTACTTGGACTCTGGCCATTCTGTTTTTGAGGTAGTGGTTGATCCACTTGTACATTTTCCCACAAACCACTTCTCCTTAGCTTGACTCTAAGTCCGTCTTTCCAGACTTTGTCAAATGCCTTTTCCAGATCCACCCAAACCGCTACTGTGTTTCTGTGCCTGGTAGGCATCTTCTATTTCCTGGGCTATGAGGATGACCTGGTCCTCAGTGGATCTGTGCTGTCTAAAGCCTGCTTGCTGTGGAATTAGTATTCGTTTTTCTTCCAGATGCCACATCAGTCTGGTGTTTATCATACGTTCCATCAGTTTGCCGACACAGCTCAGTAGACTGATAGGCCTGTATCCATTTGGATCTGTTTTATCTTTTCCTTTCTTTGGTACTGGTACAAGTACTGCGTCTTTCCATGCCTGGGGTACAATACCCCTTTTCCAGCTTTGGTTCAGGACTGATAGCAGTTTCCTCTGATAGCAGTCGACTGGGAAAGAGAGGTCACAGCGAGAGAACGCTGAATGGCTTCGTATCGTTTGAAATGTTTATGGAAAGATAAACAAATCTCCCTCGACATAAAGATGAAACTAATGCACTCACTTGTTCTTTCGATGTTCCTCTACATCTGGAAAACATGGACCATTACAGCAGACCTCCAGAGAAGAATCCAGGCCTTGGAGATGAGTTGTTTTAGAAGACTCCTGTCATCTACAAAGATTATACTAGAGGATACAGCATAAGGCAGGCGAAGGCAGGGATGTCCGAGAAAATGATGAGAAGACATCCATGAAAAATGGATTAACATGCGACCCGTGGAGGCAAAAAAGCAACCACAGACAGAGAGACGTCGTGCAGCATTGGGAGGTGTCAGCAGGGGTGCCTCAACAATCTCAAGAGGTCACGAGAAGAACTGAACCAACTTAGGACCAAGACAAAGTCAATACTCCAGATGTGGAATTCCTTGATCAGCCTGGCACATGATGGTGGTGTTAAACTTAAGTAACTACGCACATTATTCGGGGCTCAAGCTATAAACTAGTGACACACCGCTCTCCGGACTACATCCTGCTACATGCATAGCCCTGTTCAGGGTTTGGTACCCGGAGATTGAGAACGAACGGAGAAGATAACATTACCATTTATGTAATTTACTTTTTTCCATCTGAATTTTCTACACCTTTATCTGCATGATATTTTTCAGGACAAATGAACAAATCCAGTCTCCAGAACCAAGTTCAGAAAGTTGTCCCTACTCAACCCTCTGCTGCCCAGATGGGTAATCTGCTATGTAATTTGCCAACGAACCAAGGATCTCAACCCATTCAGCCCCAAAGTGGAAGCCAGCTAGCATCGTCCACAGCTCAGGCTGCAGCCATGGGCAATGCACCGGATGTAGTTAAGTCCATACCTGCCAGCAACCGGAAGGACTGGCACGCTCAAGTTACTCAGGATCTGAGGAACCACTTAGTGCACAAGTTGTAAGTCAATCTTTATGAGAATTTTGGTACTCTCTTCAGGCGCCTCTCTTCTATCAGAATGGGGGGGGGGTTCCTGTTTTTGTGTGTCGGGTTTGGAAACACTCGTTAGACAAAGCAACTTTAGAAAGAAGAGTCTTGTCTTATCCACTTGTGGTGAGCCGTAGTTTTCTGTCTGGGGTCAGAGGCGCCGCTGAAGTAGTCGTGATTCCATGCTGATTTAGAATATCTGCAACATTTCCTATCCATCTAGTTCTCAGTCTGCCGCGGTTGCAAATACCAGAACGCTATGCGTTATAGGCGCACGTGGGTAGGTGGTTAGGCTGCATTCTCATTAGACGCCCGAAAGAAGAGTGGTGGTGCCATTTTGCCACCTCTAAACAATTCTTATGTTAAGAAGGACGCGAGTTAACGCAACAGTATGCGCTTGACCTGGTCTCGGAAGATCGTTCGTTAACTCCCATCCTTATTTAATCGTCCGCTGTTGTCTTCGACACACTTTAGTGAGTGTGGCTACTTCAGCCATGATATATAATCGCAAGGTGGGAAATCTACCGAAAGCTGATGCAGATAGATTCTACATTGCCCAACGAGCGTTGGAGCAAAGGAATTTGAAATACATTCCATATTGTTTTATTTTGAAAGTGGGACCGAAGACTCAGTGCATTGAATGGGCTGACACCAACCAGTGACTCATAGCTGGCTGCTTGCATCAGGGTCGGCGAACCAGAGTTGACCAAGATCCTATACCACCTTCAAGTAGTGGCCCTGAAGTTTGCTTAACTGCACTAGGCAATATCTGGACCTCAGAAGCACCAAAAAAAAACACACTTTGCGAAAAGATAAAACAATTGAAACACACATGTCCACCTTAAATGCTACATATGTGGAAGGGGTTTCTGTGTCAGATTGGAATATACAGCCACCTTTGAACTCCCCAGTGAGGTGCAACACATCATGTTTGACTACTGTTGTCATCATCGCCTGCGATGGACGACTGTTATTACTATTCTCGCTAAGAAGCACGAAGACAGCCCTAGACCAAAAAGAAAGCCAGCTGATACCGGATGTGTTGTGCTGACAGGTGCAGATATCTCAGCCTCGCTGTAAACTAGAAATACAGTCTCCTTTTCAGAATGAACGCAGAAGAAAAATTCGAAAGTTTTTGCTATAGTGGTATAAGATCGTGTCTGCCGCTGAAGAGAGCTGGTTGGGTGGGGTATTGGCCAGAATGTATTGATCGGAAGTTAGTCTTTCTACCAGGAGGTGAAAATAGATGTCTTATTAGAGAAAGAAGGGAGACTTGGTCTTGCCACTCTTGTGAGGTTGGATTCGTATAATGAAGTCTAAAACTCCATTCCCTGCAGCTATGGGACTGCAACTATGGACTACAAGTTGACCTTACTTAGGACTACAGGTTGACCTTATTATAGACTACAAGTTGACCTTATTATGGACTACAAGTTGACCTTATTATAGACTACAATTTGACCTTACTTAGGACTACAGGTTGACCTTATTATGGACTACAAGTTGACCTTATTATGGACTACAAGTTGACCTTATTATGGACTACGTTTACCTTATGGGCTAAAAGTTGACCTTATTTTTAACTACAAGCTGACTTTACTTTTGACTAGACGTTGACCTTCTTTTGACAAGTATTAATGCTGTATATTGGAACTGACCTATTTTCAGAGTGCAAGCAATATTTCCCACTCCAGATCCCGCAGCATTACGGGACAGTCGGATGAAGAACCTGGTGGCATATGCTCGAAAAGTTGAAGGGGATATGTACGAGACTGCAAATAATAGAGTAAGATGCCTTTCCATTGCCATTTGTCGTCTTAGTTGTTTACAGCAGCATTGTTTTTATTGTAGTTAAACTGTGAGATTCATAATTAAAATGATATATTAACATTTACCAAGCATCATTATAAATTGAATGCTGCACTTTATTGGTGCCGGCATCATTTTGAGCCTGTAGCCATTCTGCTCGTTGGTCAATAAATATGATTGTGTTTTGTGTAGAGACATAAATGAATAAAGAACTTGTTGGTGTTACTGTTTTTGTTGTGTGTGTGTTAGTTTCTGAGATAGCAGAAGTGGAAGGTGACAATTTATAAAAAGAAAGCACAAACATTTGGACTCACCGATTCGGGAACGTCACTCATCATATAATCCATCAAATGCACAATTAGGTATCGATACTATCTTTATAATATCAACCCAACTGTTAGTTTACACTAAAATTGTATTTAATTTCATCTAAATAAACTAAACCGATCAACTCAAAGATGTTTTACAACTTAACTTCACCATACTCAATAATGTGCTGGCCCCAAATTGTGTAAAAAAAAAAAGAAAGATGAATCGTTACAAATGGCAACTTAACTTCACCATACTCAATAATGTGCTGGCCCCAAATTGTGTAAAAAAAAAAAGAAAGATGAATCGTTACAAATGGCAACTTAACTTCACCATACTCAATAATGTGCTGGCCCCAAATTGTGTAAAAAAAAAAGAAAGATGAATCGTTACAAATGGCAACTTAACTTCACCATACTCAATAATGTCCTGGCCCCAAATTGTGTAAAAAAAAAGAAAGATGAATCGTTACAAATGGCAACTTAACTTCACCATACTCAATAATGTCCTGGCCCCAAATTGTGTAAAAAAAAAGAAAGATGAATCGTTACAAATGGCAACTTAACTTCACCATACTCATTAATGTGCTGGCCCCAAATTGCGTGTTTAAAACAAAAATTGTTCAAATCAATTCGTAATCTAACACAAAATACTTTAACCGGTTGAAAACCTGTGTAGATGGATGTGACACGTATTCGTCATAACAAACTGTCTATTTCTATTGTATCCCGGTTTGGTCATTATATGGTTAAAACGGTGTACGATTGGTTGCTCTACCACGCTTTCCATCAAGCGAACATTTTAAAATCATAATTTTCACGTCAAAAGTTCGGTAAAGGTTAATGGCCACTGCCCGGACATAATTCAAAAATTCTAGTGCAGTGTATAGAAAAACAAGTAAGTAATATTAACAAAGACTTGTTTATTTCTGTCTCTCTCTGGGTTTCTTGATGGGACTGAGTATGATGCTGATAATTGTCTGTTTTTTTAACCACATGAATCTGTATCTTCTTTATAGGGTGAATACTACCATCTACTGGCGGAAAAGATCTATAAAATACAGAAAGAACTAGAAGAAAAACGAATTCAAAGGATGAGAGGATCCCTGAACGCACCAAATGCTCAAGGTGTAGGCATCGGGGTGTTACCCACACAGATTCGTCCTGCGATACAAAGTAAGTCTGTCATTTTATAGTTCTTTATGTTAGATATTTACCTGCTGATGTCGAATGTGTCAGACTGAAAGGTACAAATATCACAGTCGGCATGTAAATTACGACACAACGCATTCCGTTCTCTGGACTGCATTCTGCTACTTGCAAGGCCCGTTTCAGGGCATGGTAGTGGGAGATTGTTCAGGGCTTGGTAGCGGGAGATTGTTCAGGGCTTGGTAGCGGGAGATTGTTCAGGGCTTGGTAGCGGGAGATTGTTCCGGGCATGGTAGCGGGAGATTGTTCCGGGCTGGGTAGCGGAAGATTGTTCAGGGCTTGGTAGCGGGAGATTGTTCAGGGCTTGGTAGCGGGAGATTGTTCTGGGCATGGTAGCGGGAGATTGTTCAGGGCTTGGTAGCGGGAGATTGTGAACGATGAAGAAGATCCTTAAAATCGTACATGGGTCCAGCAGAGAGTGGTCCTTGAGAGGACGGAGTAAGAGTGTGCAACCGGCGAGCTACAAGAACCATCAGTTCTATACAGTTCGTCGTTTACATTGACGCAATCTCCCTTTTGTAACTAGTTTTACCAGAATATTTTTTTTCTATAAAAGCAGTCTCTTCATAAAAACTTTACTTTTCTTAATTATTTCACAAGGAATACAAACATGTCAAATATCAAATTAAAGGAAAATGAATATGCCGTAAGAATATGAAGGTCTTGTGGAAAATCATAAAATATTACAAGTAGTTGTTAATAATTATATTGTCATTTAAAAAAAATAAAAACTATTTTTCACACACAAAAATGTTACCAATCCATGAATAACCACTGAAACGTAATTCAGATTGATCTAGTTTGCTTCAGAATAACAGTAATCCACATATGAATAATATCTGCGAGAAAATAATTTTCTGTAGCAGTCAAATAGAGTTGATGTGTCAGTGAGTTGCAGGTCTCCATTCACTCCATATGGTCGACCACATTTTGGCATTTGGCAGCAACTTGAATGACTTCTGGGTCTCAGTCAGTGGTGATGGAATTTGGTACTGTAACCCATTCGCTATCATGTTCTCTAGAATTTCTTGAAGTGCTAGGTTCGCTACACATTTTTGTGATAAACTGATTTGAAAGATGACAAATGTTTTCCAATGTCCACACAAAGCACGTCGCTGCTTTCACAACATGAAACGCAAATATGAGTTACTTCCCTTACCATGTAATGTCAATTAAAATTTAGAAACACTGAAAAAATTTTGTTCAATGCACCTTAACGATATGAGCGATTTTCTGGCATCAAGCGGACGCCAGTAAGAATGCTGACAGCCTTGTTATGGCTTTTAAGAGTTAAGGGCATGCGACCTTTTTTATTTGTTGGTCTAAAAGGTATGATTTTTATGTGTGTAGAGACATAAATTAATAGAGAACGTGTTGTTATTGTTTACCAAATTGACTCATGGGGGCCGAGGTAGCATAGTGGTTAGTGCACTGGCTTCCCAGTCAGGTGATCAGGGTTCAATCCCCAGTGGTCAACCCAGACACAGAAATTGCATACCAGAAAAATGTGGGAAGTAAAGGCGGCCGGTGTGGTTCTGACCACATCATCAACAATGTATATTTACCGATATTTACCAAATTGCCTCATGATTCGTAATACAAATGTTAGAAGAGAAGTTGACCAAATTGCCTCTTGATTCGTAATACAAATGTTAGAAGAGAAGTTGACCAAATTGCCTCTTGATTCATAATACAAATGTTAGAAGAGAAATTGACCAAATTGCCTCTTGATTCATAATACAAATGTTAGAAGAGAAATTGACCAAATTGCCTCTTGATTCCTTCCCCAGACGGTGCCACCAGTGGGCAGCAACTAGGTGCTACTATGTATAACGACATCAGCAACATGCAATCACCACAACAGCAACAGCAAACAACCGCAGGCCTCAGTGTACCGATGAAGTGGAGCCAGAACATGAGAGGAACGCCACCTCCTGCGGGGCAGGTAGATACTGAGAATTTGTCAAATCAGTTTTCTGTTTCTGTTTCTAAGAATCAATGTCACTGCACTCCGGGCATACTTATAGGTGCTCTGTCTCTCTCTCTCAGCAAATAGCGCAGGGTATAGATGCTGATGGTCCCTGTAGCTTGCTGGTTTCCACCTCTTGCGCCCCACTCTGTTCGAGCTTCGTTTATTGTATAAACTTTGCAGCCTGTGGAGTGCTGCTTCATCTATTGCGGTGTCCTCATCTAACAGGCAATCATGGATGGATTTCAAAATGTTATTCCTATCCATCACTAACGTGCCCATGATGGGAGTTTGTGAAACCAAGATGTCAGCTCATTCATTGCCCTGAACCCGAGCATGACCAGGGCAGTAGATCCATGTCAACACCTGGAGATTTGAGGCCTCAACAACTGCTATCCACTCGTACCTAAGTCATACCTTCTGAAGTCACAAAAGGACAGCAATAGAAATGTTTGCCCAGGCATCTAGGGCCCGTTGTGGTGATCGACCACTACCATGTCCAAATGGTGAGGTTCGTTCAATGCTGAAGGAGAGACTATATGTCGGAGCCATGTAGAACGGGCGCGGACCCAACCCACACCTCCAGCTGGCCAGTGGGAGACCATTGTCACACATAGCTGACTTGGACATGATCTTGTGATCCGGAACTTCCTGGTCCAGTCGAAACCCGTTACCAAACACAGGCAGACCAGAGTGTCCAGTGTCCGAGATAGAGGGAAGACTCATCTTTGCAGACACCCCGACATTATGGGCGAGATCGAACCATCGGATACTGAGGATGTGTCGGTGGTTGCGCATATGAAAGGCATCAAGTCTTGATGTGTTATATTTAAGCTGGGTCCACGTCTCTGACACATACAGGAAGACATGAGTCACACACATCTGATAAATACGAATTTTGGATCCAAGAGTTTACCATAATTCAAAATCTGGTGGCGGTCGTTCATAGCAGAGGTAGCAATTCCGATCTGCCTTAACACTGCCCGTTTTTAGATAGTTTTTACAACACTGAAACCGAATGTGTTTGGCTGAAAGGTGGAGATACCACTGTACACTACAACACTGAAAACGAATGTGTTGGGCTGAAAGATGGAGATACCACTGTACACTACAACACTGAAACCGAATATGTTGGGCTGAAAGGTGGAGATACCACTGTACACTACAACACTGAAACCGAATATGTTGGGCTGAAAGGTGGAGATACCACTGTACACTACAAGACTGTCCTACACAGAACAAACATCGAAGAAATCTGTTATACTAATTCTGTGTAAACATCTGTTTATGAATCTTTGTTAATGTCTTCCTTTGTTAATGTTGTCCTCCAATCGTCACAGGCAAATAGCAGTACTAACTTTACATTCAGGTTGAATATTGTAATCTTCATGTCGGACTTGATGTCTTTGGTGTTCTACCATTTTTTTCAAATGTGATGAAAGCCCCTCTCACTTTCTGTGTTCTTAACCAGATATTCTTTTGTGTACACGCCATGCTGTCTATGATGCTGCCTCGGTAATTAAATGAGTCCACCTCTTGGAGTGTGATATCTCCCAGCATGGTGTGAATCTAGAATGCTACATTGATTCTGAGAATCTTAGTTTTTTTCTCTGATTCATAACCCCAATTTCTGTAACAATACCTCAGGTTTCTTCATTCTATTTTACAGTTTTCAGTAATGTTATAAAAGAGACATCGGCCAATTATAACTTAGTTTAATGTATTTATACTGGTTTAGAAGACTATAGAGTCTGTATACAACCAGTTTCTTGGAGGGTGTTCGATTCTTCTTCGTTTGTTCTCAATCTCCCGCTACCAAACCCTGAAAGGGTAAGTAGCAGAATGTAGTCCAGAGAACGGAATGCGTTGTGTTGTAGTTTACAGCTTGGCTGCGATATTTGCACCTTTCTGTCCAACACATCTGACTTCAGCAAGCATTTTTTGAGTACTGGGTTAGCATTCCCTCTTCGATCCCTTCTCCTTAGCCAGTCTGCCTAACTGCAGCCTGTTATCCAGGATCATCGCGTGGAGGTGTAGAAGGGTCTTGGCAGCTATGGTTCGCTGGCCCTGACGCTAGTAGTCAGCTATGGGTCGCTGACCAGTGCAGTTCATGCGCTGCTCAGCATCTTGATACCAGGGTGTTCGATTCAATCTTAATAGACTCAAACACTTGAGCTAAGTAGACCTGCAGCCGGCTAGGCACCATCTATAGCTGGTGGGAAAAGGTACAAATAATTTGGGTAGATTCTTTATTTTGTATTCTGTCCAGGCAGCTGCCGTTGAGCCTACTCTTTTCGATTTCCATGTGCCATGGAATTTTTAACGTGCTGACACTGAACACAGGAGTTTGATCTTGGAACCTAGAGATCAGGGACATTTTTACCAGAATATTCACGTTGAAAATAAATCCTTCATTTCCGCCAGTTTTGATTCAACCGAGTTATGGTTTTCTTTGTATGTCTCCTATCCAATGACATTGTGGTTGATGATTTCTTTCTTTTTGTTTTGGGTTTTTAATATGTCGGTGACGGTACCTTATGTCAGCATACATAGTTGACTAAAACTAAAACCTTTCACCCACACAGATGCCTGGTGTCACTACTGCTACGCTGATGACTGTGAATGCTGCACTTGCTGAGTCTCAACAGCAACTTGATGCCATCAAACGCACCCTTCCTCAGCAACCTGTCGGCAGGCACTTAATGGTCAGCTCTACAGTTACTTCTACTCACCAGTCACAACAGCAGCAGCAACAACAACAGCAGCAGCAGCAGCAGCAACAACAACAACAACAACAACATTTGCACCAACAGCTCAACTCTCAGCCACAAATTCAATCTCAAGTAAGCTTTATCTAAGTCAGTAATATAAATATTAAGCAAGTGAACCAGATTTGTAAAGTTAACCCTTTTCAGTCCTGGTTAATTTTGTTTTCCTGTGTGCCAAATTGCTGTAAATCGTTTTATTCAAAATAAAATTCATGGATATTGAACAAATTCAGCAAAAATGACTATCTAAATATCGTAAGACACATAATTAAACTATCTTTGATATAAAGTATTCGTAATAAAGATATATTCGAATTCAGCGTTAAATGACATTATTGCGCAGATGGAAATTGGAGACCAAAAATATTTTTGGTACATACCAAATGCGTGCTCAAATGAAACCAGACCAAACTGCAACAAGTGAACATATGTATGATGCACATGATGACACTTCTGAAGTGAACAGCACATACCAACCGTCAAATTTTGACAAATGTCATTATCCTCCGACTCATAGTTTCCTCAGCAGACTGTTGAAAACATGGTGTATGGTGACAAAAGTGTGACGAACGTAAGCTCTGCGACGGCTCACCCGAATTGCTGCCCCAATTTTGGCGATGACATCCTCTAACGCAACAATATGCGCCTGACCTGGTCTCGGAAGATCTTTCGTTAACTCACGTCCATCTTTAAACATTGTTGTTCAGTTTTTTTACTGTTGTCTTTGACACACCTTTGTCACCATACACTGGCTGCATTCTGTGATGAATGTCAACTGGGCGGATTCCGTATCACACCCACCATGATTTCAACGGTCTGCTGAGGAAACTGAGTCAGAGGATAATGAAATTTTTCAAACTTGACGATTGGTATGTGCTGTTTACACCAGAAGTGACATCATTATGTGCATCGTACGTATGTTGGCTTGGTGCGGTTAGGTCCGGTATAATTTGAACTCTTATTTCGCAGATATATCCGTCAATTCCTCTGCACATACCTTACATATTATGTGGCAAAGTCTGAATTGAGCGTGCATTTTATATCCGTGAGTATTCCAGTTGTGTTACTGTTGGGCAGATCAAATAATAAATAATTTCTTGGGAAATGCAGCCCAACTTTACTCGCAGTAAATGCTGATAAGAGTTGAAATATTGTAACTTTCTCTGTAAAAATCTACCTATTAGAAATATAATTAAAGTTAAACAGCAGTGTATGAACTTCCCCACCTTCACATGGTGATCCTGGATAACAAAGCAGACTGGCTAAGAAGAAGGGATTGACGAGGGAAGGTTAACCTGATACAAACAAATGCCATTCTGAAGTCGGTTGTGTCAGACCGAAGGGTGCCAATAAGGCAATCAAAATGCAAACTACGACACAATGCATGCCGTTATCATGGGTTATTAGCGGGAGTTGCAGAACGAAAAATGAAAAATAATGGATAATCAACAATTTGGTCTTCCAAATTAGCAAATCAGATATTGCATCGAGAGATTGATTGATTGTTTGACTATAAGTTGCTTGACAATCTTTGATTATATGTTGTCACTCACACATACCATCCTCACGAGATATGACGCCACATTTTGCCGCACGATACCACATATTGTCAGCACTACATAAAGATCCTGATTACATGCCAATGTGGCATATTGAGAATATGGTGTTAGGCCCATATTTTTCCCATATTGGGCGATGTGGCCAGCATGGCGACGGCCATTTTTTCCCCACAGACGTGTTCTGGTACCTCATTTTTTAGGCTTGATTGATCTGGAAGCCCTTCAGCGATAGAAAAAAAAACCCAACTATGGACCGATCGCTCATCAGTATATTAACCACTACCATACCTCAACTCCTGCCACCTCTATGAGATACAATAAAGCCACTTAGTCACATGCATATAGTCACATTTGATATAGTAAAACCACATAGTCGTCCTAATGAGATACCGTTAAACCACATATAGTCATCTACATTTGATGCAGTGAAACCACATATAGTCACCTACATTTGATGTAGTGAAACCACATATAGTCACCTACATTTGATGCAGTGAAACCACATATAGTCACCTACATTTGATGCAGTGAAACCACATATAGTCACCTACATTTGATGCAGTGAAACCACATATAGTCACCTACATTTGATGCAGTGAAACCACATATAGTCCCTACATTTGATGCAGTGAAACCACATATAGTCACCTACATTTGATGCAGTGAAACCACATATAGTCACCTACATTTGATGCAGTGAAACCACATATAGTCCCTACATTTGATGCAGTGAAACCACATATAGTCACCTACATTTGATGCAGTGAAACCACATATAGTCACCTACATTTGATGCAGTGAAACCACATATAGTCCCTACATTTGATGCAGTGAAACCACAGTCAGCTACCTTTGATGCAGTGAAACCACATATAGTCCCTACATTTGATGCAGTGAAACCACATATAGTCACCTACATTTGATGCAGTGAAACCACATATAGTCCCTACATTTGATGCAGTGAAACCACATATAGTCACCTACATTTGATGCAGTGAATCCACATATAGTCACCTACATTTGATGCAGTGAAACCACATATAGTCCCTACATTTGATGCAGTGAAACCACAGTCACCTACATTTGATGCAGTGAAACCACATATAGTCACCTACATTTGATGCAGTGAATCCACATATAGTCACCTACATTTGATGCAGTGAAACCACATATAGTCCCTACATTTGATGCAGTGAAACCACATATTTTCACCCACAGGCTTCCAAGTCATCTGTTATGTCCACTTCCCAACAGCAGACAGCCATCCAGAATCACATGACCTCCATGATGCCAGAGCCCCTGGGTGTTAACAGTCAGCGGATGGGGGCCATACAGCAGCCCTCAGCTGGAGGCCCGCTCGATTCCATAGTACCTCCCAGCGGTGTTCATGTAGTCAACTCTCAGCAGTCGCTGCTTCAGCAGTTTGGAGGATCACTTGCTGGGGCAGGCATGAACCAAACATCTCATATGTCCATGTCAAGACCATCTCAACCAAATGGGCATGTATCGTGTAAAGATATGAATGTAAGTATGGTTTCTTCATTCAGTATCTTTTAAATAACATAATTCTAGCCGTCTGAATGTAGTGCCACATATCATATGAGCAGTAGTACCTGTAATTTTTCTGCCTAAGAGAGAGCATGTCATACGAGGCGACATACTGTGTGACAAGTCTATCTATCTATATCTCTTTCTCTCTCCCTCCTCTCTATATCTCTCTCTCCGCTCTCTATATCTCTCTCTCTCCTCTCTCTATATCTCTCTCTATCCTTGAGCCAGTGGCAAGACATAATCCAAGATGACAGGTGGAAACTCAGGGTCCACACACTCTGTTCCCGCTTCCCTTGACACCAGGCGTCAACCTGACAACGTTTCTGTTTTGAGGGGCGAGTGCCTTGCCTCTCAACCACAGCAACCCCTTCGAAGATCAATGGGTCCCGAGTGAGTGATATTGTGTGAGAGTTTTCTGGCAGGATAAAAATGTACACATTGAATGAGCCTCAGTGTCTGTGACTTGATTTCTTCTATGTTTTCGTTTTCATTTTTTTTCAGAACGATCATGCTCAAACATTAGATGATATTGGCCGGCAAGAACCTCCATCCAAAGAATCGAGCTTGTTGGAGAGCAACCAGAACCTTTCTAGTCTTCTGTTAGCAGCATCACCATCAACATTGTCGTTGACACCCATCACCCCAACCATTACCAGCTCCACGTTGACTAACATGTCTTCCAAGCTGAACTCATCAGCCATGAAGCAGGAAGTAAAGACTGAGCCAATGTTGTCAGAACTCAAGCACGATTGTGATTCCAAAGAGGAGACCATGGATGTAAAAACTGAACCGGATTGTAAACCGGATGTGAACAGTGTGAAAGATGAAAATGATACATCTAGTCCGAAATTGGAAAGTATGGATGAAACATCTCAGGCGAGTAACAGCGAGGAGAAACCTTCATCCGTAGGGGATGCTTCCAGCGCCTTGGCGACTACTCCAAAGCCCAAATGCAAGAAAGGTAATGACGTGAGCCTTAATTATAAAATCATTTTGTTATTATTCGAAGTTGGACCTTGCTGCCAAGATGCAGTCCTGAGTGGTCCGCTGGGGTTTTTGTGTATGACAAGGACAAGAATAGCACCACTGTCCCACAGAGATCATGTCGTAAGAGGTGACTGACTAACTGTGACATGGCATGACACATGGCCATGGTTAGGTAGTTTTTAAGAGCAGCATAGATGGCGTCTAACAGGCTTTGGGTTTACTTTACTTTGTGCTTGAGTCTATTGAGATGGACTCGCACATCGGTTAGCCACCCACTGCTGCGCTTGTTCCAACACAGCAGAGTAATAAGCTTCTCGAGCCTAGCCCACTAAGCAGGCAACACTCCAGAGCTAGGACCAGCACAGAAACAGTTCTACTATGACTCTACGAATTATCTCTAATGTAATCAGCTCAAAGTTATCCGGAGCCACCAGTGGGGACACTAACCATGCGAGGGGAAGTCTGCTGCTTAGTCTAGTGCTAGAGCACTCGCAAAGGTACGGGGTTCAACTCCCACTACCGGAACGTTTTCAGTCTACCCAAATGTATAAGGGGTTCATTTGTATATGGGTACCTGACTTATTGTTGGGGAAGGAAAGGCAGTGCAGAGGGCTACTAGTCACATGCTGTGGCCTAGTACTTTTACTTTGCCAAAGATGGATGTGTCGGACAGAAAGGTGCAAATATCGCAGTCAAACTTTAAACTAGCGATACAACGCAAATCTGTTTTCCGGGCTACATCCTGCTACTTGCAAAGCCCTGTTCAGGGCTTGGTAACGGGAGATAGAGAATGAACGCAGAAGAAGAAGTACTTTTACTTCTGCGTTTGAGTTTTTCAGATCATGCAAAATCTTCAGTACTATTGCCAGGGTGAAGTCCACAGTCCCTTCCAGGTCTGAGCTGTGACCCCATAGCTTTTGCCTCAGTTCTGCTCCATCTGGCCAGGTCTGGTATTTTAGTTCTTCAGGGGTCGGTACTCCTGTCCCACATGGACATTCATGTTTGGGAGATCTTGAGCCGATACAGGTGGCCCAGTAGTCTGCTGTGGCCCATTCTCATGATTGCAGTTTGCTGGTATCTTTGTAGCTGGTGGATTGGTTTTGGACTGTCACTTTCTCCCATTGAATTTTATACTGGCTGCAAATGATAGTTTTAGCCTTCGTATATGGCTCTTTATAGGTGTATTATTCCATTTTTCCACCTGCTTTGAATAGTGCATCGGCTCTCTCGTTTCCCGTAATTTCACAATGAGACTTAGTTCAATGAAGTCTCTTAACACTTCATCCTCAATGGCAGTTTCTGCTATGGGACTTATAGTTAGAACAAGTGGTAGTGTCTCTTCCTGTTTCCCTCATGTACTGAAGAAAGTAGCATGACCGAGGGGTGAAAATGTTCCAGTTTCACAATCGCAATGCACCTGGTTCGAATCCCACCGTGCCCAGTTTGGCAGACGCAGGATTTTTATCAGTGCGATTGCTTCTCTGCGTATGTAAAGTAATGGTAACCTACCGTACTGTATACGTGCCAAATAGGTAGCGGTTATAAGAAGCAGCGTTCTGTAAAAGGACATGCTAATTAGTTTTACTGAAGAAATTATGCCTGAGCCGTCCTGGCCGTAATGCATGGCTACTTGGCACTACAGCAGGGAATGACAAATTTGTTTAGGGTCTAGAAGCCAGGCATAGTTCTGGATGAATAGGATGTACAAAGCTGAGAGAAATTGTGGCATGGGGTCCAGGATGCAGCGTGGCATGAGTTGATAGCAGCCAGCAACTCATAGCTGGCTCCTTGCATCAGAGTCAGCTAACCATTGCTAGGCACGACCCTATTCCGCCTCTGCAGACTGGCCAAGTAGTAGGGATCACTGTGGGAAGGTAAACCTTGCACTAAAAAAAAAGCCAGCTGAAATCGGAGGTGCCAGACCACAAGGCGCAGATATCACAGCCTCTACGAAAATAGAAGATAAGACGATATAAAGAAGGAAAATGAGAAGGTAGTAAATATGTCAATGGTCCCAATATGTTAGGTTCTACAGCATTTCCTGGCGACCTGATGTCTGTGGTTAGTTGTGCCCTGCACTAGAGGGATTTGTTACCCAGGATGCTGCAACACATCCTGTTACCAAGTATTTCCTGGCGACCTGATGTCTGATTAGTGGTACCCTGGAACACATCCTGCTAGAGAGTGCACAGTGTCGACATGATGTGGCGCATTGGTTGTCATGCTTGTCCGTGATGCTACTTTTCACGAGGCTGTCGCAACTGCCTCAATCTGCATTCCCTTGTTCTTGGTTGTCATTTATGTTTCCAAAATAGAGACTGTCTTGTAATGGAACTTGTTAGGTATGCTTCTACTTCTGTTGCCATGGGGGTTTCCAAAACAAAGACTGTCTTGTAATGCGACTTTGCATCACCATGTAGGAAGATCTCATCTATATGTGTGTTTAGAACTGCCTCTACTTCTCTTGCGGTCTGCATACATTTATAATGCGGCTTTGTATAGCTGTCATCATTCTACTCTTGTGCTCCAGCAAGAGTGTAGGGGTCGTTATTGTATTTCACGTCCCTCTATGAAACCGTTGTTGGGCAGATTTGCCGAAATGATTGTTGAAAAACTCCTCCCATTTCCCTCGCTATGCCCGATATTCTTTATACAGTACCCCAACTCCTGGTTCATGATGTCTGTTTTGGCTTCTGTGGCTCTTCGCTGGGCTGTTTTGTATGGGGCTCTCTTTGGTTGATAGCATGGTGATCATATTACTACTACTATTATTATCCACTTGTGTCAGATGCTGTAATGAGGTACAGTTCTCTTTCGTGTGCCAGATGTGTCATCAATGCTGTTGGTCGTTCCATATGTCTTCAGTGTCTCACTTAAACCATTTATTCATCTCATTATTGGTCTCCCTTTTGCTCTGTTGCATTCTTGTCAGGTGTCCGAACCAATTTATCTTCTGCCTTTCCAGGTAATCCATGCACGCTATTACACTCACACTCTGATTTTGTTGTTTCATACTCTATTGGTGAGAGTCCACGTCTTCTTCGGACGTTGTCAGACGTCAACTTGAATTTGTTCAAAGAAAGCAGCGGTCATCCTGAGGCTGTCGACACTTGCATAGAGCTTGTCTAGTGTTGACACTGGTGATGGCCACATGTGCTTTCTCTGATCCTCGTATCTCGGGCAATTTGCAGCAGATGTTCAGGGGTAATTTTCCCTGTACCACAGGTGCATTCGCCAGTAACACCTATCTTCAGTTTATTGAATAGATGGTACCTCAGTCTGTTGTGGCCTGTCCGGAGTCTTCAGACCACCACCTGCTGTCTACTTTTCAACTAGTAATAAGCATCATTTCTTGTGTAGCCAGTATGCTCTGTTTCCCGTTTGGCCATGTATCTGGCCCAAAAAAACCTTTTGGACTCTTCGTAGGTCACACTAGAATCTGGTTGTGGTAACCTTCCACCTTCTTTTACCAGTCTGTCTTCCTCTTTGTTGCTTTGAATGTTATGGTGGGATGGAACCCACTTTACCACGATTCTTTTGGGTGTGGACTGCTGGCATAGTTGAATCCATGTCTCACACTGGTAGCAGAGAGTTGGATATAAAAGTACTATTTATCATCTCCTTATCTCCAGTATGATGTCTTAATAATAATGAGAGCTGATGGGAAACAGTATTTGCTTTGTGTGTGTATGATTACACATCTCTATCCATCCTCCCATCTTGTGTACACTACCCAAGTATTTGAATTCTATTACTTGTCTAACCTTAGCCACCCATCTTTAAAAATAAACACAAATTTCATCTGCGGCAACATTATTTTTCAAGACTATGGTTGTTGACTTTGAGAGCATGTTACCTTTTCATTTGTCGGTCTACAGGTATCATTTGATTGTGCATAGAAAGATAAATTAATACAAAAACTGGTTGGTGTTATTGTTTTTTGTTGTGTGCGTGTTAGTTTCTGAGATACAAGAAGATGAAGGCAAAAATTTATAAAACAAAGCACAGACATATAGAATCGCTGATTAGGGAATGACACTCCTCCAAACCATGAACTTGCCACAAAATACTGGTTGTGTTCTAGGTATTTAGTCATTCCCCATTGGCTCTTTTTGTCTTATCAGACGATAGTAATTGTGCTATTGGCACAAAGCTCAGGCAGAAATATAGAGACCATGTGTTGCCCATGCAGTATGGTCCCTCTCTCGGCCTGCCTTCTTTACTCCAAGGGAAAGGTAATATCAATACATTTGGAACAAGGCAAGCTGCAGAAGCTGCCAGATCAGCAGAGCAATGCCGATCGTGCCTTATCCTCTGCCACGTCGGTAGTACAAGAAACACTAACAATGTCCTGGGTCTCAAACACGTGGCCCACTGGCCAGAAGCATCCCAGAACGTCAATTTAAATACATCCTAAGATAAAAACAATGATGATACCTAGGAAACAGACACTAAAAACCCTATTATTCAAGCAGGTAAATAGGTTCTGCCCAAAGCCAGGTAGGTAGGTTATGTCTGAAGCCAGGCAGGTAGGTTATGTCCGCAGGTAGGTAGGTAGGTAGGTTATGTCAGAAGCCAAGCAGATAGGTTCTGCCTGAAGCCAGGTAGGTAGGTTATGTCTGAAGCCAGGTAGGTAGGTTATGTCTGAAGCCAGGCAGGTAGGTTATGTCCGCAGCCAGGTAGGTAGGTAGGTTATGTCAGAAGCCAAGCAGATAGGTTTTGCCAGAAGCGAGGCAGATAGGGTTTGTCAAAAGCGTTACGCCTGAAGTCAGGTAGATGGGTTATGTCGAAGCCAGGTAGGTAGGTTAAGCCTGAAGTCAGGTAACCAACTTACGGTGCACTCAGCTTTTAGTAAGTGCCTTTCCGTCTGTACCTTAACTTGCCTTCTGGTTTTATTATTTTTTCTTCTTAGATCCTTAGCCAGTGACTGGCAAAGCGTTTACTATGCCCCAACTCTGATTCGCGATTTTCACTTTGACCTCTTCTGTTCTTCACTAAATTGTCTTTGGCCGGCCTCTCTTTCGCTTTTCCTCTGGTGTCCGTAACAAGGTAGTTCTGGTGATGGCGTCTGGTTCTTTTCTTTAGAGCATGACATGTCCAATTCCAGCATCGACTGATTGTGATGGTAGTCATGTCTGGGGGGGGGGCAGTGGTTAGTGATACGGCTCACAATTCGAAGGTGCTGGGTTCGATCCCCATCACAGCATTGGTCGTTACTCCGGGGAAATGCAGGAGGAAGCAGACCCTTACATAAAATGCATGGCAAAGTCAGATGCGCTGGACCGACAGGCAAAAAAAAAACCGTAGTGCAATGCACACCTTGGAGAATAGAGAAATAAGTTAACGCACACCAAAAAAAAAATAGAAAAAAAAAATATCTCTTTGGCTGCTCCGGGTAATCAGGTGATGATATATGGCCAGACAATTGTATGAATCTTTCATAGGCAGGTTGTGGGAAAAGACAAAAAGTGTCTTTTTCTGTTCTTATTCGGCTATTTGTAATAGGCTTGTGGGTGGCTTCCTTTTTACAGTTTACTTGTGGGAAAGAAACAGCTGTAAACTGCCTGGGTAGTGGTTAAATCTGAGGTAAACATGGACATATATATAAACTTGTGGAAGAAAAAGCGAATGATGGATTGGAAATAAATTAGTTGATGAAAAGTTGTGTGAATAGGTGCAGCAAAAAGTCTTAGTAGTGTAGTGGTAGACACTTGGTTCTAACAGCTAAGGTGCTGGGTTTTACCCCCATTATCACCATGCTGCAGTTGACTCAGCTGTAAATGGGTACCTGGTTTACTGTTACAGAAGGACAGACAACTCACTTTTTTTGCCTTCTATCACCCAAGGTGCATAAACCATCAACCAACCCTTGCCAAGCAGCTCTGTACTGCACAATCTTTTCCACTTCCTTCCAGCCTTTCCCTATTTTCTTTACTTCCGCCCCCAGATCTCGTCTCCATGTATTCCTTGTTCTGCCTATGCCTCTCCTTCCCTGGGGGTTCCATGACAGGGATTGCCTGGTGATACTGGCCTGGGGCTTTCTTAATGTATGACCCATCCATCTCCACTTTCTTCTTAAGTTCCTCTGTTTCAATTGACCTTGTCCCGCTCTCTCCCACAGTCCGTCGTTTGTAACTTTGTCAAACCATTTTATAATGAAAATCTTTCTCAGCCATCTGTTGACAAAACCCTGCAGTCTCCTGTCATTGCTTTTGGTCATCCTCCATGTTTCAGCTCCATACAGCAGGACTGGCTTCACATTTGAATTGAAAATCATCTTTGTCTTCCTCCTTATCTCCTCGGAGTTCCATCTTGGTTTCAGCATTCCGAATGCAGCTCTTGCTTTTTTGTATCCTTGTTTTTAATATCCTCGTCTGTCCCTCCTTCCTTGTTGATGATCCTTCCTAGGTATGTAAATACCTCTATCTCTTCCAGTGGCGTTCCTCTCAGCCTGATTGGTTCTGTGTTTGCTGCATTGGCCCTAATACTTAACAGTAGGTTAAGTATTAGGGCCTTAACTTAACATCTTTATACTGGTTTAGAAGACCCTGCAGAGTCTGTATACTTCTTCTGCTTCTTCTGCGTACACAGTCAGACAGTAACCATTATTTTTTCGAAAAAAGCGGCGGTCATCCTGAGACTCTCGCCACTACCATAGAGCTTGTCTTGCAGTTCCACTGGCAATGGCCACATCTGCTCTCTCTGATCCCTGTATGTCGGGCAGTTCTGCAGCAGATGTTCAGTGGTCATTTTACCAGTACCGCACGGGCATTCGTCGGTACACCCTATCTTCAATTTGTTGAATAGGTGGTACCTCAGTCTATTGTGGCCAGTGCGAAGTCTGAAGACAACGACCTGCTCTCTTCGGTTCAACTGGTAATAGGCATCGTTTTTGGTGTAACCAGTATGTTCGGTTTCCCATTTGGTCATGTACCTGGCTTTGATAAGCCGTTTTGACTCTTCGTACGTCATACTGGTATCTGTTTGTGGTAGCCTTGCACCTTCTTTTGCCAGTCTGTCTGCCTCCTCGTTGCCTTGGATGTTGCAGTGTGACGGGACCCACTGTACCACTACCCTTTTTGGTGCGGACAGCTGGCACAGTTTGCAGAGTGCTGCTCTTAAGTCATTAAGCTCAGTGTTTTTCTGGCTTTTTAGCGCTGTGACTACGGCGAGAGCATCTGTCAGCAAGACTATATGGCTCTCATTTTCACTGTGTGTTGCCATTTCTTCCACTGCCGCCCTCAGTGCCTCTGCCTCCGCTCTGAAATTGCTTGTGTACTTACCAGTAGCGAATGACAGTGTTATTTTTCTGCCATTTGGTAGGTTCAGGAATGCTCCTGCCCCTCCGTTCTGTGTAGTGTTTGTTACAGAAGAGTCTGTATACAACCAGTTACATTTACATCACCTTGCTCTAAAATCTATGCGCATCCAGTTTATTCTTAAATGCATTAACTGTCCCTGCCTCCACTACCTCCCCTGGCAATGCATTCCAAGCAGACACCACTCTCTGACTAAAAAAATATTTCCTAATATCTAACCTGGACCTCTCTTTAATCAGCTTGTAGCTATGCCCTCGTGTTATTGTAGGTGGCTGTATTTTAAAAAACTTGTTATAGTCTAATTTATCGATTCCTCTGATCATCTTATAAACCTGTATTAAGTCACCACGAATTCTTCTCTCTTCGAGACACTGTAGGCCGGTTTTTCTGAGTCGTTCCTCATAACTGTAATTCTGTAATCCCACTATCATCTTTGTCGCTCTTTTTTGTATTCTTTCTAGCATGTTTATGTCCCCTCTATGATAAGGACTCCACACCTGTACACAGTACTCCAATCTAGGTCTAACTAAAGCTTTATACAGTTTGACGATCACTTCCTTGCTCCTATGTTTAATATTTCTTTTTATCATACCTAACATTGCATTTGCCTTTTTCACTGCTACCTTAACTTGCTCACTCACCTTTCCTGTATGATCTATTATAACCCCTAGGTCCCTTTCCTTATCTATCTTTCTAATATTGTTTTCTCCCATTGTTTTTTCCCATAATCATTTTTGTCTTTTCCTCAGGGATCTTGAAATTGACTTGTGAATATGTATCTGGTTTACTGTTACAGACAACTGCCCACTACTAATAAAAAAGCCCAACACACTGAATTCTCTACCATACTAGACATCAGATGTAGCGTGTAATGTTCTGTATGATCTGTAAAGTTGTACAAGGGCAAGTCAATAAGTAGGCAACACACTGATAAGGGATAGTTGAAAAATGTAGTTTGTAGTTTCTAAATATATCATTTTGGAGGTATCTGTGGCGAAGTGGTCAAGCTGTTTGCCTCGTGTACAGATGGTCGGGGTTTGATTTTGAGCTACGACGGTCGGTCCATGATGTAAATTTTTTCCGGAGATCCCTGGGTTCATCGCTGGAGCTACGGAGTTCGTGCTTTGTGTGATGCTCTCGGCAGATGGGGTACCCATCTGCAGAGAGAGACCGAGCTAAAATGGGAAAAAACCTGAGGCTTAAAGTTTTTTTTTCTTTTTCAAAATATATCATTAAGTGGCAGCAACAACACAAAGACGAAGTTCTTGAGCAATGTATGTTCTCCTGACACAGTTCTCCACAGAACACCCAAGGTTGGTCATACAGCGGATCAAATCTCATTGTAATATTGAAGGCAATGAAACTGCAGATAAACTAGCAAAGTATGGAGGGACATCCCCACAAACGGACCTGAGTATCACATATAATGAGGCCAATACCATAATTAAAGACAACTTCAGGGTAAAATGGGCTGATCAACACCCCAAATTCCGAAAAGAAAACTACTTAAACTTAACTAGAGAAGAGCAAGTCATCTTCAGACTGAGAACTGGGCACCACAGACTCAAGGGTCAGCTTTACAAGAAAATGAAGATTGTGACAGATGTGTCTAAGTAGGGAGCATATCATGACTGGAACACATCCTACAAATTTGCACGCTCATGCAGGAAGAGAGAACAATACTGGCCTCACGAGACAGATACGAGACACAAGCTGTCTGGAGATAAAACAGCCTTATAAACAACGGCGACCTTTGTAAGAGAAACCGGGACCTTGATCTGAGAATAAACTAAAAAGAAGAATTTCTCTGTTTTGTATTGTATTTTATCTACAATCTTTCATTTGCCCAGAGGTTTTCAACAAATATCCTGTTCCAAGAAGGTACTTGCTTACTATTGTGCTGGAGCAGCATACCTATCGCTGTGGTCGGGGTAGCTCTCAAGACTAATCATTGACAAACAAGTTTGAGTATACGTATGGAAGTTCATTTGCTAGTGTTATTGGACTAGAACGCGGCTCGTCGCTGTGGTCGTGGTAGCTCTCAAGACTAATCATTGACAAACAAGTTTTAGTATACGTATGGAAGTTCATTTGCTAACGTTATTGCACTAGAACTTTTTTATTTTATGTGTTTGCCTCACTAGTTTCTACTGGCGGAGGCGCACCTATTCCGCCCCAGACCGTAGTCAATTTGGGCGATATTAAGACGCATAAGCCAGTTCTTGAATGTATGTGTGTATCTGTTTGTACCTAGCCTGATATTTCCATGATGCTCCTCTTGTTCCTTGCTTTTGATGATCCTCATTGTCCTTTGTAGGTATTTGCACAAATATGCACAATTATTTTCCTGGGACCATTTTGGGAATGAAAATATTTTTATTTTCCTTCATACTTGATTCGGATCTCTTTATTTATTTCCTGATTTAAATATATATATCCCCCACTTTTTAAAATATTTTTTATAAAACCCCATCATACATTTTATAAAAAAATTGTGAAGATAGCAGTGTAGTGAGGTGTACAACGAGAATGAATGAAATGGAATGATTGGGAAATATGACAAACAATATACTTGATACATAAGAATTAAGAGTACAATATAAATTAATTGAAAAGGGTCTTCCGTCTGTTGTGAGGCCTATTTGTGTTGACTTCCTTCCGTCTGGTCTTGGTGTATCAGGTTTTGCCTGCTCTCATATATTTTTCCATCGCAGCCATGTATTCCAACTTGTAAGCGATTTACTGATTTGTGTGCCACTTTGTAGATCCTTCGTTTCACCTGTGCCCTCTAGCTCTCGCAGTTAATAAGGTGTTGAATGTGTGGTAGGCTCAGGAATAGAAATCAAAATTTAAAATTAACAGCAACAAAAGAAAATTAGAAAGGTAGATAATTGATTAAATAATTATAGATAAATAAGGTTGATGTAGTAGTAGTAAAATTATATTAAGTGTAAATATATAGTGGTGAGGATGCCCGCAGAAGGGATATACATATATAAACCTATATATACATACATAAGTGTAACTTAAAATGCCCACATATATCTATACTCATACTTACATGTCTACACATGTACACACTGTAGCGTTCGTGAATTGTCACAATCACTTGCTACATAACAGATGGGCTTATTGTAGTGTGGGTCCGTTACATCATCAGTCGACGTATTTCAGCACTGAATCCACAAGCGGCGACCACCAATCAACACGTGCAAGGCACAGGTGACACAGAAACTGACCAAGCTAGAGTAATCTACCGAGTTTATCGCCACATGTGTACTTGTAAAGGCTCGTCAACCCCTTTTATACCAGCTGCCTACTTTTATAACGGTTGTGAGGGTAGATTTTCCTTATCGGCCATTAAAATCTAAATTAAAGAACATATTACCATCGCCCACCAAGTCTGTGTTTTTTGGATGTTTTCAATACATCATCATGATGTATCATGTCCTTTGTCATGTTGCTCACGTGACAATCTGCCTGGAAGAAACTTGATCTCTTGCAAATTCTCCAGCCTGCTCCAGAGTAATGTCCAAGCATTCCTTGACATCTTAGTGCCATCACCTTCTCCTTCTTGGTTTGCCTTGGCCTTTCTTACCTGGCACCATACCTTCCATTACCATCCTTTTAATGTGACCAAAGTATTTCAATTTTCTGCTTATGATGGAATTTCATAACCTCTATGCCAAACTCTTGTCGATTGTCTGCATTCTTCTTTTTTTCCCATCCGTGGTATTCTGAGAACCTTTCTATAACATTTCGACTCGGAGGACTCTATTCTCTTCCTTGAGGTTTGGGTAGCTGTCCATGTTTTACGGCAGTATGCTGCATGGGGAAATACATAGTAGCATATGCATTGCCATAATGTTTTTAATACAGAATGTAATTATACTGCTGATGTTCGTCCATCACAAGTGATGACCACACTCCGTATTCAGCCGTGTGGACAGTCTTTTTTCTTGCCGTGTCCGCTGAAATGAGTGACCTGCACTGTGATTTGGATTAAAGTGAGGAAGAAACTGTGCCTTTTGTCAACCTCACTCTCTGGTCCTGAGCTACCTTTGGCCAGTGGCAAGATATTTATCGAGACGACTGGAGATAGCACAGGATGCAGATTTTTTACTCCCGATACCTTTCCCGTAAACAGATATCCCGCAAGGCAGCTGAGGGGGGATGACATATAACGTTGTGTGTCGTGCATTTTCCATAGCCACAAGAGGGTGTAGGGACATCAATGAGTAGGGGGTCGCTGTAGTTAAGAGGTTAAGGCACTCATCTTTCACAGTGAGGAACGGAAATGGTGGGCGATCGAATCCCGCAAGTCTCAAGCGACCCCTGGTCTCACGGGAGGTAAGACCAGAGTGCATGCATCCCGAGTTACCTCCAGTCGACTCGACCAATAGTCTTGCCACTGATCCAAGGTAACTCGGGATAAGAGTGAGATTGATGATCAGAGCATATTCTTTCCCGCTATAATCCTCATACAGCGGCTATCACATTATTAAGATAAGAGTGAGATTGATGATCAGAGCATATTCTTTCCCGCTATAATCCTCATACCGCGGCTATCACATTATTAAGATAAGAGTGAGATTGATGATCAGAGCATATTCTTTCCCGCTATAATCCTCATACCGCGGCTATCACATTATTAAGATAAGAGTGAGATTGATGATCAGAGCATATTCTTTCCCGCTATAATCCTCATACAGCGGCTATCACATTATTAAGATAAGAGTGAGATTGATGATCAGAGCATATTCTTTCCCGCTATAATCCTCATACCGCGGCTATCACATTATTAAGACAAAAACCATCTGATGTTGTGGCCATCATCGCCTCGCAATGGGCAATAAATTAACTTACAGTGACAAGGATTACGGGTTGTCATAGCTTTCTTCACATCCCGAGCATTTGTGATATGCTTGGTTTTATCTGCGTGTCACTCACTATTACTGGAATCACGTCGACCCCTCACCTTGTTAGCCATGAAAGCAGCCCGTTTCCAGGAAAGGCTGCGAGGAAGCCAAGGTGAGGGTCTTGGCCAGTATGTATATGCCTGACCCTGACTAACATGTCTGACCAGTCTTCCTTACCTGGCATATAAAACACTTGGTCTTTGCAAATTGTTTAAACATCGCTTATTTTCCACTATTTTCAGATGGAATAATAATTGAAAATCTAATTGCTATACTTAGTATCTTGGAATTCAAGCCAGCAGGTTATGTCTTCTGTCAGGCAGACAAAGCTATCTTAGTGCATTGTTTTTAAGATTTCACTTCCTGGTATTTACAAGGCTTAAGGAATGGTAGATGGCATATTGGGGAGTAATTTCATTATTTTTGTCCAGGCATGGTCAACAGCCTGATCATTTTGATTTTCAACTGCTAAGCATTCTTTTAGGTTAAATTGCTATTGTTTGTTAAAAGTATGAAACGTTTTTGTACAGAATATTATAAATTTGTATGTTTTTTAATGTCACCTGGTGTGGCAGTGGTTGTGTATTAAATTAGCATTGGCTTCAGCATTATCATTGATGTTATTCTTATCTTTGTCATATACAAAGACCGCGGCAGACCACTTGGGACTCAGTGCAACGTACTTAACCACTCAGGACTCAGTGCAATATTACTTAACCACTCAGGACTCAGTGCAACGTACGTAACCACTCGGGACTCAGTGCAATATTACTTAACCACTCAGGACTCAGTGCAATATTACTTAACCACTCAGGACTCAGTGCAACGTACTTAACCACTCAGGACTCAGTGCAATATTACTTAACCACTCAGGACTCAGTGCAATTTTACTTAACCACTCAGGACTGAGTGCAATATTACTTAACCACTCAGGACTCAGTGCAATATTACTTAACCACTCAGGACTCAGTGCAATATTACTTAACCACTCGGGACTCAGTGCAACGTACTTAACCACTCAGGACTCAGTGCAATATTACTTAACCACTCAGGACTCAGTGCAACGTACTTAACCACTCAGGACTCAGTGCAATATTACTTAACCACTCAGGACTCAGTGCAACGTACTTAACCACTCGGGACTCAGTGCAACGTACTTAACCACTCAGGACTCAGTGCAATATTACTTAACCACTCAGGACTCAGTGCAACGTACTTAACCACTCGGGACTCAGTGCAACATACTTAACCACTCGGGACTCAGTGCAACGTACTTAACCATCTTTAAAAACAAAATGAGCACGGGGAAACATTTTTCATACCAAACTATGGAGTATAAACGTAATTCTATAAATACAATTTTTATGATGCTGAGCAGCGCATGAGCTGCAGCGGTCAGCGACCCATAGCTGAGTGCCGTAATTCTATATATACAATTTTTATGATGCTGAGCAGCGCATGAGCTGCTGCAGTCAGCGACCCATAGCTGACTGCCGTAATTCTATATATACAATTTTTAAGATGACCTAACCCTGACCTAATCATTTCAGTATTCAACCCTGATGAGTTAAGACAGGCCCTAATGCCAACGCTGGAGAAACTGGTCAAACAAGACCCGGAATCTCTACCTTTCAGGCAGGCCGTTGATCCACTTATTCTTCAAATTCCTGTAAGTTGTTTACCTACCACCTGGATATTTTACTTTGGTTATCCGTCATTTTGTTATCCACCACACCAATTAGTGATGGATAACAAGGGCGCACTGTGCAAATAACTTGTCAAAAAATACAAATTTTAATTTTTGCAAGTAGCACGTCCATTGCAGAATGTTGTTTCTTAGATATGTCAATCGATTTGGCTGTTTCTTGGCTCAGTGTAGTACAGAAGTCTGCCATTACTTTCCGTATGTGGAAGAGAGATTACACTGCCAAAATGGACACACGGAATTTGAATCCGGTGCATTGGGATTGCGAAACGGACATTTCACCCCTAGGCCAAGCTGTCATACTTTAACTATTTATCAACTTTGTATTCAGTAAAATGTCAATTTGCATATTTATAAGGGCTAGTCACTAAATAGGTCACAATGTCTATATAACACATACTAATTCAAATACAAACTTGAAAACCCAGTATTATTGTACTTACCTTGTCCCTTGTTTTTTCAAAATAATTTCCACCAACATTGATACACTTATCCCATTGCTTTATCAGTGCACCAAAACCTGCAGTATAAAAGTCTTTGATCTATTGCCTCCAGCCACATTTTAATTTCACATTCAACCTATTCGTCATTTGTGAAACATATCCCACCAAGGTGGTATTTTGGTGCACCAAACAGTTGGAAATTGGTTGGGTCTGTAAAATGGTTGTTCAAATAGTTATCGCCTCATTCTGAAAATTCTCTTCTAGATCAATCGAATGTATTTTGACGTTGCAATGTTGGAGCAGTATTCCTCTAGTCATCAGACCTGTACGTTTTCTTCAAATTTTCAAATGAACTATCAACAGAACTTCACATAACCATACAGCGTTTACATAGTCACCTTTCTTCTGCAAATTGGTTATCAGCACTCGGTGAGAATCTGAAAATATTGTAAGCATGGCCTTCCCTGCTGGGGACTCTACCTTGAATTTCTTAGCAGAAGGCGAAGGAGAATATATTTCTATTGCATTGAAGCAGTCTTTGATTTGGGTTGGTATGTTGGTAGTGATGAACAAATAAAGTTCCGGTCAAGATGGTGGAGTAAAAATAGCTCTCTTGTATTTGTTGACGGTATAATATTTGTTACTTTGCATTTTAAAGAAAGCTGTTACCAATGTAATGTAATATCTACAGAAAATAGTGTAACAATGACCGACCTAGCAAGCTGATAGATGATTTACAACTGTTTTTTGTTCCTCGGGGTAACAGCCGGTGCTGTGATGGGGATTGAACCCAGCACCTTCGGTTTGTGAGCCGTGTCGGTAGCCCACGCCGCCCCCCTTAAAATTGTTTTAAAAAATGCCCACGTAAATAGGTAGTTGGGAATGCCACGTACGATGAAAACGACAGCCGAGATGGACAGAAACACAGAAGCCGACATTCAAAGCTGCTACTCTACAGCACAAGCATACTGCTTGGCGATACAAGAAACCATGGTTTGTCCCCAGTATTTACCCTGTTCTTCTTCATCTGCAAGGACCAGCCCGTTTGGTTCATTTTGTGTTTGTCAGGCAGTTGTTTGGGCACCCACCGTGAGCACTGTTTCTGGAAATTGAACCGATCATTCATTGCGCTGTAGGCTAAACCATGTGAACTCCATATTGCAGTGGCTAGACTGTCAATCATTACTGGCTTGTCCGTTTTAATCATCTCCCCCATCCGCCACTCAGATACTTGTGTCGGGCTTACTCACATATTTAAAAGCGTCCTTGAAAAAATATATAGGCTCAGTTACGCGCCAGTTTGTGCTGCAAATACTTCTCACCGTAAACATGTCCTTATGAATGACCTTTGCAGAAAGTCCTTTTATCTTCCAAAAAAATGCACAACAGCAAACAGCTCGAGGATTGTAAGCTCTGAGCACTGGCATCATTTTGTATCTGAGCTGCGTATATGTTTGCGCCACCTAGTATCTGCTACCAACAGTATTCACAAAAGCTGGATGTTGCTTCCGCCTAATGCTAATGACACTTTTCTTTTTCTTCTTCATCGATCAACTGATGCTATGATTTTAGTCTGGAGAGGTTCACGAAGGATACTGTGTTTCAGATCTTCGCCGGCCCCCCCCACAGCTTTTCGTACATGGTCCCTCCCTCCAGGCCAGACTGCCTCTCTTTGGTCTGCATAGGTAGGGCAGTCCTGCGGGATATGTTCTGGTCTTTGCTTGGGTGCTTCACAATTGCACAGGGCAGTGTCTCTGAGACCCATTCTGTGGAGGTGGGCCTTGAGTCTGCAATGTCCCGTTCTGAGTCTGAAGGTCTTTGTCTGCCCATTTCTGCCAAGTTTGTCTATATATTCAGTTTCTGGCTTCTATACTTTGTGCTGGTCTCTACCATTCTGTCCTCATAGATTGTTTAATGAGTGTCCTTGCTTCTTTATGGCTCTGGATGGGGAGTCAGCGTGCTTCCACTCCAGCTTTTGCGAGCTCATCTGCTTTCTTGTTACCAGGGACACCACCGTGGGCCGGAATCCACTGTAGGACTAAATCTGTTCTTTTTTTAAAGACAGAAATCCTATGTTATATAATGACCCATTAAAAAATTATCAACTACATTTTCAGAGATTCCATATCGTGTAGTGACCTACTTACTGACTTATCCTTGTATTAAATCTTTACCATCTCATTTACCTCAAGCTGCCAGCCCGCATTTTTTTGTTTTTGCGTTCGCCTTATTTATCTATTCCCCAAGGCGTGTGTGCGTTACACTGTGGTTTTTATTTTGCGCCTGTCGGCCCAGTGCATCCGACTTCAGCACGCATTTTATGTAAGGGTCTGCTTCCTCCTGCATTTTCTAAGGGTTTGCTTCCCCGGGGTAACGGCCGGTGCTGTGATGGGGATCGAACCCAGCACCTTCTGGTTGTGAGCCGTGCCACTTAACCACTAGGCCACGCCGTCCCCCAGCCCGCATTTAACTACTTACAATTCAACTCACCCAAAAAGTCATCAAGCTACACATGTTTTGGTCCTTGTCGCTGCCGCCACAAAGCAGCATGATCTTACTATTTAGTGAGGCTTGAATTATTTAATTTTCAGGATAAGTTTGTAAACGTAAACCAAGGTGATGAAATCTTTGCTTCGAGAGCTGAGAGACTTGATTGGTAAATTGTTCAAATGTTTTAATGCATATGTAGTGCATGTGGATGTTGTACTATCACGACTGAACTTAGCGACAGTAGCATTGACATTAATTTGGCAACACATGCAGGGAACAAAATTATGCGCAGATGTAGATTTTATTTGGTTATACAAAGATTAGATATATGAGGCGTGTTCAAATTAAACTGGACCAAACTGCAACAACGTACACATACAATCCGTCAATTTTGCAAAATTTCATTATCCTCCAAGTCATAGTTTCCCAGCAGACCGCTGAAAACATGGCAGGTGTGATACGGAATCCGTCCAGACTTGATCAGCGAGCGGTGATACGGTTTCTAATGCAGGCAGTGTATGGTGACAAAAGTGTGTCGAAGACAACAGTGAAGAACTGGACAACGATCTTTAAAGAAGGACCAGGCTAACCACATATTGTTGTGTTAACTCACATGTGCTGTTTGGTTCGGTTTGAACACGAGTATGATTATCAATACTGCTCATCAGCTTTGTTGATTTAATATTAATAAACATCATATTAGCTCAATTTTAAATAAATGGTTTTTGAAACTCACTTTTGGTTAAAAATTGTGCGTAAAAGATTTAACGCCTTTCAATATAAATTTATAAACATGAGTAGGAGAATCGGCCGTTCCACACTGCGATCAAGGACATATGCAAGAGGGACTTGAACTCATACTACATCCCATCCGAAGGCTGGGAAACTATTACTCAGGATTGAGCAGTTTGGAGACAGTCAATTGGAAGTTGCATGGTGGCTGTAGGCGATCGAAAAGGCCTTCTGGCTGCAGAGAAAAGAAAGACTGAAGATATCGGAGGACACCATAGGAAACCAGCATTCTGTTTTAGGAACTGTTACTCTTGGATTAGTCTTTACAGTCATAGCAGACAGTGTTAAAATACAGGAAACGGAGCTGGACAAAACTCATAGTGTCCTACACGCATGGTCTGCAGAGACTGAGATGTCGATGATGATGATGATAAACAATAGTGGTAACCTCTGTTAATATAAAATTATATATAAACATGAGATTTAACACGTTTTAATATAAAATTTAAAAAATGTGAGATTCAATGCCTTTTAGTAAATATTTATAAACATGGGTGTTAACCGCAATGAATATAAAATTATAAACATCAGATTTAATGCCTTTTACTATAAATTTATAAATGTCCATGTTAATCCCTTTTAATATAAAATTATTAACATCAGATTTAAAGCTTTTTACTATAAAATTATAAACGTGAGATTTAACCGCTTTTATTAACGTGAGATTTATGAGATTGCGTGCTCCTATCATGGAATCTAGGTTTAAAATGTATTCCGTTAGGCCGGAAGGTAAGCGGTTTACCTATAAACACCTTTAGCTATCTCCCTTCCATCAGACATATTAGTAGTGTTAGTAGGTGAGTATGACAGAGTAAAACACTTGTTGTTGCATTGCTTATTGCCAGGACTATTTTGATATTGTCAAAAAGCCAATGGACTTGTCGACTATAAGACGAAAGTTGGATTCTGGGATGTACAAGGATCCCTGGGAGTATGTCGATGACGTGTGGCAGATGTTTGACAATGCCTGGCTCTACAACAGAAAGACTTCCAGAGTTTACAAATATGCCTCCAAAGTAAGTGAAAGATGTCAATTATTTTACACTTTATTGCTCTGCTTGGGAAAACAATAGGAAATAGTGACCTTACATCACACCACCCTCACCACGTAAAAGGTGACAAAATGGGGTTGGACACCTGGTCCCTTAGTTGCTCCTCTTCTACACGCTGAGGAGGTTTAGAGGTTTTGTTGTTAAAAACAAAACTTCCAATTGGGTGCAGACAAATATGGGTGGTATGTGCTTTGGAGTCTTGAGCTGGGGACTACTTCCTACAGGCCAGCTGGCCACCTACTCACGTGCAGCAAATAACTTTACAGAATCTACCGCAGCAAGGGCCAGTGTACCAGAGCTGACAATACCCTTCTACACCTGCACGCTGTGATCCTGGATAACAGGCTGCAACCAGAGCATACTGGCTAAGGACAAGTGATCGAAGAGGGAAGGCAACCCAGTACTAAAAAATGTCTGCTGAAGTTGGGTGTGTTGAACCGAAAGGTGCAAATATTGCTGTCATGCTGTAAGTGGCACAACGCATTCCGTTCTCGGGACTACATCCTGCTACTTGCAAAGCCGTTTTCAGGGCTTGGTAGCGGGGGATTGAGAACGTTCAGGGCTTGGTAGCGGGGGGTTGAGAACGTTCAGGGCTTGGTAGTGGGAGATTGAGAACGTTCAGGGCTTGGTAGCGGAAGATTGAGAACGTTCAGGGCTTGGTAGCGGGGGATTGAGAACGTTCAGGGCTTGGTAGCGGGAGATTGAGAACGTTCAGGGCTTGGTAGCGGGGGATTGAGAACGAACGCAGAAGAAATCAAATTCATGCAAGTGGATAAAAACTGTAGCCATTGTCCTTTGCTTTGTAAGGAGCAAAAATGAGAGGCTATTTTTAGCAAATATACATGTTGTACCTTTAGTGGAGCCGCGTAGCGCAGTCGTTAGCGTGCTGGCTTCGTATCTGAGTGGTCCTGGGTTCATTCCCCAGTTGAGGCGGTAAAGTTTTTTTCAGACCGCAATGGCTTCCGGGTCGACCCAGCCTTAAATGGGTACCGGTTCAGTCCGGGAAGTAAAAGCGGCGAGGGAGAGGAGATGGCTACCGCCCTCATATAGCTGAGCCTTTAATGTTGAAATGTGAGATTGCTAACACCTCACACCCCTACGGCAGTAATGCTATGGGATACTTTACTTTTACTTTTTACTTACCTTTACTTTTGTTTACATGGTAAAGCCATCCCCACAGCTGCTAACTGGTGGCCAGGAAATGTTAGAAATATCATTGTACCAAACCACATCTTATTAATGTTTGAAATATCATTGTACCAAACCACATCTTATTAGAACTTCTTTCTTCTTCTACTTCTTCTTTCTCTCCTCAACTTGAATATCTCTAAAGAAAACAATGGTTACGTTACTCTGAGACTATCACCATAGAGCTTGTCCAGGGATGGTATCAGTGATGGCCAAACGTACTTTCTCTGTTCCTCGTATGTTGGACACCTTTCTAGCAGAGGCTCAGTGGCCATTTTATCAGTGCCGCAGACACATTCATCTGTATGTTCTATCATTAGTTTGTTGAACAGAAGATATCTCAATCTGTTGTGACCTTTGTGGAGTCTAAAGATTACTACCTGCTCATTTGAGCTGGTAATATGCGTCATTTGGTTGATGGCCTGTGTGCCCTGCTTCTTGCATCTACACCTGTCAAACCTCTTCATAAGTTATACCTACGTCATGTTGACGTGACTTTCCACCTTCTCTTGACAATCTATCAGCCTCTTCATTGTGCTTATCTAGGATGAGGTGAGAGCTAAGTATCCCGAGTTTGATACTTCCCTGTACATTTTAAATTTGTGTCAATCAATTTCTTAAAAAAATTTTTTTTCTCGAACAGTTAGCGGAAGTGTTTGAGTTGGAGATAGACAGTGTGATGCAGTCATTAGGCTATTGCTGTGGACGGAAGTATGTCTTTTGCCCTCAGCTGTTATGTTGTTACGGCAAGCAGCTGTGCACGATTCCAAGGGACTCCATGTACTTTAGTTATCAAAACAGGTAAGCATGTGTTTTCTTACAATCTCTTAACCTTAAATTACACAAAATAAAAAAAATTATGCTGTTTCCCCATCCACTGAAAGCCTGTATCTTTTTTGTTTCTTGTTGGATAGACATGATTTGTCTGTGTGTGGACACAAAAATGAATAAAGAGCTCGTTGGTGTTGATGTTATTGCTATGTGTTTGTTTGTTTCTGAGATACAAGACGATGAGAATGAAAAGCAGTGCAATAACAAATTTAGACTCACTGGCTTTCGCTTGCTTGAAAAAAAAAATATATTCTGCCGAAAATGAATTATCAATATTTACAAATGGCTGTATCTTCAAGCTCTCTTCTATAAACGTAATTATTGTATCTACATAAACAATCTAAATGGATCTACCTGAGAAAAATCTCTTGCAAAAACGCAACTCCCCATTAATTTCAATAATATTCTTCAAATCCAAGTGAAAAACATACAAAATCATTTTCAAGAGTATGAGACAAATGTCCAAATCGCCATTGTTTTAAAACCGTCATGACGGAAGTTAAACTCTCTACAATCAAATGAGCAGTATGTTCAGATTATGTCTACATAGCTGGTTTCTTCTTCTTCTTCTGCGTTCGTTCTCAATCTCCCGCTACCAAACCCTGAAAGGGCTTAAGTAGCAGAATATAGTCCAGAGAACGGAATGCGTTGTGTCGTAGTTTACAGCTTGACTGCAATATTTGCACCTTTCGGTCCAACACATCCGACTTCAGCAATCACTTTTTGAGTACCGGGTTAGCATTACCTCTCCGATCCCTTCTCCTTAGCCAGTCTGCCTTGCTGCACCCTGTTATCCAGGATCACCGCGTGGAGGTGTAGAACGGTCTTGGCAGCTCTGGTTCGCTGGCCCTGACGCTAACCAGTCAGCTATAGGTCGCTGACCACTACAGCTCATGCGCTGCTTAGCATCTTGATCCCCATAGCTGGTTTGATTATGCGTGATTAGACGGATGTCACTATGCAGCGACATAGCAAAAAGTGTGTGGTGATAAACCTAGCGGTTAATTTCTGCGGCTTAAGTCGATTTGCAATGACTAAGTGTGGTAACAACTAACCTTTTCCAATCTTTTCTCATTTTTAGGTGGGTACCTTTGACCTTTGCGCCCGATCCAATGCAAATACAGCAACTATGTATATCAAATAGTGCTTTTTTAAATGGAATTGAATAAAAATTAAAGCTAAATTGAATGAGTGGAGTAGGAAGTTACAAAACAGCGTAAGTTCTGTGATAGACTGTTCACGACCGGTCTGGCACACTGAGCAGAGACCCTAGAGTTGATTGCTGCCGACCGTAATGGACTTCATTCGCTGATTAATGTCTATAGGTTTCACCTCTTTGCTGCTGTAACCTTTAGCACGCTTCCATAATTGTTTGAAATTTTTTTCGCATTTTTCAATTTTGCAACTTTCAAAAATTGTAACTTCTGTTTGTTGGTTAAAAAACGGATAACATAACGCTGCTCCTGTTTCGTGCATGTCAATAGTGGGGCGGCCATCTTTTAGCTGCAATTAATGTGTCATGTCGTAGGTCTGTACTGTGATGGCATGTGCAGAAAACTCTTGACATCCTTAACAACCGTATTAACAAGTTACAATACCATGGCATGGTTTTTCTCATTTCTACCCCACTTTTAGGGGAGGACGACTAATGTCTGGTCAGGCAAAACACACAGGTCAGCAGACATGTTAGTCAGCGCCAGGCAAAAAATGCTGGCCAAGACCCTCACCTCAGCTTTCTCATAGCCTTCCCTGGAAACAGGCTGTTTTCAAGGCAGCCTGGCTAACAAGGTGAAGGATCTGCACCATCTCCGTAGTATTTAGTGACATGCAGATGAAGCCAGGCATAGCACAACTGCCTGGAGGACCCCACTCCACCTTCATCAGCACGCTCAGGATGTGAGGAAAGCTGCTGCAACCCGCCACTTAAATTCCTTTTCAAGGGACACACAACAGTAATCTACTCATTTTGGACATTCGCAAACTACCCCACTTTTAAGATTTTCATTTGAAGCTCCCCTTGTAATTATGGCTCACCAAAAACGAGATTCAGAAGGCCATACTGTTTCTGTGTGGTGACAAGGTCACCAATCCAGATTGTAGCTCAGCAGAACCAATCATAGCACACATTGACAAGTCCACCAATCCAGATTGTAGCTCAGCAGAACCAATCATAGCACACATTGACAAGGCGACCAATCCAGATTGTAGCTCAGCAGAACCAATCATAGCACACATTGACAAGGCGATCAATCCAGATTGTAGCTCAGTAGAACCAATCATAGCACACATTGACAAGGCCACCAATCCAGATTGTAGCTCAGCAGAACCAATCATAGCACACATTGACAAGGCCACCAATCCAGATTGTAGCTCAGCAGAACCAATCATAGCACACATTGACACCTCCACAAGAATGTTTTACAGATTATTTGGTCAAGTGTGGGAGGGAAGGAATACTAGCTGGATGGAAGAAAGGCAAAGAGACCAGCAGCACTGCTATTAACTGTGTCTAGGAAAATACAGGATTGTTCTAGATAGATTGACAAAAAAGCCGTCAACGAGGAACTGCAAACAGGCAGGCTTTCAGAAAAGCACGTTCTGTGCATTACCAGACAGCTACATTGTGCAAATTGAACAAGAGTTATTGAATGGTACTTAACCACCTTATATCTGATTCGGGGATGGCGTTGGTTAGTGGTTAAGTAACACGGCTCACGAGCCGAAGGTGCTGAGTTCGCTCCCGATCACAGCACCAGCTGTTACCCTGGGAAAACAAACCCTTAGAAAATCCAGGAGGCAGCAGACCCTTACATAAAATTCCTGCTAAAGTCGGATGCACTGGGCTGATAGGTGCAAAATAAAAACATAGTGCAACGCACACTGCCGTGTGGGGAATAGAGAAATAAGGCAACATAGTGCAACGCACACTGCCTTGTGGGGAATAGAGAAATAAGGCGAATGAAAAAAAAACAAGATTCATGGATTGTGAAAAAGTCTTAGACAGAGAATTAAGTTATTACAGCACTATAGAAGTCCCCTAGAGTTCACCAATATCATCATGTAGCATGTCCTTTGTAGAACGTCGCTCCCATCACAGTCTGCCTGAAAGAAACTCCAATATACATATGACAATTTATACAGATACATCTTGTTAAGATCTTTACCGGAGTCAGCTTTCTGGGCATTTCTTGATACAAGGAGGAGGTCAGAGATCGATATCTTTTGTGACAATTTCACTTTCTTCTGGCTTTTAACTGGATTATGACATCAACATCAGCCAACAAAGGCGGAATTGTATGTAATGCGATAGAACCACTAGATTATCTGGGTATTGCCTCTGTCACATACCCATGGTCAGATACAAAATACAATAAGTAAACACATAAACATGCTGGAAAGGATACAAAACAGAGCGACAAAACTGATAGTGGGATTCCAGAATTACAGTTATGAGGAAAGATTATAAAAGAGAAGAATTTGAGGTGACTAATACAGGTTTATAATCAGAGAAACGATAAATTATACTATAACAAGTTTTTCAAAATGCAACCAAGAACAAGATGGCATAGCTATAAATTAACTAAAGGAAGGTTCAGATTAGATATTATCAATGAGAGTGGTGAATGCTTGGAATTCATTGTCACAGGAAGTAGTGGTCAGGTCAGGTCATCCGGTAACCGGTGAGGTCGTTGGGGCACACATGAAGACATCCTCACAACCCCATGCCACCCTTCTCTGTCAGCGGCCGCTGCCTGTGCCTCTTCTGGTCGGAGATTAGTCCATTCTTTTATGTTGTCCTCCCACCTCTTTTTGGTACGGCGTCTTCGTCGTCTGCCTTGCACCTTTCCGCGCAGGATGGTATTTGCGAGACCATTTGATCTCGATAGGTGACTACAGAGTTTCCTTTTTTCGACAGTTGCCGAGAGGTCTTCAAAAGACCCTATTGCTGTTATAATTCTATCTCGTATTTCCTCATGTGTAACTCGATCTTTGTACGTGAGGTTTAAAAGTCTTCTGAAACATCTCATCTCCAAGGCCTGTATCCTTCGTTGAAGGTCAGCTGTAACTGTCCATGTCTCACAAGCATAGAGGAATATTGACAGGACCAATGTACACATTAATCTGATTTTCGTGCATAGTGCTAACCGTTTATCTTGCCAGATTCTGTTAAACCGTGCAAATGCTGCTATTGTCTGTTCTATTCTGGCCAACACCTCACATTTTGATCCTTCATCACTGACAACTGAACCCAGATATTTAAAATGGTCAACCACTTCGAGTTCCTGAGCATTAGCTTTTATCCTACTGTTGAAGCCCTCGGCATTGTTGGTCATTAATTTTGTCTTTCTGAAGTAGTGGATGCAGGGACAATTAATGCATTTAAGAATAGATTGGATGCGCATAGCTTTTAGAGCAAGGAATGTAAAGAAACTGGTTGTATACAGACTCTGCAGGGTCTTCTAGACCAGTATAAAGATGTTAAATATGCTTGATGAGAGGTCACAGACAAATATACAGGACCAAAACACAGGTTTTGAGAATCTTCTTCTTCGTTCGTTCTCAATCTCCCACTACCAAACACTGAAAAGGCTTAAGTAGCAGAATGTAGTCCAGAGAACGGAATGCGTTGTGTCGTAGTTTGCAGCTTGGCTGTGATATTTGCACCTTTCGGTCCAACACATCCGACTTCAGCAAGCATTTTTTAGGACCGGGTTAGCATTCCCTCTTCGATCCCTTCTCCTTAGCCAGTCTGCCCTGATGCAGCCTGTTATCCAGGATCACCGTGTGGAATAGGTTTTTGGCAGCTCTGGTTCGCTGGCCCTGACGCTAGCAGCCAGCTATGGGTCGCTGCAGCTCATGCGTTGCTCAGTATCTAGATCCCCCATCATCTTTGACGCTCTTCTTTGTGTCCTTTCCAGCATGTTTATATCACCTCTACGATAAGGACTCCACATCTGGACACAGTACTCCAATCTAGGTCCAACTAATGCTTCATACAGTTTGACTATCACTTTCTTGCTCCTATGTTTAATACTTCTTTTTATCATACCTAACATTGCATCTGTCTTTTTCACTGCTACCTGGACTTGCTCACTCACTTTACCTGTATGGTCTATTATAGCCCCTAGGTCCAAGCCAGCCACTGGTCGGTCAAAACAAAAATGCCGTTGTTGTTGATTATACTTTACTGTTATCACTGCCCGTTATTTGTGATATGGGGATTCCGTGGCGAAGTGGTTGAGCTGTCAGCCTCGTGATCAGGTGGTGTGGGTTCGACTCCGGACTCTGCCGTCTTTTTCACGAGTGCTTGATGCGAATGCTTGAAGATCTCGTAGCCACCCCCTAGTTGTCTTACCTTGACTTGCCACTTGGGTTTGGCGGCTCGAGACGAGATAGTGAGGATAAAAAGTAGTGCAGTTAATCCTTACTAAAAATAGCGCTAGCATATAAATTATGCCTTCATCGTTTGCGATGAATGGAGGCCTTTGCCTTTGCTTATTTCTGACAACTAGCAATGAGACACTGTTCTGTATGCGAAACTGACTTTGTATTTCAGATATGTGTATTGTGAAAAGTGCTACAACGAGATCCAAACTGATGAAGTGGAGTTGTCTGAAGACCCTACCCAACCAGTCACGTAAGTTTCCTTTTGAGTTTGTTTGTTTTGTTGTTATTGATAGTTTGTTTTCCCATTACCTGGCACAGACAAGAGAAATAACTCCAACTCACACACACATACTGTCACCATCACCAATGACCTCTGTGGGGATGCACAAGAATTGAAGATAACATGCAAATTCCACTATCTGGCACAGGGAAGTGATGGAACTCCTTACACCAGCTGACACTCTAAAGGTGATGGAATTATCTCCACCAGCTGACACTCTAAAGGTGATGGAATTCCCTCCACCAGCTGACACTCTAAATGTGATGGAATTCCCTCCACCAGCTGACACTCTAAAGAGAGATGGAATTCCCTCCGCCAGCTGACACTCTAAAGGTGATGGAATTCCCTCCACCAGCTGACACTCTAAAGGTGATGGAATTCCCTCTACCAGCTGACACTCTAAAGGTGATGGAATTCCCTCCACCAGCTGACACTCTAAAGAGAGATGGAATTCCCTCCACCAGCTGACACTCTAAAGGTGATGGAATTCCCTCCACCAGCTGACACTCTAAAGGTGATGGAATTCCCTCCACCAGCTGACACTCTAAAGGTGATGGAATTCCCTCCACCAGCTGACACTCTAAAGGTGATGGAATTCCCTCCACCAGCTGACACTCTAAAGGTGATGGAATTCCCTCCACTAGCTGACACTCTAAAGGTGATGGAATTCCCTCCACCAGCTGACACTCTAAAGAGAGATGGAATTCCCTCCACCAGCTGACACTCTAAAGAGAGATGGAATTCCCTCCACCAGCTGACACTCTAAAGGCGATGGAATTCCCTCCACCAGCTGACACTCTAAAGGTGATGGAATTCCCTCCACCAGCTGACACTCTAAAGGTGATGGAATTCCCTCCACCAGCTGACACTTTAAAGAGAGATGGAATTCCCTCCACCAGCTGACACTCTAAAGAGAGATGGAATTCCCTCCACCAGCTGACACTCTAAAGGTGATGGAATTCCCTCCACCAGCTGACACTCTAAAGGTGATGGAATTCCCTCCACCAGCTGACACTCTAAAGGTGATGGAATTCCCTCCACCAGCTGACACTCTAAAGGTGATGGAATTCCCTCCACTAGCTGACACTCTAAAGGTGATAGAATTCCCTCCACCAGCTGACACTCTAAAGAGAGATGGAATTCCCTCCACCAGCTGACACTCTAAAGAGAGATGGAATTCCCTCCACCAGCTGACACTCTAAAGGCGATGGAATTCCCTCCACCAGCTGACACTCTAAAGGTGATGGAATTCCCTCCACCAGCTGACACTCTAAAGGTGATGGAATTCCCTCCACCAGCTGACACTTTAAAGAGAGATGGAATTCCCTCCACCAGCTGACACTCTAAAGAGAGATGGAATTCCCTCCACCAGCTGACACTCTAAAGGTGATGGAATTCCCTCCACCAGCTGACACTCTAAAGAGAGATGGAATTCCCTCCACCAGCTGACACTCTAAAGGTGATGGAATTCCCTCCACCAGCTGACACTCTAAAGGTGATGGAATTCCCTCTACCAGCTGACACTCTAAAGGTGATGGAATTCTCTCCACCAGCTGACACTCTAAAGAGAGATGGAATTCCCTCCACCAGATGACACTCTAAAGGTGATGGAATTCCCTCCACCAGCTGACACTCTAAAGGTGATGGAATTCCCTCCACCAGCTGACACTCTAAAGGTGATGGAATTCCCTCCATCAGCTGACACTCTAAAGGTGATGGAATTCCCTCCACCAGCTGACACTCTAAAGGTGATGGAATTCCCTCCACTAGCTGACACTCTAAAGGTGATGGAATTCCCTCCACCAGCTGACACTCTAAAGAGAGATGGAATTCCCTCCACCAGCTGACACTCTAAAGGCGATGGAATTCCCTCCACCAGCTGACACTCTAAAGGTGATGGAATTCCCTCCACCAGCTGACACTCTAAAGGTGATGGAATTCCCTCCACCAGCTGACACTCTAAAGGTGATGGAATTCCCTCCACCAGCTGACACTCTAAATGTGATGGAATTCCCTCCACCAGCTGACACACTAAAGAGAGATGGAATTCCCTCCGCCAGCTTACACTCTAAAGGTTATGGAATTCCCTCCACCAGCTGACACTCTAACGGTGATGGAATTCCCTCCACCAGCTGACACTCTAAAGGTGATGGAATTCCCTCCACCAGCTGACACTCTAAAGGTGATGGAATTCCCTCCACCAGCTGACACTCTAAAGGTGATGGAATTCCCTCCACCAGCTGACACTCTAAATGTAGTGGAATTCCCTCCACCAGCGGACACTCTAAAGGTGATGGAATTCCCTCCACCAGCTGACACTCTAAAGGTGATGGAATTCCCTCCACCAGCTGACACTCTAAAGAGAGATGGAATTCCCTCCACCAGCTGACACTCTAAAGGTGATGGAATTCCCTCCACCAGCTGACACTCTAAAGGTGATGGAATTCCCTCCACCAGCTGACACTCTAAAGGTGATGGAATTCTCTCCACCAGCTGACACTCTAAAGGTGATGGAATTCCCTCCACCAGCTGACACTCTAAAGGTGATGGAATTCCCTCCACCAGCTGACACTCTAAAGGTGATGGAATTATCTCCACCAGCTGACACTCTAAGGGTGATGGAATTACCTCCACCAGCGGACACTCTAAAGGTGATGAAATTCCCTACACCAGCTGACACTCTAAAGGTGATGGAATTCCCTCCACCAGCTAGATGGAATTCCCTCCACCAGCTGACACTCTAAAGGTGATGGAATTCCCTCCACCAGCTGACACTCTAAAGGTGATGGAATTCCCTCCACCAGCTGACACTTTAAAGAGAGATGGAATTCCCTCCACCAGCTGACACTCTAAAGAGAGATGGAATTCCCTCCACCAGCTGACACTCTAAAGGTGATGGAATTCCCTCCACCAGCTGACACTCTAAAGGTGATGGAATTCCCTCCACCAGCTGACACTCTAAAGAGAGATGGAATTCCCTCCACCAGCTGACACTCTAAAGGTGATGGAATTCCCTCCACCAGCTGACACTCTAAAGGTGATGGAATTCCCTCTACCAGCTGACACTCTAAAGGTGATGGAATTCTCTCCACCAGCTGACACTCTAAAGAGAGATGGAATTCCCTCCACCAGATGACACTCTAAAGGTGATGGAATTCCCTCCACCAGCTGACACTCTAAAGGTGATGGAATTCCCTCCACCAGCTGACACTCTAAAGGTGATGGAATTCCCTCCATCAGCTGACACTCTAAAGGTGATGGAATTCCCTCCACCAGCTGACACTCTAAAGGTGATGGAATTCCCTCCACTAGCTGACACTCTAAAGGTGATGGAATTCCCTCCACCAGCTGACACTCTAAAGAGAGATGGAATTCCCTCCACCAGCTGACACTCTAAAGGCGATGGAATTCCCTCCACCAGCTGACACTCTAAAGGTGATGGAATTCCCTCCACCAGCTGACACTCTAAAGGTGATGGAATTCCCTCCACCAGCTGACACTCTAAAGGTGATGGAATTCCCTCCACCAGCTGACACTCTAAATGTGATGGAATTCCCTCCACCAGCTGACACACTAAAGAGAGATGGAATTCCCTCCGCCAGCTTACACTCTAAAGGTTATGGAATTCCCTCCACCAGCTGACACTCTAACGGTGATGGAATTCCCTCCACCAGCTGACACTCTAAAGGTGATGGAATTCCCTCCACCAGCTGACACTCTAAAGGTGATGGAATTCCCTCCACCAGCTGACACTCTAAAGGTGATGGAATTCCCTCCACCAGCTGACACTCTAAATGTAGTGGAATTCCCTCCACCAGCGGACACTCTAAAGGTGATGGAATTCCCTCCACCAGCTGACACTCTAAAGGTGATGGAATTCCCTCCACCAGCTGACACTCTAAAGAGAGATGGAATTCCCTCCACCAGCTGACACTCTAAAGGTGATGGAATTCCCTCCACCAGCTGACACTCTAAAGGTGATGGAATTCCCTCCACCAGCTGACACTCTAAAGGTGATGGAATTCTCTCCACCAGCTGACACTCTAAAGGTGATGGAATTCCCTCCACCAGCTGACACTCTAAAGGTGATGGAATTCCCTCCACCAGCTGACACTCTAAAGGTGATGGAATTATCTCCACCAGCTGACACTCTAAGGGTGATGGAATTACCTCCACCAGCGGACACTCTAAAGGTGATGAAATTCCCTACACCAGCTGACACTCTAAAGGTGATGGAATTCCCTCCACCAGCTAACACTCTAAAGAGAGATGGAATTCCCTCCACCAGCTGACACTCTAAAGGTGATGGAATTCCCTCCACCAGCTGACACTCTAAAGGTGATGGAATTCCCTCCACCAGCTGACACTTTAAAGAGAGATGGAATTCCCTCCACCAGCTGACACTCTAAAGAGAGATGGAATTCCCTCCACCAGCTGACACTCTAAAGGTGATGGAATTCCCTCCACCAGCTGACACTCTAAAGAGAGATGGAATTCCCTCCACCAGCTGACACTCTAAAGAGAGATGGAATTCCCTCCACCAGCCGACACTCTAAAGGTGATGGAATTCCCTCCACCAGCTGACACTCTAAAGGTGATGGAATTCCCTCCACCAGCTGACACTCTAAAGGTGATGGAATTCCCTCCACCAGCTGACACTCTAAAGAGTGATGGAAAACAACTAACGATGACTGCAATACTCCACTATCTAACACGGGGAAGAGAAGCATCCGCTTCCATCACCGACGCCCCTATATGGAGACACAAAAGCATGCTTATTCCAATATCTGACACAGGGAACAGAGGCAACCTCCTTCTCAAAGCAACCACGGAAAACATGCTTACTCCACCACCTAGCACAAGGACGAGAAACAACTGCCTCCAACACCCGAAATTGTTCTCAACCAGGGTTAGGGTTCAGCGAGAAACTGCTAGGGGTTCCGCAAGAAATAGTAATAGATAGACTAATCACATGTACTTCTATTTTTCAGTCATTTCTGTGTTTAATTTATATTTACAACTATACTGTAGGTACACGTACGACATATTCTTTGAAAATTCCTAAGTACTTGGAACCCTGGTATCCAAACAGGCACGTTAATGTCTGTTGCCAGGTAGCCGAAGACTATAGTAGACATTTTAACCTTTAGCACGTTTCAAAAATGTTTCGCATTTTTCAATTTTTCAACTTTCAAAAATTGTAACTGTTCTGTTTGTTGGTCAATAAATATGATTTTCTTGTGTTTAGAGACATAAATGAATAAATAAGTTGTTGATGTTGTTGTGTGTTTGTTAGTTTCTGAGATACAAGAAGATGAATTTGAATTTTTTTGAAAAAATTTAAATATTTGGACTTTCCCGGCGAGGCCTAGTCGCTCCAATAGAAAACCATGGAAACCATAACAATGAATCAATACTGTGTTTACAATATCGACACAACTGTTAGTTTCCAATTGAAGCGTAGTTCTTTCATCTAAACAAATAAAATAAACAGATTTACAAGATAAAGATCTTTCCCAACAACCTACTTCACCTTTCCCCAAAAAGTCGGCCTGCTCCAATCGGCGAAAAAAATAAATAAATCGTTCAAAAGCCATTTGTAATCTAACATATGATACTTTTACCGGCAAAAAGCGTGTGTAGATGGACGTGACGAATCCAGTAGTATAAAAATGGCGATTGGTAGGGTCTCCGTACTTAGAGAAAACAAATTTCAAAATTTTATTTTTTTACAGCGTGACGAGTTTGCTGTGTCGGCCTGGAGCGTGGTAAAGGTTAAACTTCCTACGACTTACTAGGCCTTATTAGTACAAATAATTTGTGTAGATATTTAACTAGAATTTTGAATTTTGTCAAGGCAGCGGCCGTTAAGCATACTCTTTTCGATTTCTAACTGCCAAGGGATTTTTAACGTGCTCGACACAGCATGGGAGTCCAATCTCAAGGAACATTTACCATAAGGTCCATGTGAACAAATCTCCATCTCCACCGTGATTCGAACCCACAATCTCTGGCACTTGAGGCGGACACCTTACCTCGAGACCACTGAGCCCCACTTGAGTATTATAATAAATTCTTCAGCCTGTTATATCAGAAGTATAATCGACCCGAGGTATTTGTGTACCAAACGAGAAACACAGATTTTACATTACAAAAGTAAATTTTATGATCTAACTTAATTTTTAAAATGCCAATTACTTGATACATGGTTTTGTTCATATGATATTTGACCTTGATTTATTTGATATCTTCTCGACATGGTCAATAAACGCTTCAGTAATCACTATCTATTTTCATTCCATTTATTATATACAATATTTTTTTTTTTTTTCCCCATGTTTTTGTGTGTGTTTACAGGTTTGAGGTTTATTGAACAGGAAGTTTGATTTAATTTTTTTTGGTATTGTCAATAAATTTGAGAAACATGTCAGGTATTTTTTGCTTAGACCAGCTATCAGAAAAAATATGATTTTTACGAACAAAGTTTATAAAAGAGAAAAAAGATATTAATTATAAAACTACTAAGGAAAACATACAAACTCCACTAGCACAGGGCAGACAACATTTGATCATGTAGGATTTAATATGTGAGCCCTGTTATTTATCCTGGTCACACTAGCTATGTTGAACTGACACACCTGTAGCTATATTGAAATGACACACCTGTAGCTATGTTGAACTAACACACCTGTATTATTTTCACAGGAAAATCAGGAAAGACCAATTTGAGAGAATAAAAAATGATCAGCTGGACTATGAACCGTAAGTGTGCTCGCTCTCTTGTTGTTTAAACACATCAGTTACTGAGACAAAAAACAGGTGAAAAATGTCACCTATCGGGGTAACATAATCTCAGCAGACGGCAAAGTCGACACCAAATTTAATGTAATAAAGCATATCAAATCATGAAAACACAGTAAACCGAATGGTTCAGCCACAGGACACGCCAAACACCACATATATACCAATATATATACACACAGACTGCAATGGCTCCCGGGTCGACCCAGCCTTAAATGGTTACCGGTTCAGTCCGGGAAGTAAAAGCGGCGAGGGAGAGGAGATGGCTACCGCCCTCATATAGCCGAGCCTTTGAAATGTGAGATCGCTAACACCTCATACCCCTACGGCAGTAATGCGGATACTTTACTTTACACACCAAACACTCTCAGAAAACTTTGATATACAGATACAATGGATACAAAGCCAAGGGCCGACCACACAAAAGATATAACAAGCAGTAAAGCTCCACAGATACAATGGATACAAAGCCAAGGGCGGACCACACAAAAGATTGATATCAGATATAAGAAGCAGTAAAGCTCCCCATGTACGAAGCAGATACTAGGGCCATGTTAAGAAACCTGTTCATAACCTGACACTAAAAGTCACAAACAGGACAAAAAAGAAAAGAAAAGAAAGTTACTGAAGTAAAAAAAAATGTGACGAGCAGCTGCAGTGATTAACCTATGATATGTAAGGGGTTATATCGACACTAGAAAAAGAGCATACGATTTGTTCCCTTTAGCACCCTACATATTGGTTGCGAAAATTTTCGCTACGTTATATTTGGCTATGGTAGTTTTTGTTTTTTGTTTTTGCGTTCGTCTTATTTATCTATTCCCCAAGGCGTGTGTGCATTACACTGTGGTTTTTATTTTGCGCCTGTCAGCCCAGTGCATCCGACTTCAGCATGCATTTTATGTAAGGGTCTGCTTCCTCCTGCATTTTCTAAGGGTTTGCTTCCCCAGGGTAACGGCCGGTGCTGTGATGGGGATCGAACCCAGCACCTTTTGGTTGTGAGCTGTGCCACTTAACCACTAGGCCACGCCGTCCCCGCTATGGTAGTTGACTTTCAAAGCTTTTAACTTGTTTGTTTGTTGGCATGTTATTTGAAGAGATTTTTGTTTTGTTGCTCTCCACTCCATACAGGAGTACAGAGGGTATGCAATGCTTGTATATGCTTAGGGAGAATTGAGATGCTAGTCTAGTCGGGCACAACATACTGACCAGGATGTCGTGTCAGGGTCAGGCACAATACACTGACTAAGACCACAGTCTCTCTTCCATGTAGCGTTCACTGGAAACAGGCTGTTTGCAAGGCAGCCCGGCTAACAAGATGTGGATTGATTTGATCCTCATAGTAGTGAGCGATACACAGATGAAGCCAGCATATCACAACCGCCTTGAGGACCGCGGCCCACCTTCATCAGCATGCTTGGAATGTGAGGAAAGTTACTACAATCTGCGACTTTACTCTGTTGTGCGCCGTGAAAAGGGCGTTAAGTCGCAGATTGTAGTAGCTTTTCAACGGCGCACAACAGCGTAAACTTACTCATTATGGGCATTAAACAACAAGAACAACATATATTCTTAGCTTGCTGTTGGTTATGCGGGTTACAATGGCTCTTCATATGTTCCAAAACATCTTGAAAACCTTAGTCTGTAGTGCATTGCAGACTTCTCAGTAGGTTCACCACTATAAAGATCACAACATTAACACTCACCTTGTTGGAGATACTGCTGTAACAGTCTAAACCAGTATCGCAACGAGGACGATAGGTGGAGTCCTGGTCAGTATGTGTGATCTGACCGTGATGCTAATCTTTGGCTCCTGCAATTACGAGCAATTATAGACTGTTAGTTAGAGACTGTTGGTTCCCAGATAAACGTATGGATGAAGATGCTGGGCAGTGCATGAGCTGTAGCGATCAGCGACCCAAAGCTGACTACTAGCGTCGGGGCCAGAGACTCAGAGCTGCCTAGTCCCTATTCCACCCCCACGTGGTGATCCTGGATAACAGACTGCAACAGGGCAGACTGACTAAGGAGAAGGGGAATGCTAAACCAGTACTCATATAATGCTTGCTGAAGTCGGATGTGTCGTACCAAAAGGTGCAAATATTGCAGTCAAGCTGTAAACTACGACACAATGCATTCCTTTCTCTGGACTGCATCATGATACTTGCAAAGCATTTTTAAGGACATGGAAGTGGGAGTTTGAGAACGAACGACAAAGGACAAATATAGATGGTAAACTCTATATAGGCAACATTGTAATGAGTATTTTATGAAATGTAAACTTAATACTTTCAGTTTTGTGGATTGCAACGAGTGCGGTCGGAAGTGGCATCAGATCTGTGCCTTGTGGGTTGAGTCAATATGGCGTGAAGGGTAAGCATAAAGAGTATGTTTTCTCTGTTACTTCAGTTTTCTTTCTTTTCCTTCTTTTTGTTGGCGCCACAATTTGATGAAAAGTGCAATGGTCTTTCACAGCAGATTGAAACTACAAACTTAATGATGAATCCAACCCTGGAATTGTTTGAATGGCAGCTGAACATCTGGCTCAAACTCATGAGGAACAGAGAAAACATATATGGCTATCCAGGGCAGAAGATCTAACGCAGTGAAACGCTGATGCCCAGGCAAACGATAGCTGACCAAGAGTCTATTCCACCTGATCCCGATAGCTGAGTGGAAGGTCTCAAGTCGCTATGTTTGTAGCTGGGCCAGTGAGCCAGAAATAACCATGAGCCTAGTCCACCTGGTCCTGCTAGCGGAGTGGAAGGTCTCAAGTCGCTATGCTTGTAGATGGGTCAGCGAACAAGGACTAACCAAGAGCCTATTTGACCTGGTCCTGCCAGCGGAGTGAAAGTCCTCAAGTCGCTATGCTTGTAGTTGGTTCAGTGAACCAGGACTGACCAAGAGCCTATTTGACCTGGTCCTGCCAGTGGAGTGAAAGCCCTCAAGCCGCTATGCTTGTAGTTGGTTCAGGGAACCAGGGCGGACCAAGGTCCTATTTCACCTGGTCCTGCCAGCGAAATATGCGTCGTTGATTGTGCATGTGGATGTCCTCAAGCTGATTCTGATCTCCCTGTAGGACATCCAGGTTTCAGAGCCATACAAAAGAATTGAGATGACACAGGAGGTGCAGCTTGGTTTCCAGAGAGAGCTTCTGCTGCGTCCAGACTCTGTGGCAGGGAGTTCTGCAAGCCAAGTTCTCAGAGTAATGTCTGGGTTACTACATGCATCGGAAATCTGTCTGCTGCCCAGATAGCCTAAAAGATGACCACTTATTTACCTCCGTAAGCCTTGTATTATGTGTAATTGTTTTTGGTAGCCAGTATTCTCTAACTTAACTTAAAAAAATCTGGCAAAGATGGCACCATAACTGGCTGCGAGTCTACATTTCTCTACTGTTTTGGATCATTATGGATGCCGCCAGACCACGGATTTTCCTGGAATTCACACTAGTCAACGACTTACACCTGTGTTCACGGAAACATGGTGTTGTTTTCCGTCTGGACTTATTTCGTTCTTTTTTTGTGATTTCTTCCATCCGTTTATCCTGGTCTGGATGCCGGCTGAATGGCACTACGCTTATACCTGTGTCGTATTTCACGGGTTAGTTCTGCCGGATCACCTTCATGAATTTGGCGTGTGGGAATTTTAGATGCTACTATGATGAGCTGAATACAGCTGGGGAGAGATGCCAGACTCACTCACACGCTGAGTGTTGTCCATACGACCTCTTGTGGTTATCGAAAAGGCACGACAACCTGCGTTAGATGCCATCCCACCTTTCTACCCTGCGTGTTACATGTTTACGGAAAGGCTTCGGTGGTAACCCTGAGGCAAAATCTGCATCCTATGCTATCTCCAGTCGTCTCGATGAATGTCTTGCCACTGGCAAGAGTTAGCTTAGGCTCTGTGAGTGAGGTTGACAGAAGGTAGCTTAGGCTCTGTGAGTGAGGTTGACAAAAGGTAGCTTAGGCTCTGTGAGTGAGGTTGACAAAAGGTAGCTTAGGCTCTGTGAGTGAGGTTGACAGAAGGCGCAGTTTCTTCCTCACTTTAATCCAAATCACCGCGCAAGTCACCCATTTCAGCGGACACAGCAAGAGATACGACTGTTCACACGGCTGAACAAAGAAAGTGGTCTTCATCATTTGTGATGGACAACTATTATAACTTAATTTACGTCTTTATATTGGTTTAAAAGACACTGCAGTCTGTATACAACCAGTTTCTTGGAGGGTGGTTAACCAATGTGTGAGTCCATCTTAATAGACTCAAACACTAGAACAAAATAGACCCGCAGCCTGTTAGGCGCCACCTAGGCTGCTCTTAGCAAACCACTTAATCATGGCCGGTGTTTTGGGGTGTCACACTGTTAGTCGCTTCTTATGACATGCTCTCTGTGCGGCAGTAGTGCTATTCTTATCCTTATCATCCACCCAGGCATACCATTTGGGATTGATTCTTGTATTACGCGTAATTGTTTATTCTATTCTTCCACTTGTTTCTGTACCTACTCCTAGTAAACTTTATAGTCTCTTCAGAAGTTAAAATCAAATCTGGCAACTATATGTGGTACAGAGCGGTGAACAGACAATAGTCTCTATGTGGTACAGAGCGGTGAACAGACAATAGTCTCTATGTGGTACAGAGCGGTGAACAGACAATAGTCTCTATGTGGTACAGAGCGGTGAACAGACAATAGTCTCTATGTGGTACAGAGCGGTGAACAGACAATAGTCTCTATGTGGTACAGAGCGGTGAACAGACAATAGTCTCTATGTGGTACAGAGCGGTGAACAGACAATAGTCTCTATGTGGTACAGAGCGGTGAACAGACAATAGTCTCTATATGGTACAGAGCGGTGAACAGACAATAGTCTCTATGTGGTACAGAGCGGTGAACAGACAATAGTCTCTATGTGGTACAGAGCGGTGAACAGACAGTAGTCTCTATGTGGTACAGAGCGGTGAACAGACAATAGTTTTTATGTGGTACAGAGCGGTGAACAGACAATAGTCTCTATGTGGTACAGAGCGGTGAACAGACAATAGTCTCTATGTGGTACAGAGCGGTGAACAGACAGTAGTCTCACTGTGTCAAAGTTTAACCTCTGCATAGAACTCAGATGACGAAATCGCCATCATCTTGATGACCCGCACCACAGCGCAGCTGCAAGTTCCAACTTTGTCTCAAGCGGACTCTGTCTTGAGCCATGGAAATTCAGTGCGTGTTAACTGCTCCTCTAGAGGCATATCGGATGTTGCTTGACCAAAGCATTGTACTACCTGTGCCCAGCAAGATGGCTGCTTTCTTTGTTTGCGTTGAGGTAATGGTACAAATCAGGCTGAGTGCAACTTCAGCAACGGCCCTAGCCTTTTGCAGTCCATCTCTGCTAATTGATCTGCTGGTGCTAACACAATCGCTGCACGTAAACAAAGGTGTCCTACTCTCAGGGCCAAAGCCGATCTCCAGACTTGGACTCGCGATACCCACCTACAACTGTCGCTCCATATGCTCTGCACGACAAAGCTACCTTATCGATGAGAGCAGCAGATTAAGTTACGGTATCTCATAAGTTATGGCATCTCAGAGACCAAACGACAAAAAGAACTGCCAGTGAATTGGAATGACCGCACAGGAGTTTACATCGGCAACCCGCAAGACAGACTCTGCATCAGGAGGCCCCCTCCATATCGTTCAACGGGGGACATTTGTAGACCACTGTCTGGCTTTCTTGGAAGAAATCAGGGTTGGAAATTTGTGAAGGCTATTGACGAATGCACCTGTCTTTTTCTATAATAAATTGAACTAATAGGTCATTAGAAATAAGTGACGACTGTATCTGACCTCTACTTGCTCACCATAATTTCAGGTGGACCTGTGATGCCTGCCTCAATGCCAAGGGCACGAAAAGAAAGGAAAACAAATTCACGGCCAAAAGTAAGTTGGGCTAGCTTTACTTGCATGTGTTCATCATTTATATTTCAGGTTATTGCAGTTGTCATTAAAAAAAATTCCACAGAACACCGAAAGTGTTTTTTTCACAAGATCGGCATATCTGTTTAGTTTCCACTACAAACGTATTTATTACATCTACATAAACAAACTTAACAGATCTACCTAGGAAAAATATGTTGCAACAACTTAGCTTCATAAGTCTCTATAATCCATGTGAGAAAGATAATAAATCATTTCAAAATTGGGGACGGCGTGGCCTAGTGGTTAAGTGGCACGGCTCACAATCCCCATTCCAGCACCGGTCGTTACCCCGGGGAAGCAAACCCTTAGAAAATGCAGGAGGAAGTAGACCCTTACATAAAATGCAGGCGCAAAATAAAAACCACAGTGCAACGTACACCCGCCTTGAGGAATAGAGAAATGAGGCGAACGCAAAAAAAAATAAAAAATTTCAAAATTGACTTTAAAATTCAACAAGCCATTGTCCTGGAAAGTTTTAAGTCTGTTTTAATGAAAATGCCAGTATATTATCCTTTTCTCTTGCATTAATCCGGTTGTGTATAGATGATAAACCAGTGACTATCCGTATCGTCGCGTGCAGCGACGGTGGCCATGAAACTTAAAATTGTTGTCAGTTGTGGAACAGCCGCTGGTGCTGTAGAGGTTAAACCAATTGAGTAATCACGTGTCGTGCTGAGAGGCAGGTGCCAGCGTTACTGTCATGGTTATTTGTGGACTGGTCTCGGCAGGACACAACTGATATTAAATGCTGCCGAAGACAGATGTGTTGGACTGAAAGGTGCAAATATCGCAGTCAAGCTGTAAACTAGTGACAGAACGTTTTCCGGACTGCATCCTGCTACTTGCAATGCCCTGTTCAGGAATGTAGAAGAGGAGGAGGAAGATATAAAATACGATGAAATATACTGTTATATTTAAATGTTTTTTGAGGCGCTAGTCCAGACAGGCACAACATACTGACAAGGACGTCAAGGTCAGGCACATCATACTGACCAGGACGTCGCGTCTGGGTCAGACACATTATACTGACCAAAACCAGTATCTCTCTTCCATGTAGCATTCCCTGGAAGGCAGCCTGGCTGACGAGATGTGGATCGACGTGATCCCATAGTAGTGAGCGTCACGCAGATGAAGACAGCTAAAACACAACCGCCTGTAGGACTGTGGTTCACCTTCACCAGCATCCTCGGGATGTGAGGAAAGCTGGACGGTAGTGTAAAATCAAATAAGCTGCATTTTTGTAGTTTTTTTATGGTTGTTAATAAATTATAAAAACGCCACAGTCGTCAGGCAAATATATGTGTTCAGTGTGCAAAGAAGGGTTTTTATTGGCTGAAAGTTAACTATGTTGGTGTAATAATACAACAACGAATGGCGTTGGTCAATGATACAACAGATAATGATGTTGGAGCAATGATACAACGTCACTCAATGATACAAGTAATGATGTTGGATCAATGATATAACGTCACTCAATGATACAACAGATAATGATGTTGGAGCAATGATACACCAATGTCACTCAATGATATAACAATGCCACTCAATGATACAACAGATAATGATGTTGGAGCAATGATACAACAATGTCACTCAATGATATAACAATGTCACTCAATGATATAACAATGTCACTCAGTGATACAACATAATGATGTTGGAGCAATGATACAACAATGTCACCTGATGATACAACATATAGTGATGTTGGAACAATGATACAACGTCACTCAATGATACAACAGATAATGATGTTGGAGCAATGATACAACAATGTCACCTGATGATACAACAATGTCACCTGATGATACAACAGATAATGATGTTGGAATAATGATATAACAATGTCACCTGATGATACAACAGATAATGATGTTGGAGCAATGATACAACAATGTCACCTGATGATACAACAATGTCACCTGATGATACAACAATGTCACCTGATGATACAACAGATAATGATGTTGGAACAATGATACAACAATGTCACCTGATGATACAACAATGTCACCTGATGATACAACAATGTCACCTGATGATACAACAATGTCACCTGATGATACAACAGATAATGATGTTGGAACAATGATATAACAATGTCACCTGATGATACAACAGATAATGATGTTGGAACAATGATACAACAATGTCACCTGATGATACAACAATGTCACCTGATGATACAACAATGTCACCTGATGATACAACAGATAATGATGTTGGAACAATGATATAACAATGTCACCTGATGATACAACAATGTCACCTGATGATACAACAATGTCACCTGATGATACAACAGATAATGATGTTGGAGCAATGATACAACAATGTCACCTGATGATACAACAATGTCACCTGATGATACAACAGATAATGATGTTGAAGCAATGATGCAACGAATAGCAGTATTTGTCTCAGTAAAATCCTTTAAATGTAATGTTATTCGAATCATACATGTCTACAATCTTTCTTTGTGTCAACCCTTCAGAGCTGCCTCCCACAAAGTTGGGTGCATATCTGGAGAACAGAATCAACAATTTCATCCGCAAGAAAGATACTCAAGCTGGCGAGGTGACAATCCGGGTGCTGTCAAGCTACGACAAAATGACAGAAGTCAAACCCATGATGAAAAAAAGGTATGTTCACAGCTGGAAATTGTAGCATTTTTTGTGTGTGGGTGCTACTTTTTTGGGTGTTCTACTTTTTGGATGTTCAATTTTTTGGATGTTCCACTTTTGTGGTTGTGTTGTACTGTTTTAGAGGGTATGCTCTTCTTTTTGGGCGGTTTGCTCTACTTTTTGTGGGTTCTCTTTTTTTGTGGTTGTTTTTACTATTTATTAGGTTTGTTCCACTTTTGTTTTGGCCTACTTTTGTTTTTGGTTTGGTCAACTTGTTTGTGGATTTGGTCCTTTTTTGGGTTTGGTCTACTTTTTTGTGGGTTTGGTCCTTTGTTTGTGTGTTTGGTCTTCTCTTTTGTTGTGGGTTTGGTCGACTTATTTTTGTTTTGGTTTGGACTCCTTTTTGGTGGGTATGGACTACTTTTTTGTGAGTGTGGTAAACTTTTTTGTGGGTTTGGTCATTTTTTTTGGGTAGGTTTGGTCTCCTTTTTTTGTGGGTTTGGTCTACTTTGGTGTTGATTTGGTCTGATTTGGTCTACTTTTGTTGTCTATTTGGTGTACTTTTTAATGGGTTTGGTCTACTTTTTTGTGGGTTTGTTTTTCTTTTTTGTAGGTTTGTTTGTCTTTTTTGTGGGTTTGGTCTACTTTTGTTGTTGATTTGTGTTTTTTTTTGTAGGTTTGGTCTTTTTTTTGGTTTACTTTTGCTGTAGGTTTGGTGAACTTTTTTGTGGGTTTGGTTTACTTTCTTTGTTTTTGATTTGGTCTACTGTATTGTGGGTTTGGTCTTTTTTGTGGGTTTGGTCTATTTTTGTTGTTGATTTGGTTTACTTTTGTTGTGTGGGTCTGTTCTCCTTTTTTTAATATTGGTCAACTTTTTAGGGGGGTTCTACTTATCTTTGGTTTTATTCTACTTTTCGGGGATTGTTTTCTTTTATTTGTTCTTCTGCTGAGGTGGCTTCTTCTTTTTGGGGTTTGACTTGTTTTATTTGTTCTTCTTTTGAGGGGGTTCTACTTTTTTCGGCATTGTTCTAATTTTTTTTTTTAGATTGTTCTCATTTTTAAAAAATTTCTACCAAAAATTTTGTGGAGGTTCTTTTTAAAAATGTTATATTTTTAGTGGGTTCTACTTTTATTTGGGTTTTTTCTACTATTTTGGTTTGTTCTACTTTATTTTTCTTCTCATAACAAGGCGGCGTGTGTGTAATGTTTTTTTGCTCCCTAATATCCTAGTGCATTTGTCTTTGGCATATATTTTTTTAATGGATTTACTTCGCATATGTATATGATTGTAAATCCCAACCTGGCAAGTTTGGCGTGTGTACCATGTTCCTAAACACTTCACCATCCTTTGCCCGACATTGTGACCGGACTTATTATTTCTGTTTGTGAACCATGTAGCTAACCCCTCCGTAATGCTGTCCATCCCACATTGGGGCATGACTGGACTAACCTCTGCTTGTGAACCATGTAACTAACCGCTCCGTAATGCTGTCCATCCCACATTGGGGCATGACTGGACTAACCTCTGCTTGTGAACCATGTAACTAACCGCTCCTTAATGCCGTCCCTCTCACATTGTGGCATGACATGACTTGTCATTCCTTAAAGTTGTGAACCATGTAACTAACCGCTCCGTAATGCTGCCCTCAACTACCCACTCTGTGACATAACTGAACTTATTCTAGTCCTAATGAGGAGGAGGTAGAACTGTTATCAATACTTAACCAGTGGGAAAGTGGATACGGAAAATTCCCCATAGTTCATTGCACACACATCCTCTGCTGGACCCACATATTTCAAAACTTTGCTATTTCTACACCAGTGGTACTTTTTTGTTGTTGCTGCTTGTGATGTTAAGGATTGTGTTTTAATGTTGTTTATATTGTGTATCTGAAGAAAACTTCAGGCATATTTTGTATGTTTTTTGGAGACATATTTTGTACGTTTTTTGGAGACATATTTTGTACGTTTTTTGGAGACATATTTTGTACGTTTTTGGAGACATATTTTGTACGTTTTTGGAGACATATTTTGTACCTTTTTTTTTTTTTGAGATATATTTTGTACCTTTTTTGGAGTCATGTCTTGTACCTTTTTGGAGACATATTTTGTACGTCTTTTGGAGACATATTTTATACATTTTTTGGAGACATTTTGTACGTTTTTTGGAGACATATTTTGTATCTTTTTCAGATTTGGAGATGAGATTTCTGATTCCTTCCCTTATAGAGCTAAAGCTATGTTTGCATTTGAAGAAATTGATGGAGTTGATGTCTGCTTCTTTGGCATGCATGTTCAAGAATATGGATCATCGTGTCCAATGCCAAACACAAGGTAGGTCAAACAAAGGGGTTAGCATTAAATAGAAGAGTATCTAATTAGTGTAGGGGTAGAGATCTCGCTTTTCACAGTAACAGTACAGGGATCAATACCCGCTGCTGACAGGAACTGGCTGTAAATGGGTACCTGGCTAATAGCTAGGGGAAGAATGGTAGCGAGAAAGGGAACTGGCTGCTCCACTTCACCCGTAGCCCATTATTGTATCTTGACCCACTCTACAAACACAATGGGAGTAAGTTGATCTGCTGCTGCATGATCGTTCATGACGTCACATCGTTGAACCGTAGTCACATCGTTGAACTATGGTTGTAGGCTAACATTTTTATTTGATGGTCTATTGATATGATTTGTTTGTGAGTAGAGAAATAAAGAAGTTATTGGTGTTATTGTTTTTGTTGTGTGTGTTAGTTTCAGAGATAACAAAAAATTAAGGTGATAGAGTTGAAAAAACATCTCCCGTTTTCCGTGTCCCTTAGATTTTCAACATAATTATTGTATCTAAATAAACAATCTAATTAGATCTACCTCAGAAAAACCTGTAGCAGGAACTCCCAATCTCAACAATCGGTGAATCTTCAAATCAAAATGAAAAACATAAATCATTTCCACAAGCCTAAAACTAATTCCATGGTCGCCGTTGTTGGTATCTAACCATGTATTACTCGGAACTCTCTACAATTTAAGAGTGGTATCATTTAGACTATTACTATGTAGCCATTCGATTTTAAGTCTTGACTTGTACAGCCAGCGCTAAGCTTCTTCTTTTTCTTCGTTCGTTCTCAATCTCCCGCTATCAAACTCTGAAAAGGGCTTAAGTAGCAGAAAGTAGTCCAGAGAACGGAATGCGCTGTGTCATAGTTTACAGCTTGACTGCGATATTTGCACCTTTCGATCCAACTCATCCGACTTCAGCAAGCATTTTTTGAGTACCGGGTTAGCATTCCCTCTTCGATCCTTTCTCCTTAGCCAGTCTGCCCTGTTGCAGCCTGTTATCCAGGGATCACCGCGTGGAGATGTAGAAGGGTCTTGGCAGCTCTGGTTCGCTGGCCCTAATGCTAGCAGTCAGCTATGGGTAGCTGACCACTGCAGCTCATGCACTGCTCAGCATCTTGATCCCCACCGCTAAGCTACGGCAACGTAAGTCGGAGACACTCGACATGCGCGCTCGATTATCATGACGTCAGTCGGACAGACTCGATGGTTAAATGTTTATGTTTGTTATTTTGTTTCTTCTCAGGAGGGTGTACATATCATACTTGGATAGCGTCCACTATTTCCGGCCGAGACAGCTCCGGACTGCAGTGTACCATGAGATTCTCATCGGCTACCTGGAGTACGCCAAGAATCTAGGCTACACCACAGCTCACATCTGGGCCTGCCCTCCCAGCGAAGGCGATGACTACATCTTCCACTGCCACCCGCCCGAGCAGAAAATACCCAAACCAAAAAGGTTGCAGGATTGGTACAAGAAAATGCTGGATAAAGCAATCATTGACCGAGTGGTTGTAGATTACAAGGTAAGGGACCCTGACTCATTATTTATTTTCTTCTTCTTCAGCGTAAGTCCTGAAAAAGACATTTGTGCCTTGGTTTACTGCGATATCTGTGCCTGTCGGCCTGACACATCCAATTTGAGCCTTTTTGGGACCGAGAATTTTTCTTCCTTTTTTAATCCCTAATCTCTAAGCTAGGCTGCATGGTTGCAGTCTGTTTCCTGGTCGTCACCTGGAGGCGGAATAGGGTCTTTGTACACTTATTGGTCACTGACCCTGATGCAGGCAGTCAGATATCAGTCGCTGACTGCTGTCAGCTCATTCACATCTGCATCTTTGGCCTTCGACCTCATTTTTTTGTCTGACACTGTTTGACTTGGTCACTCCACTTCTACCATGGAGTGTAGAAGTCCTTTCGGAACATTATCTGATCAGTATGTTTCACCTGACCCTGACTAACATAGTCTGATCAGTATGTTTCACCTGACCCTGACTAACATAGTCTGATCAGTATGTTTCACCTGACCCTGACTAACATAGTCTGATCAGTATGTTTCACCTGACCCTGACTAACATAGTCTGATCAGTATGTTTCACCTGACCTTCACTAACATAGTCTGATCAGTATGTTTCATCTGACCCTGACTAACATAGTCTGATCAGTATGTTTCACCTGACCCTGACTAACATAGTCTGATCAGTATGTTTCACCTGACCCTGACTAACATAGTCTGATCAGTATGTTTTGCTGACCGGATGTTGTCTCCTCTCCCCACCATGGCGCCTAGTATCTTGTTTATTTATAGGTATATCTAAGGTCTATCACCTGGATAGTCTCTGTAATCTTATTGTGGCATGGCTTGAATGATTTCATTTTTAGCTTTGATGGGGTGCATTAATTTATACAATTTCTGTATAAATATTTATAATTTTAACAATGAACGACAACGATCTTATTTCATTTATGTAATCTCCAGGACATCTTCAAAGATGCTATTGATTCTGGGTTGGCCAGTGCCAATGACATGGCTTACTTTGAAGGGGACTTCTGGCCCAATGTGATGGAGGAGAGCATCCGAGAGCTAGATCAAGAGGAAGAAGAGAAGAGGAAGAGAGAGGAAGCCGAAGCTGCAGAGGCTGAGGCACAGGAGATTGTTGAGGAGACCAGTGAGGCAGTGAGTACAAATATTGAGGTTGGGGACAATCACTGTGCTCAATTTTTCTTTATGTACTTCCAACTTCTTAATTATTAAGTGCGGAATTGGTTTCCTAACATAAAACTCCCACACAATATCTCCCACTTAGACGTTTCTATCTTCAGTAATGATTCATCTACCTTTACCAGGCTCCACTACAAAATTGACCTAATTTCTCCCGCAGTTGCACTCATTTTCAGCACCATCATATTTTACTTTGGTTGTTGATTTTGAGGGTATGTAACCTTTTTATTAGTAGGCCTATAGATATGATTCTGTTGTGTGTAGAGATATAAATGAATGAAGAATTTATTGGTGTTATTGTTTTTGTTGTGTATGTGTTAGTTTCTGAGATAGAAGAAGATGAAAATAAACATTTATAAAACAAAGCACAAATATTTAGACTCACCAAGGGGCTTGTCATATGTCTTTGCCCTGACTATGAAGGAGTAGAAGGAGAAAGTTGAAATTTGGCACATTTGTAGCTCATTCAATTTGTACTGGACTTGAGATGTATGAATTTCCCTCCTTGACGGGTTTACCCGGTATGGCGCATGGCACAACACATCTTATTGACCGGGTCTGCTACTCGAACAGTTTGTCAGATCAATGGAGAAATCAGAGGCCAGAACTGTGATAAAATTCTTGATGTTGCAGGGAAAAACACCTACAGAAATACACAGGGAGATGGAACCAGTGTTTGAGGAATTCTGTCCTTCGTATGTTTCTGTAAAAAACCAGAGTAAGCAGTTTAAGTGTGGCCGTTCCCATGTTTCTGATCTTACAAGATCAGGAAGACCATCCTCAGAGTGCAGCGATGAAAATGCTGCAAGAGTGAAGAAAATTATTGACCAGGATAGGAAAATGACAATTGCAGAGATATCTAGGTCAGCAAAACTGAATGAAAGCACAGTTTTTAGAATTTTACACAACAGACTGAACATGAGAAAAGTGTGTGCTTGCTGGGTCCCGCGTCTGCTGACATGTGAACAGAAACAAACAAGGGTTGATTGCTGTGGCCAGTTGCTCAAAATGTGTCGGTCGAAAAATATGTTGCCGACCATGGTGACAATAGATGAGACTTGGGTTCACCATTATGACCCAGATTTGATCTGTTCCCAAAACTTAAAAAAAAACAGCTAAAAGGAAGTCATTTTGACAGTGACGAAGATGTCATACTGGCTTGTGATAACTGGTTTAGTTCGAAAAATAGTTTACCTTATTCTGAAGGTCTTTTCAATGTCACGCAGAGATGGCAAAAATGTATAAATTCAGGTGGTGGCTACATTGAGAAGGAATAAGCACTGTGCCAAATTTCAACTTACTTCTCCTACACCTTCATGGTCAGGGTAAAGACTTATGGCAATCCCCCTTATAGTATGCGCAGCTCCTCAAATAATCCATAGAAATCACCACAAAACACTGATACTCTTATTTCTAAGTTATGCCTATCTGTTAGTTTCCACTTCAAATGTATTTATTATATCTAAATAAACAAACTCAGCATTCTACTTCACAAATATCTTCTACAACTTACTTCACCATCCTCAGTAATGGCAGGGGAAGTTGCGTGGATTTTTTATATAGAGTGGTAAAGGCTCAAATTTCAGTCGCCAGTTAAGGTTTTAATCATCTATTACCGAAGATACTAACTTTTCAATCACAGATGGTCTTTGTCGTCGTATCTACACTCATAATTCCTGCTCTTCTTCTTCTTCGACCACTGTCAGACGTCAACCTGTATTTTTTCGAAAAAAGCAGCGGTCATCCTGAGGCTGTCGACACTGCCATAAAGCTTGTCTAGTGTTGGCACTGGTGATGGCCACATGTGCTTTCTCTGATCCTCGTATGTCAGGCAGTTTTGCAGCAAATGTTCAGCAGTCATTTTCCCGGTACCACACGAGCATTCGTCAGTGCCACCCATCTTCAATTTGTTGAATAGGTGGTACCTCAATCTATTGTGGCTAGTGCGAAGTCTGAAGACCACGACCTGCTCTCTTCTGTTCAACTGGTAATAGGCATCGTTTTTTGTGTAGCCAGTATGTTCTGTTTCCCATTTGGTCATGTATCTAGCTCTAATAAGCCGTTTTGACTCTTCGTATGTCACACTCGTATCTGGTTGTGGTAGTCTTGCACCTTCTTTTGCCAGTCTGTCTGCCTCTTCGTTGCCTTGGATGTTACAGTGGGATGGAACCCACTGTACCACTAAACTTTTTGGTGCGGACTGCTGGCATAGTTGACAGAGTACTGCTCTTAAATCATTAAGTTCAGTATTTTTCTGGCTTTTTAGTACTGTGACTACGGCCAGGGCATCTGTAAGCAGGACTATATGGCTTTCATTCCTTTTACCTGTCACCATTTCTTCCACTGCAGCCCTCAGTGCCTCAGCCTCCGCTCTGAAATTGCTCGTGTATTTTCCAGTTGCCACTGTTAGTGTTATTTTTCTGCCATTTTCTACGCTCAGGAATACCCCTGCCCCTCCGTTCAGTGTAGTGTTTGTTACAGACCCGTCGGTGTATGCATGGGTCCAGTCCATGCTTGGGTAGTTTTTCGTTATGTACCTCAGGGTTGTATCTCTTCTTTCTTTTTCAGTCTGGCTGTTTTTGTTTCCAATACCTGGTATATTTTCTACCACCTCTGGAAATATATGCTGCCTCCAGGTAGGTTTGCGTACAGTAGGGATGGGCTTTGGTGTTACTAGTGCATTCATAGGGTCTTCGTTAATCTTTGCTTTGGCTATTTCTGCAAAGTTTCTCCGCTTTAGTTTCCCATTTCCGAAATGTTTTAGTCTCTGGTGCATTGGATGGTCAGTCAGTCTTCTGAGTTTCTCTGCTTGCTGCTGGGCTCTGCAGTCTCTTCTGTCGTTCATGGATTGCAGTTTTGTAATCTTTTCAAGTTCTACAATTGGCGTTGACTTTTGTCATTTGGCCGCAGGTATTTGCCGTTAAGACTTATTTTTGGGTTTGTTTGAAAGCGAGAATATCGTACATGTTGTTTTTTTCTTCATTTTTTTTTTACCAGCCATGAGTTCGCCCACTCTTCCAGCGATGTTAGGGCCTGCTGCATCCGATTACTTGCTATGGTGAGATTCTTTTCAGAGGTCCACATAGCCAGATCGTCTGCAAACATTGAGCTGTGGACTCTTCTTGGTATATTCTCCGTTATGTTATTTATATACACCAGATAATTCTTGCTGTTTGACAGTGTAGCTTGTTACTCTGTCTCATGCGATCCTCAGTATCCAATCTAAAAATAACTGCAAACGAAAGTCGACCTATGTAGGGATATAAACAGGGGTTTACAACATATCTAGGTCAAAGGGGAATTCTTGACATGAGAGCAATGTATCAATTATGGTATTGAATATTTAAAAAATGTTTCAATGTTTGGATCATGTAGTAGTTTTCAGAAAAGACCAACTCTAATGTCGCTCACCTGAGGAAGAAATAAGAATACTTGAAAGTTGTTTTTATTTATATTAAAAAAAACCCCCCACTTTATCAGAGAGCAATTTTTGAAAAAGATTCACGCACTTTCACATTTTAAAAATTACGTCACAAACATTTAGACTTAGCCATTTTTGGGTACACCAGTTGTCGTGTAAGTCCATGAAATGGCTAGAAAGCACTGATAGTGTTCCTAACAAGATAGGCATATCTGTTAGTTTCTACTTTAAATGCATTTATAACATCTACATAAACAAACTAAACAGACCTACCTCAGAACAAATCTGTTGCAACAACTTCATCACAATCAATAATAGGATAACCTTCCAAATCCATGTTAAACGGGGGGAAAAAAACCCGTACAAAAATTGTCTGAAGGAAAAATAAACCCCATTGTATTGTTATCTAGGGGGACAGGAATGGTCTCATTTTTGATTCAGCTGTTTCAATTGCCAAACCGGTGTTAGCACAACAGATTCAACTGTTTCTATAGCCTAACTGGTGTTAGCACAACAGATTCAACTGTTTCTATAGCCTAACTGGTGTTAACACAACAGATTCAACTGTTTCTATAGCCTAACTGGTGTTAGCACAACAGATTCAACTGTTTCTATAGCCTAACTGGTGTTAACACAACAGATTCAACTGTTTCTATAGCCTAACTGGTGTTAACACAACAGATTCAATTGTTTCAATTGCCAAAACGGTGTTAGCACAACAGATTCAACTGTTTCTATAGCCTAACTGGTGTTAGCACAACAGATTCAACTGTTTCTATAGCCTAACTGGTGTTAACACAACAGATTCAACTGTTTCTATAGCCTAACTGGTGTTAGCACAACAGATTCAACTGTTTCTATAGCCTAACTGGTGTTAGCACAACAGATTCAACTGTTTCTATAGCCTAACTGGTGTTAACACAACAGGTACACCGGTGAGAATACAGAGACAAAGCTCTGGGGGAATTTTCTTGCCAGTGCTTCAGTCAAAGTGAAATTGATTTATTGAATTGTTTAGTCAGAGTCTATTGAATTCCATTGTCTTCCCCCATTATTGTTTGTTTTGACATTTAATAGCGGAATGTAAATAATTAAATGGTTTGGTACAGGCTTCCTGAAGGAGGCGAACTGTAGTTATGGTCCTATATTCTGGCTGGAATGAGAAAAGGGCAATTTAAAACAGAATAATTTTGTAAGCACAGTGATGCATATTTTGTTCTTTGTTTCCCCTTTAATGTATAACATTCTTGTTTTGTTGATGCAACGAAGACTTACCCTTACATATGTTGTCTATTCCATTTATTCCAACAGCCACTCACAGATGTGATTTTGCAACTGTTTCAGGATATTTCTGGGAAGAAGAAAGGCGAAAAAAAGGGTCAACGGAGTAAGAAAGCCAACAAGAGCAAAGCCAGCGCCAGAAAAAACAATCGCAAGACTAATTTCCCCCAGGGGACAAGTGATCTCACAGCTAAATTGTACAGCCATATGGAAAAACATAAAGAGGTGCTTTCACGTTTCTTCCATTCACTTCTCTCATTCCTCTTGTCTGCCGTGTTGTATTTTTTTTCTCCTGTTTAACATTTTGCTTTCTAGATTACAAAATTATGTATATGTCCTGTATCTGCATCAATTTTCAGCATTGTTGATTTTGAGAACCTCATCTTTTATTTTAATTTATTTGTGTCTAGAGACAAATATTAATAAAAATTTGTTGGTGTTATTGTCAGAATGTTAGTTTCTCAGATGCAAGAAGATAAAGGTGATAGTCGTGAAAAATAGCACAAATATATAGACTCACACATAAACGGGGTCCCTTGGTTAGAAAATTTGCCGAAAAATGTACTGCCGACAATGTTTACCGCCTTGTCACTTCGACTATAAACGTAATTATTGTATCTACATGAACCACCTAAATAGATCTACCTCAGAAAAATCCGTTACAGAAACTTTACCTCCCAATTCTCAATAATGGGTGAATCATCAAATCCAAGCAAAAAACAAGAAATCCTTTCCTAAATCTAAAACAAATTTACAAATTGTCATTGTTTTCATCAAACTGTAACGTGACGGAAGTTGGAACTCTCCACAATCAAAAGAGTGGTATGTTCAGCTGTTTCTATGGCATTAACCCGGTAGTTAATACATGATAGAGCAACGACCCTAGAGCTGACAGAGTAGAACGAAGCCAAATCGACGAAATCTCACGCCGTTGGAATGGACAATTTTTACACAGAACACATATTTAGACACATGCCAGGATTCATTATCCGCGGAGTATCAGTAAATAATCACAGATATATGGATGATAGTCCTACTGGCTGAAAGCGAGCAAGAACTACATGGACTGGCAATTTAAGTAAAGAACAAAAATGGGTGTACGGATTGGACATTAACAATGAACAAATGAAAACTCTGATAGCAGACGGCTCGACATCTAAACTTTAGATAAAAATAGACGATCAAATACTTGGTCAAGAGATATAATAATTAAAAACAGGAAATACAAAATGGAAATATTGTTTTCACCAAACATGTCTGCACAAATTAAAAATGTTTCAACAAATTAAAAATAAGGACGATCAGGTGTCATGTAGATTCGTCTTTACTGTATGGTGTAGCAACTTGGACAATAAACAAACAATTTGAGAAGAGAATTGATTTCTTTGAAATATGGATGTATAGAAGAATGGCAAACCGCATTTCTTGGAAAGAGGAAACAAATAATGAAGTCTGAGAAATTAAGACTGAAAAAAGAAAATTGATGAACGAAACCAGGGTCGCCCAGCTAAGATATTTTGGTCGCATAAAGGAAACATAATACCTAGATGAAGACAATACTCTAAAGGAAAGATAGAGGTCAATCATGCTCTCTCCTGTGTAAGAGGCGACACACTGTGTGACATGGCATAACACCAGCTATGCTTAGCTAGTTTGTTAGGAGCAGCATAGATTGCACCTAACAGGCTGCATGCCTACTTTACTCTAGAGTCTATTAAGATGGACTCACGCATTGGTTAACCACCCTCCGCGACACTTGTCCCAACGCAGCAGTGTAATACGCTGCTCGAGCCTAGCCTGCTGAGCAGAAAATCCTACTCCCGGTTACATCCAGCTCACACCAGAGCTGGGACCTACACAGGGGCATCTGCCCCTTCAGAAGTACAGGTCGACTTAGACATCGGAAGAAACATAATTAAACTATCTATGACATGAAGTATTCATAATAAAGATAATATAAGTATGGAGCGTTGAATGACCTTAATGCGGAGATGGAAATAGGAGAGAAAAAATATTTGTTGGTGTTCACCATGATGTGTGTTTAGCAGATACACATGTCAATTTCTTTCAACATACCTCTCCTATCATGTGTCCCAGTCGAAATCTGGCATAAGTTTAATATCCACGAGTAATCCAGATGCATGATCATTGGACTGTTCAGATAATATACACTTCTCTGGACTTGAAGCCTAAATTTCTTCCAGACACATGATTCTTCTTCTTCTTCTGCGTACACAGTCAGACAGTAACCATTATTTTCTCGAAAAAAGCGGCGGTCATCCTGAGACTCTCGCCACTACCATAGAGCTTGTCTTGCAGTTCCACTGGCAATGGCCACATCTGCTCTCTCTGATCCTCGTATGTCGGGCAGTTCTGCAGCAGATGTTCAGTGGTCATTTTACCAGTACCGCACGGGCATTCGTCGGTACACCCTATCTTCAATTTGTTGAATAGGTGGTACCTCAGTCTGTTGAGACACATGATTCAACTTTCATAGAATTTCTCGAATATCTACCTTGGAAATAACCTTAAAGTTAAACGTCTAACCCTAACATATCTTTCAGAGGTTGGTTCAGTTAAAGGTCTAACACAAACATATATTTCAGCGGTTCAGTTGAACACATATTTCAGAGGTTGGTTCACTTAAACCTTTAATGCAAACATATCTTTCAGAGGTTGGTTCGATTAAACGTCTAACGCAAACATATCTTTCAGAGGTTGGTTCGATTAAACGTCTAACGCAAACATATCTTTCAGAGGTTGGTACTGTTAAACGTCTAACGCAAACATATCTTTCAGAGGTTGGTTCGGTTAAATGTCTAACGCAAGCATATGTTAGAGAGGCCAGTTTTGGTTATAGCTATTTTCGTGGCTGATTACCATCGTTAAAAGAGTTTGTTTTTCGTAATTGCACTACCTTGCTGTATCCAAACAAATGTATGTGTGTCGTGTCACTAACCACTTTACAGCACCCACCCTAAGGGATGCTTATAGAGTGTCATTTTCCTAGTGGGGTACCAGGGAAGAACACAGCAGGACTACCGAAATGTCAGAGCAGTTTCATGGCAGACGCTGTAGTTGGGGATGACATGCTGGGGGATTAATTGTAGGTCACAGCTTATTTATGAGGTGGGGGTGGCCAGTTCTCTTCCACATTACATTTCTTTGGTAAAAGTAAACCAGATACCCATTTGCAGCTAAGTTGATCAGAGCATGCAGATAACAGGAGACGAACGCTGCATCGTTACTGTGAAAAGAAAGAGCGCTACCACTACACTATCATACTTTCTCTAAACATGTCAACAACAACAAAATGCCAGTGTGTTCAGAGCACTGACCCATGAAGGCTAACCTCGACACAAATATGTTTGGAAGCCTTAAAGACCTCTTGGAAGCCTTAAAGACCTCTTGGAAGCCTTAAAGAACTCTTGGAAGCCTTAAAGAACTCTTGGAAGCCTTAAAGAACTCTTGGAAGCCTTAAAGACCTTAAAGACCTCTTGGAAGCCTTAAAGACCTCTTGGAAGCCTTAAAGAACTCTTGGAAGCCTTAAAGAACTCTTGGAAGCCTTAACCTTAGGCACGCTACATAATTAGTGACTAAATTTGACCTAATTAATTTTCTTAATTAGTCGCTGTGGTAGTCGTCTTTCAAAATTTGTAACTTTTATGTTTGTTTGTCAATAAATATGTTTTTCTGGTGTGTAGATACACAATAGCATAACGAACATGTGGGTGTTATTGTTTTTGTTGTATGTTTGTTAGTTTTTGAGATTTAAAAAGATGAAGTTGAAAATTTATGAAAATCTCGGGAAAAATTTGGACTCGACCACTAGGCCTAGTCGCTCCGATAGAAAACCATGGAAACCACAACAACGTATCGATACTGTGTTTACAATATCTACACAACTGTTAGTTTCCAATTCAAACGTAGTTCTTTCATTTAAACAAACAAAATAAACAGATCTACGCGATAAAAATCTTTCTCAACAACCTACTTCCCCTTTCGCAAAAAGTTGGCTTGCTCCAAACGGCGTATACAAAATTAAAACTGTTCAAAAGCCATTTGTAATCGCACATACGATACTTTAACCGGCAAAATATCGTGTATATATGGAGGGCGTAGTCAGCAGTAAAAAATGGCTGTCAGGAGTGACTCCGTTCAAAAAAAAAAAAAATTTTTCCGCACACCGTTTTTGCAGGCCGAGCTGGTTCAAAGAGACAGGCCATTGGAGTGCTACAGGTTAAAGAACTCTTGGAAGCCTTAAAGACCTCTTGGAAGCCTTAAAGACCTCTCCATTACAGCAACCATTATCTAGAGAACCGGGCTTCACATGTACACGTAATTTAAAAAAAAAAAAAATGATGAATGCGACGAAGAGCCCAAAAGAAACCCCCCCAAAACAATCTGATGAAGCTTGGATTTGGCCTGCCGACTGCATGTAAAACAAATTATGACAAAAACTATCCACTGCACAAACTCTCATAAGCTCATTGGCACATACTGTCTTTGAGAAGGAATGACACGATTTTGCTATGGAGCAAAAGGGAAAGATCCTAAATTTCCATATCATGGCTACTTCACATCATGGCTACTTCATATCATGGCTACTTCATATCATTCTTTCTCAAACTCCCACTACTAAGCCCTGAGAAGAGTTTTGCAAGTAGCAAGTAGTCTGGAGAACTGAGTGAGATGTGTCGTAGTTTACAGCTTGAATGCGATATTGGTTGGTCTGACACATCCGACAGCATGGCATTGGATACTGGCTTAGCCTTCTCTCTTTGATACCTTCTCCTTAGCCAGCCTGCCCTGTTGCAGCCTGTTATCCAGGATCAGCGTGTGGAGGTGTAGAATTGTCTTGGCAGCTCTGGGTCGCTGACTGCTTGGGGAGGTAGAGAAGGGTCTTGGCAGCTGTGAGTCACTGACTTCTGGGGGAGGTAGAGAAGCGTCTTGGCAGCTCTGGGTCACTGACTACCAGGGGAGGTAGAGAAGAGTCTTGGCAGCTCTGGGTCACTGACTTCTGGAGGAGGTAGAGAAGGGTCTTGGCATGGGAACACACGTGATAGAAGCGAATGGCATGGGCGACAATCAACAGCAGAGTTGGTTAACGACACACGTGATAGAAGCGAATGGCATGGGCGACAATCAACAGCAGAGTTGGTTAACGACATACGTGATAGAAGCGAATGGCATGGGCGACAATCAACAGCAGAGTTGGTTAACGACATACGTGATAGAAGCGAATGGCATGGGCGACAATCAACAGCAGAGTTGGTTAACGACACACGTGATAGAAGCGAATGGCAACCGTCAGGGTGCCTGATGATGATGATTTCTTCTATGTTCACGAACCCTCCCTAAAGGTGGTAGAGAGGAACGCTCAGTAGCATGGCCTCCAACAACGACAGCTAAACTCAGCCCTCAGCCTAAGGGTTGAGAATGTTAATATGTAATTAGCATTTGAATATCAGCATTAGATAATCACTCAAAACTTTAACTTAACATGAAAAATATAAACTTAACTCATTCACTCCCACAAGGCAGTACATCGGCTTCAGGTTTTTTCTAGAAAACCCAGAAGCCGATGTATTGGCTTTTGTTACTGTGTTCACAAAATCATAAATTTTCCCATTCCTTGTTCTCCTAAATGTTTTATTTTGGTTATTGGCGGTAGTCCAGATTTTTCACTTTTTTTTTTCCAGAAGAGTTAGCCTGAGTTTCGTTGAAAAAATGTTTAGTTTCGTAACTTGGAAAATATAATTTATTTTCTGAGAGCAACTTTGAAGCTATCCCATGCACCTTCAGCCACACCAAATAGAGTTTTTTCAGTACAAGCTCAGGAATAGATAGATTATATTATTGCTAATGGTAGTGATGATGAAGATATCGATCGTTATGATAGTGCTGTTTCAATTTATTTATCTAGTCTTAGTTCTACGTCGAGCGATGAAAGAAAAACTAAGTCTACCGACGAAGGGGCGGTGACCTATTTGATGATAATAACAGTTCACAAATTCAGTTAAGGCTCAAGATTCTGCACGATCATTCTAGTGTGTATAATATAAATGTGTGTATATATATTTTGAATACAGCAGGAACATTCTTTCCGTGTGCACGTAAATTGTAAACACTCACGCTGATGTTGATCGGGGATTTTTATTTTTTTAGCACGTTTTCAACTTCACTTGCCTTTAGTAAAATGTAAATACTGTGAAAACAACTGCACCAAATTAGGTGCAACTTTCAGAACATCGTCCCTTGAGGATTACCATCAATAGAAATTCATAATGTTATTTGAACATTGGTTTAGAGCTGAATAATGTATTGATGTATGTAACATTTTTTGTTCATAATTTAAAAACATAACAAATGATTATGCAACTTTAATCCATCAAACACAAATTTACACCTGCATTTCTAAAATATGTGTATTCCATTATATTCTAGCCTCAATTGTCAACAGTGTGGTATATAATATGGGTTATTTCAGTGAACGTCTATTGAAAACAAATAGATCGCATCTAAGGGATGCTGTGTTTCAGTTTTACATAAGAAAAATATTGTGTCCAGAGGTCCAAAATATTTGGGCGTGAATGAGTTGACATGCAAAATATTAACTTAACATGCACAAGATTAACGTAACATGCAAAATATTAACTTAACATGGAAAATATTAACTTAACACAGAACAATAGTACACTCAAGTGAGACACCAAAATTTGCGAAACTGAAAGCTTGCAGGCAGAGCACATTGTCAACAGTTTCAACTCATCTGTGTTGTCCAGGGTCAAAGGACACCTCCCCACCCCACATACTGATCAGTTTAAAACATGGAATAGTCTTGGGGTTTTGAGATTATGGCCGTGTTTGAAAAGAAAAAAAATGGCACTGTACAGTATAATAAAACAATACATTTGCTGTCATTTTTATTAACTCAGGAATGAAATAACACATCAGGCCGAATATAGTTGCGCTGACCCCCAGAAATTCCAGACAAAATCAGCTGTGCAAATTTCACTCGATAAAACTAACCGTTCAAGTTTTTTTTAAAGACGGATAAACAGATACATATATTTTCTCGTTTTATAGTTACAAAATTGCCAGCCCATAAACAACCCTACGCTACTTAGTTTGATATTTGGACAAAGCAAATTCATGAGCAGTGCCCAAATGATGTCCTACCAAGCGGGGATACATGCTGGAAAATGTTTGAATCGTTCCCTAGTCTCAATGGAGGTCGGGTTGGATCAGCGCCTAGTTTTGTTGGAGGTGGACGATAAAAGTTGGAAATCTCATGCACACACTGCAGGTTATAGAACTCTTGGCAGTTGAAAATCCATTTTTTTAAAATAGTCTGTGAACCACAGTTTGGGTTTACTGCTTAGAAATGTAGGTCGCTTGCCAATGTAGTGATTACACAGCGTGCAGACTAAGTTTTAGCCAAGTCTTTTGACTGGAAGACCATACTAACTGCCTAGGTGTCCGGTCCTTTGTCCTTTTGGTATTTTATTTTCTGAACATGCTATGGGGATATGCTTTCTGAAATATTTGGAACAATTGACATATTCTATAATTGATTGGCAAATTGCATATTCTGTAAATGATTGGCTAATTACATATTCTATAAATGATTGGCAAATTGCATATTCTATAAATGATTGGCTAATTACATATTCTATAAATGATTGGCAAATTGCATATTCTATAAACTATTGACAAATTGCATATTCCATCAGTGATTGAGAAATCGCATATTCTTTCAATGATTGGGAAATTTCATATTCTATAAATAGTTGCTAAATCACATATTCTGAACAATTGATGAATTGCATATTCTGAAAAAGGGCAAATTGCATAATTTTAACGATTGATGAATCACATTCTGAATGATTGAAAAATTGCATATTCTGACCGATAGACGAATCACATATTCTGACCGATAGACGAATCACATATTCTAAACGATAGACGAATCACATATTCTGACCGAAAGACGAATCACATATTCTGAGCTATTGATGAATCGTCTCTTTTTTCTTTCGCTTCAAGTGAAGCATAAGTCTTGTATCCTACATGTTTGGTGGCAGTTTCAATAAAATATTTACATAAAGATGTTGCTAGCCCCATGCACAACCTACTTTAGTGACCATTTATAGGTTTTGTGGATGGTTATATCTTATTTTTACTTCTATCAACCCAGGTACAAATTTTGTGGAAAGTCTAGGTGTTATTCATATATTCAATATTGCACGCTCATCCGATTTGTATCATTGAAACTAATTTGAAAACATCTTATTTTCTTTAAAGGTGTTCTTTGTCATTCGGCTGCACAACCAACAGATCGCTGCATCTCTGCCACCCATTACTGAACCAGATCCGGCCATGAACTGTGATCTTATGGATGGCAGAGATGCATTTCTAACAAGTGCTAGAGAGAAGCACTACGAGTTCTCCTCCTTGCGTCGGGCCAAGCTGTCCTCCCTGGCTCTGCTGTACGAGCTCCACAACCAAGGGAAGGATGCGTTTGTGTACACATGCAACAGTTGCAAGGCTGCCGTTGAGACCCGTTACCACTGCAATGTGTGCGATGTAAGTATTTGGGGTGTTATAGTTTTTGTGTGCGATGTAAGTATTTGGGGTGTTATAGTTTTTGTGTGTGATTTAAGTGTTTGGGGTGTTCTAGTTTTTGTGTGCAATGTAAGTGTTTGGGGTGTTATAGTTTTTGTGTGTGATTTAAGTGTTTGGGGTATTATAGTTTTTGTGTGCATGTAAGTGTTTGGGGTGTTATAGTTTTTGTGTGCGATGTTAGTGTTATAGTTTTTGTGTGCTATATAGGTGTTTGGGGTGTAATAGATTTTGTGTGTGATGTAGGTGTTATATTATGATGTTTGTGTTTGGGCTATTATCGTTTTTGTGTTTGGGCTAATATGGTTTTTGTGTTTGGGCTATTATAATGTTTGTGTTTGGGCTATTATGGTTTTTGTGTTTGGGCTATTATGGTTTTTGTGTTTGGGCTAATATGGTTTTTGTGTTTGGGCTATTATGGTTTTTTGTGTTTGGGCTATTATGGTTTTTATGTTTGGGCTATTATGGTTTTTGTGTTTGGGCTATTATCGATTTTGTGTTTGGGCTATTATAGTTTTTGTGTTTGGGATATTATTGTTTTTGTGTTTCAAATATTATGGTTTAACACTTCAAATTATTATCATTTTTTTAATTATGAATACTTCATGTCATAGATGGGAGTGAACAATATTAGAAAGATAAAAAATGAAAGGGGTTTATGGGTTATTATAGGTAATACAGGTAATGTGAGGGAGCAAGTCCAGGTAGCAGTGAAAAAGGCAAATGCAATGTTAGGTATGATAAATAGAAATATTAAACATAGGAGCAAGGAAGTGATAGTCAAACTGTATAAAGCATTAGTTAGACCTAGATTAGAGTACTATGTACAGGTGTTGAGGCCTTATCGAAGAGGGGATAAAAACATGCTGGAAAGGATATATAAAAGAGCGACAAAACTGATTGTGGAATTCCAGAATTCCAGTTATTAAGAAAGACTCAGCAAAAATATCCAAGAATTCAAAAGTTAATGTTTAATTTCAGACAAATCCCCATGAAAATAGTTAATTGTGGCATTATTACTTTTACAGGACTTTGACCTTTGTATTCCCTGCTACAAGAAGGAGAGCCATCATCACGAGATGACCAAGCTTGGGCTCGGCCTCGATGACATTGCTAACCCAGACAGGGAAGAGAACCCGCAGGAGTCCCGCCGCAAGTCCATCCAACGCTGCATCACATCCCTGGTTCATGCTTGCCAGTGTAAGAACGCAAACTGTCGCATCAACGCATGCCACAAGATGAAACGTGTGGTCTCTCACACCCTAGGGTGCAGGCGGAAGGCCAACAATAGCTGCCCGATCTGCAAACAGATGATTGCCTTGTGCTGCTACCACGCCAAGCATTGCACGGAGAACAAGTGCCCTGTGCCCTTCTGTCCTCAGCTGAAACAGAAACTGAGGCAGAAACAGCTGCTTACAAACCTCCACCAAGCTCAGATGTTGCGTCGCCGTGTTGCGATAATGACAAACAATGCGAACAGCAGTAGCAGCAGCAGTAGCAGCAGCAGCAGCAGCATCAACAGCAGCAGCAGTAGTAGTAGTAGTAGTACTAATACTAACAGCACTAGCAATGGGCCAACAAGTGTGCCAAACCAGGACTCATCACCCACTACATCTTCACCTTTCTCAAGCAGCATTGGAGGAAAATCTAATGGACCTCCAAGAGCTGCAGTAATTGCAGCTCATGATGCTAAGCTGCAAGCAGAGAAGCAGAGACAAAAAGCAGCAGTGCCAAGCATGAACTCTATTGGTAAACCAGCAATTCAGCCGGCAATCAGACCGTCACCGCCGGTAGTAACGCCCTTACCTGGGAAACAAGTGGCGGGGGCCACAAGACCTCAATGGCCCACTTACCAGCAAGTCCCGCCCCAACAGCCTAGGCCGAGTATGAGTGGTGGTAATATGAGACTGCAGAGTATACAACTGCCACATACTCCACAGCAGCAGCAGCAACAACACCAACCGCCGCCACCACCGCAACAGCAGTCTGTACCCCCAATTGGTCCTAGCACTGTCAATACGTCTGCTGTTGCCGTTGCTGGTGGTGCGAGTGGTACTTCTCCCATAGGCCCCGCTGTTCAAAGCATGCTACAGGCTTTCAAGAACCAAAACTTCTCCCAAGCAGAATGGCTATCTGTCCTGCGGAAAAACCCCCAACTCATGGCCCAGGTGCTCAAACTTAAAAACCAGAAGATGATACAACAGCAGCAGCATCAGCAACAACAACAACAACAACAACAACAACAACAGCAGCAGCAACAACAGCAGCCACCACCACAGCAACAACAACAAATGCATGGTATGCCTAGTATGGGCCAGCCTATGCCTCAAGCTGGTGTGCAAATGCAACAGCAACAGATGCGCAGTCAAGTCAGCCAGATGGTGCCACAACAGTACAGACAGCAGCAGCTTCCACAGCAACAGCAAATCCCACAGCAACAACAAATCCCCCAGCAACAACAAATCCCCCAGCAACAACAAATTCCCCAGCAACAAACTTCTCAAATCAACCAATTTGCTCAGCCTCAACAACTGTTTGTCCAGCGGCCTCGTATGACCTTCCAGCAACAGACATTTCAGAACGAAAGCGGCCACAACATGCACCAGTTTCAACAACAGCACATGATGCAGCATCATCAAGCTCAGCTGAAGCAGCAGATGGTTGGCGGACAGCCCATGAGTCCCCAGTACATGTTGTCGCAGCAGGCAAACCCTTCCCCTCAGCAAATGCTGCAACAGGTTCGATCCCCCCCAGCCTCGGCTGCAGGGTTGCCTCAGACAGTCCGATCTCCGCAGCCCATTCAGTCCCCCCGGCAACAACCCATACCCTCTCCCCGACAACTTCAGCAATCGCCTCATCACAACATGGTCAACAGTCAGTCCCCACTTCACGGATTAGGGGTCGGGCAAGACACTTCACAGATGAACAATGACCACATCATGTTACCCCCATTACAGACTCACAACTCCATGCCACAGATGTCCAACTCGGATGTGACCATGGGACAACAGGACAACGAGGTAGCCCCTCTTACACCTCAAGACCAACTAGCTCATTACGTCAACCAAATATAGTGTTCTCATTCTTGTATGAACATCCATCATCGCTGCTAGGTCGTGATCGTCCCTTATTTCTATGACTCTGTTTCGTAGTTTGCTCTTTGAACAAATGTGATCAGTTGTCCTTTCCATTCAGAGCTGTTTTATATTTTTACAGAAAAAAATTTGTCGCCCATGTTTGTTCACTGATAAATAATTAGAGGTTATTGTAAATGTTAAGATGGTGTCAGAACTGTTTGTGATTCCTTTTTTGTAAATACATAAATTGCTATGTACATAAATTGTTTGACAATTAACGGCCTGAGTAAATAGGACAGGATTAAATGAGGCCTTCTGTGTGAGGACTATCCCGCCATGAGTCGGAAATTGGTTTGTTAAATAATACAGCAGCCAAACCTCTCTTCTAACAAACTCTTCATAATGAGGCTGGCTTCCATGTATTCTTTGAATGTTCTGCATATTTACAACAGGTTGTAAGTTAGGCGGTCCAGATTTAAAAGTAGTGCAGGAGTGCTCTTGTATTTAGGTATCGCTGAAGTTTCCTAACCAATCGTTGGCTGCAAGCACAGAAACAGATCTATGCTAGCGGAACGGCAAGTAATTGACCTACCTTTCGTGTGTAAATCACACACAAAACATTTCCAGAATAGTGTGCATGTGTCTCCTATATGCATTCCACAGTATGTATGTCAGTACATGACTGTTCTTTGTAGAAAGATCTAGAAAATTTAACTCATTTTTGTAAACAGCTTCAACAAACTTATTAGTTGTGATTGTAGAATTAAATTTTACACCGTACTGTACACGGCAAAATCGCGTTTTGTAAACGGCAAAATCTCGTTTTGTAAACGGCAAAATCTCGTTCTGCATACACAGTGGACTCAACATTTCTGGCACGGGAGGCCTTACATGTTTTGCATGTGTAAACGTGAATCTGTGAACTTTTCCAAGATATTATATAGAATAGATTTGGCCGTCTAACTAATGAAGTCCTAGAGATGTGTGTCTGTCCCTAGAAGGTCTTGGCTTACCAGTATTGTTAGGGTGGCTAATCAAAAAGTAGCTTTCAGTAATTTCACATGTATCAAAGAAGCAAGGTCGTTGCATACTATGTCATATATGAGGGGCAGTCATTAGGTAACAGCAGTTTTAATAACCTTCAGCACGCCACGGTTTTTTGTAAAAAATTTGACCTAATTAATTTTCTTAATTTCTCGCTATGGTAGTCGTCTTACAAAATTTTTAATTTTTATGTTTGTTTGTCAATAAATATGATTTTCTGGCGTGTAGACGACACACAATAGCATAACGAACATGTCGGTGTTATTGTTTTTGTTGTGTGTTTGTTAGTTTTTGAGATTCAAAAAGATGAAGTTGAAAATTTATGAAAATCCCGGGAAAAAATTTGGACTCGACCACTAGGCCTAGTCGCTCCGATAGAAAACCATGGAAACCACAACAACGCATCGATACTGTGTTTACAATATCGACACAGCTGTTAGTTTCCAATTCAAACGTAGTTCTTTCATTTAAACAAAATAAACAGATCTACTCGATAAAGATCTTTCTCAACAACCTACTTCCCGTTTCGCAAAAAGTTGGCTTGCTCCAAACGGCGTATACAAAATTAAAACTGTTCAAAAGCCATTTCTAATCGAACATACGATACTTTAACCGGCAAAATATAGTGTATATATGGAGGGCGTATTCAGCAGTAAAAAAAATGGCTGTCAGGAGTGACTCCGTTCACAACAAATTTTTTTTTTCCGTACACTGTTTTTGTAGGCCGAGTTGGTTAGAAGGGATCAGACACAGTGTGCCAAAGGTTAATAGCATTTTTACGAGAATGCGATTTTTGTGTGAATTATTTTTCGTTACAGTCCCCATGCCTGGCAACACACTTTGTCCACCTGTCCACTAGCTTGTGGATGTCTAACACACTTTGTCCACCTGTCCACTAGCTTGTGGATGTCCAACACACTTTGTCCACCTGTCCACTAGCTTGTGGATGTCCAACACACTTTGTCCACCTGTCCACTAGCTTGTGGATGTCCAACACACTTTGTCCACCTGTCCACTAGCTTGTGGATGTCCAACACACTTTGTCCACCTGTCCACTAGCTTGTGGATGTCCAACACACTTTGTCCACCTGTCCACTAGCTTGTGGATGTCCAACACACTTTGTCCACCTGTCCACTAGCTTGTGGATGTCCAACACACTTTGTCCACCTGTCCACTAGCTTGTGGATGTCCAACACACTTTGTCCACCTGTCCACTAGCTTGTGGATGTCCAACACACTTTGTCCACCTGTCCACTAGCTTGTGGATGTCCAACACACTTTGTCCACCTGTCCACTAGCTTGTGGATGTCCAACACACTTTATCCACCTGTCCACTAGCTTGTGGATGTCCAACACACTTTGTCCACCTGTCCACTAGCTTGTGGATGTCCAACACACTTTGTCCACCTGTCCACTAGCTTGTGGATGTCCAACACACTTTGTCCACCTGTCCACTAGCTTGTGGATGTCCAACACACTTTGTCCACCTGTCCACTAGCTTGTGGATGTCCAACACACTTTGTCCACCTGTCCACTAGCTTGTGGATGTCCAACACACTTTGTCCACCTGTCCACTAGCTTGTGGATGTCCAACACACTTTGTCCACCTGTCCACTAGCTTGTGGATGTCCAACACACTTTGTCCACCTGTCCACTAGCTTGTGGATGTCCAACACACTTTGTCCACCTGTCCACTAGCTTGTGGATGTCCAACACACTTTGTCCACCTGTCCACTAGCTTGTGGATGTCCAACACACTTTGTCCACCTTTCCACTAGCTTGTGGATGTCCAACACACTTTGTCCACCTGTCCACTAGCTTGTGGATGTCCAACACACTTTGTCCACCTGTCCACTAGCTTGTGGATGTCCAACACACTTTGTCCACCTGTCCACTAGCTTGTGGATGTCCAACACACTTTGTCCACCTGTCCACTAGCTTGTGGATGTCCAACACACTTTGTCCACCTGTCCACTAGCTTGTGGATGTCCAACACACTTTGTCCACCTGTCCACTAGCTTGTGGATGTCCAACACACTTTGTCCACCTGTCCACTAGCTTGTGGATGTCCAACACACTTTGTCCACCTGTCCACTAGCTTGTGGATGTCCAACACACTTTGTCCACCTGTCCACTAGCTTGTGGATGTCCAACACACTTTGTCCACCTGTCCACTAGCTTGTGGATGTCCAACACACTTTGTCCACCTGTCCACTAGCTTGTGGATGTCCAACACACTTTGTCCACCTGTCCACTAGCTTGTGGATGTCCAACACACTTTGTCCACCTGTCCACTAGCTTGTGGATGTCCAACACACTTTGTCCACCTGTCCACTAGCTTGTGGACGTCCTCTAGAAAATAGTCTTCTGGTTGTGACTTATCCAATTTTGTACCCTCCGTTACCTCGTTGTAAACTGCTACACTCTTTCCTATAACCAAAGTCATCACGGACAATGTTCTCCCCACCGCCGTGACTCATGTTGAAATCTACGGCTAATTCATCAATAGTGACTCGCCTGTTGCCACGGACCAGCTGGCCTATCTGATATTTCACTGTGTCCGTTGCCATGCTTGCTGGTCTCCCATTTAATCAATGACTTTTTGCCTGACGTTTTGAAATCTTTCTACCCATTCATACACTCTCCCCCCTGACTCAAACAACTGTCTCCATACTGAACATCCATTCTTCTGTAGATTTAAGAAGGTTGCACGCCCGCTGACCACACAAAAGAATAACGATGCAAGTCGACAGTGGGGCGTCCATGTTGTATGCTGTATTGCACATGCGCATGTGGTTCAATCGTCACAATCCCTACATGGAGTATAGCTAAAGAGCCATTTTGTGTCCTGAAATAAGATTTTCCATTGTACATACTCTTCTATGCACTTAAAATAAAATTGCTCTTACTTAATGACTGTCCGTCATATTAGCTTACTTGGACATCCAAACTGATACTAGAGAGTTTCTCATTGCATTGTATTCTATTGACTCGTAACATTGTGGGACATCACCACTACTACTACTCCTGCATTCGTTCTCAATCTCCTGCTACTAAGCTCTGACCAGGACTTTGCAAGTAGCAGGATGTAGTCCGGAGAATAGAATGAGATGTGTCGTTAGTTTACAGCTTAACAGCGATATTTGGTTTTACACACCCGTCTTTGGCAGGGCCAAACTACTAAATGCTACTTCCTGATTGGCTGCAAGCTAATAACAGTTGTAAGTCAAGTGGTTTTTATGGACAAACGTGCATGCCTAGGAAAATTTATATGTAGAATCTTTGAGGCCTTATTTGAGACAGTTGACTAGACTGTCCCCCTCAACTGCTGGACTTCTCTTTCCTTTCACTGTTAAGTTTCAGTACTTCTCCTGTCCTGGGCACAACATCAGACATCATGTTTCCAATGTTCAGCCACGTTGATTGTCGTTATTGCTCCACCTCAACACGTCATCCATATTGCATGTTTCCAGAAGGTTTGGACTGATCATCAGGCAGTAGCTCCACGGTCACATGTCTCATCATCCCTGTATCCCCATCTCCTTAAGTTCTTCCTGCATCGTGATACAACCAGTTCGGAGTCTATTTAGTTTCTTCCATGTTTCCCAAAATCAAGATGCAGCTTCCTTTTGCAGTTCAATCAAGGCGATCTGCGTCAGTTCATTCCATTTTTTTTTTATGCAGCGTTTTCTGGGACTAGTCTCTAAGGGCTGTGTTTAGAAACTTTTTCAAGATTTGTCTTGTCGTTTGAGAGTCCCTCGATGTTAATTGAATCAACAGGACCGCTGTTTTATGATCCATGATGGATTCAGCTGTGAAAAGATTGGCCTACTTTGAAAATTATTTCCTGGGCACACCCGATTTCTGTGTTAATTATAATCTTATTTGGAGGCTCCCTTCATGTCTCCCGCTTGTTTCAGTATAGTGTAAATCTGATTATACTAGAAAGCCGTGCTAAAAGTAGCTGTAAATGATTGATTCGTCTTTTTGTTCCTACTGAAGCATAGTGCCACCACTGTGTCTGGCCTTCTTGCAGGAGGCCTGTATCCAAGCACTTGCAGTGGCAGGTCCCCCCCCCCCCCAAGACCATTTGATCTCTATGTGACCGTACCAAGCGAGTTTTTCTATATTTGACAGTTGCCAAGAGGTCTTCAAAAGGCCCTATTGCTCGAACAGCAATATTATTCTGTTCAAAGCAAACTTTCACTATTTGTGGATGCTAAAGAAAAACACATTTAAATCTCATTTGTAAGCAAATAGTAAATGAGTGAGGTGAAAGAAAATGATCTCCCTGCTGGTATGGAAACATTCTTCCGTTTCAAGGCTCGTGTAAATGGTTTAATGTGAATGATGTAACTACTAGCTATAGTATCTTGGTGGGGTGCAGTGGTCACTCCTTTCATCCCGACATTGGTTTCCCTTCCTATATAGTAAACCTGCCTTCCTTTACAGCAGAGCAGACCCAATCATGTTGCTACTTAGTGAGCGAACAAGGTCTTTTATTGGAGAAGCATCCACTCTAATGTTGCGTTACAGTGGGGGAGGTACAAAAACTCGTGGCACAGACCATTGAAAGATGGTCTTTGTCAGTCACTGTCCAAGGAACTAAGAAGTGGAGGGAGTTTGTTGCTGCCCTTAAGGAAGCCAAGCCAGCAGACATGAGCAAGACTCAATTAAGGCATGGAATCAGTGATGTGTGGCCATTACCTTTCTTCCACTGGTGGAGTGTACCGACCTTTATCTTGTCCTTATACTTTCTATAGGATTGGGATAGCTGGCCCCCCCAAGGAAATTCCCTACTTTGACTTGGATTAGTCGCTGTTCCTCTTCCACCATGGGATGGATTAACTAGGTTTGTTCTTTCGCAGTCGATGCTAAGTTAAAGAATTTACAACTGTTTACCACTATAGGGTGGGGAGACTAGCGTCTGGTCAGGCAAAACGTACTGATCAGACATGTTAGTCAGGGTCAGGTAAAAATGTACTGGCCGAGACCCTCTACTTCCTCATAGTTCTCCCTGGGAACAGTCTGTTTTATGGCATAGTAGTGAGCGACATAAGATGAAGCCAAGCATAGTCCACCTTCATCAAACTACTACAACCCGCTATCTAACCCCTTTTTCAGGGCACACAAAAGAGTGATCATACACATGGTGGGCAGTCAACAAGTAAAGCATTTTCTCATCTTGTGTCATTTACTGTCTACAGGATAAGGTGGCTGATCCATTGCCCAAGACTTGGTTTAGTCGCTCCTCCCACCATGAGGTTCAGGTTCTCTTTCACCTTCTATCATCCAGGGGTGCATAGGCCATCAACCAACCCTTGCCAAGCAGCCATGTCCTGTGCAATCTTTTCTTTGGTCTGCCTATGCCTCTCCTTTCCTGGGGGGTTCCATGACACGGATTGCCTGGTGATACTGACCTGGGGCTTTCTTAATTTATGATCCATCCATCTCCACTTTCTTCCTAAGATTTCCTGTTCCAATTGACCTTGCCCCGCTCTCTCCCAGTCTGGTGTTTGGAACTTTGTCAAACCATTTTATACCAAGAATCTTTCTCAGGCATGTGTTGACAAAACCCTGCAGTCTCCTGTCATTGCCTTTGGTCATCCTCCAGGTTTCTTTCTGCTCCATACAGAAGGACTGGCTTCACATTTGAATTGAAAATCCTTATTTTTGTCTTCCTCCTTATCTCCTCGGAGTTCCATCTTGGTTTCAACATTCCGAATGCAACTCTTGCGTTTTGTATCCTTGTTTTTAATATCCTCGTCTGTCCCTCCTTCCTTGTTGATGATACTTCCTAGGTATGTAAATAGAGGTTCTTGTTGCTGTTCATTAACTAGGTCAGCCAAGGTGTTTGCTCATTTGAAGTCAATCTCATTGAAGAATTTGCAAGTGTTTACCAATATAGCAATCGCTTATTTTGTAACATATACAATCTGCAGGATAAAATAGCCAGCCCCACCCCCAACTATCCTTAGTCCAAATATGCCACGCCTGGCATGTTACAGTGTTTCTAACCCTTTCTGGCAATCTAATGTGCTTATTGAAAGAATGTGCGCTTGTCTGTTACAAAAACAATGAAGATTTCATTGATCCATTTCGATCCAAATGACTTGTTGCTTTGTTGGTCCTGCTAGCCAGGACGGTGTTATAACAAAGCAAGTGATTGTACATTCTTAGTCACGTAGTATTTATTATTCCTAGAAACATCATCCTCGTCTTTGCTTTCCCCTGTATCTGAAGGCCGAAATACCAATTCCCTTTTTATACCAGTCATGAAACGTAATCAGCATTTCTTGTTGCGAATGGGCCAGTGCGTGTGGAATAGCTGGTTGTATGAGGGATGGAGTTGTGGACGTATAGTGTGCCAGAAGTTCCTGGCAACGGTTTGCTACCCTTGTACAATATCATTATATTTGAACCATTATTGCAGAAAAAATTATGTAAATAAAATTTGTGCAAACATTTTGAAAATGATGATTTCATGTGGCAAATATTTATCAATATAAGTTTGAATGAGAGTTCTTGGATGCTATGGCAGCAGAACCAACAACCCCTCCACGTGTCGTCACTTTGCCGGAGTGGTGGGTATTGAGTGTTTTCAGTGTACTGCGAGGCGTGTTCAAATGAAACTGGACCTAACTGTACCAAGTGAACATGCGTACGATGAGCATGATTTCACTTCAGGTGTAAACAGCACATAAAAACCGTCAAGTTTGCAAAATTTCATTATCCTCCGACTCATAGTTTCCTCAGCAGATCATTGAAAACATGGCGGATGTGATACAGAATCTGTCCAAAGCTGAGCGGTGAATCGGTTTCTAACAGCTGAAGGATGTCGACTAGTTGACATTCATCGCAGAATGAAGGCAGTGTATGGTGACAAAAGTGTCTTAAAGACAACAGTGAAGAACTGGACAATGATGTTTAAAGATGGACGTGAGTTAACAAAAGATCTTCCGAGACCAGGGCAGGCAACTCACGTCCTTCTTTAAACATCGTTGTCCAGTTATTCACTGTTGTCTTTAAGACACTTTTGTCAGATGAGTTGTTAGTTAAATTACCAATTGCGGACAACGCATGTCTCACTTGAACGCCATCTTGTAGGACTGACAATCAGGCAAGAAAGTAATTCAGCATCATATAAACCATTCAAAACACCTAGGCCACATCGCAAGAAAGAAAGACGAGAGCCGGAGTTCCAGTATCCTCGGGAAAAGAAGAGGCGTATTGTTGAGGAACGAGCTGATTAAGATTGTTAGGTCGGTCTTGTCTACTTGTGCCATGAGGAGTCATGGGGAGCTGTACTTTTATGTCCATCCCATGCCGATTTAGAATATCTAACATTTTCTATCCATCTAGTACTCAATCTGCCACGGTTGCGAAAACCAGATTACTGTGCGTTATAGGTGCACAAGGTAAGTTGGTCTCCTCCCCCCCATAAATTGTTTAATAAGGTGAAGTGTCCAGTTCCCTTCCTTCCCTAACAGTAATCCAGGTACCCATTTACAGCATAGATGTAAAAAGAGGAGTGAGTGAGACAGGGATGTGTCTTTTTAATATCTACACATAACAGATATTCAAACAGGTAGAGGGGATGACCGGGCTTGTCATTGCAGGAGTGGTGATGAATAATCTTAGATATGTGAATAATGCAGTCTTGATGACAAAAAGTGAGCTGGAATTTCAGGAACAATATACACAATAACTCAAGAGTTTGGATTAGACATAAACATAAAGAAAACAAAGACTATGATACTTGGGAAAATTGACAAGAAACCATGTATGCAAGATACAAATAAAAGATTAACTACTTGAACAGGTACAGAGTTTCTCATATCTCGGTCATATAATAACGGAAGAAAGCAGCTATGAAAAAGAAATAGAATAGGTATGGCAAAGATGGTATTCAGCAACATGTGACACATACTGAGAACCAAACATAAATCAGAATTTGAAAATGAGAAGTCAGATGGTATTTGTATATTCGTCACTACTTTATGGCGCAGAAACATGGACAATGAATAACAATTTGGAATAGAGTATTGAAGCCTTCAAAATGTGGGTTTATAGAAGATTGGTTCCCATTTCTTGGAAAGCGAAGAAGAAAAATTTGGAGGCATTGAAAAAGTTCGGGGTTAAAAGAAAATTGACAGAAATCAGGGTTAGACAGTTACGTTATTTTGGTCATATAACAAGATATACCTCCTTGTTGAAGACCATACTGGAGGGTAGGGTGGAAGGCAGTTGTTCAAGAGGCAGATACCGCTTTCAGTGGGTGGATAACATCAGGAGATGGACTGGAAAAAGCCTGTAAGATTGCACCTTTACGGCAAGAGATACACTGAGTATCTATAGCGGCTGACCTTCGATGTGGAGATAGCACTTGAATTGAACTTCTTTTCAGAGGTGGGGGTGTTGATCAGCCCATTTCTTCTCCCTGAAGTTGGCTTTAATTATGGTCTTGGCCCCATTATATGTGATGCTCAGATCTGTGTGGGGAAACTCCTCCACACCTATATAGTTTGTCTGTGGCTTCATTGCCTTCAATATTGCAATGGGAGAAGATGACCAACCTTGGGTGTTCTGATAAGAGCTGTGCCAGGGAGAACATACATTGCTCAAGATCTTCATCTACATGTTGTTGGAGAAAACTATTCATATAGATATGAATAACTTAGAATTCTAGTGTTCAAATGGGTAGAATATACCTGTTGCCAGGTAGCCAAAGCTATCCGTAGTATGTTGTTTTTTTGCGATTCTGCTAGACTAGGAAGTAAGTGACATATTGGGTAAGTAAAGTAACCCATAGCATTACTGCCGTAGGGGTGTGAGGTGTTAGCGATCTCACATTTCAAAGGCTCGGCTATATGAGGGCGGTAGCCATCTCCTCTCCCTCGCCGCTTTTACTTCCCGGACTGAACCGGTACCCATTTAAGGCTGGGTTGACCCGGGAACCATTGTGGTCTGAAAAATCATTACCGCCTCAACTGGGGAATGAACCCAGGACCACTCAGATGCGAAGCCAGCGCGCTAACAATTACGCTACGCGGCTCCACATATTGGGTAGGACTTCAATTATTGTTATAAATTTTTGCACGGCCAGCCCGCCCTTTTTGTAAAATCATATTTCACCAAGCGTTAATTTTACGGGATTGTAGTTTTCCATCAATCTCCAATATGACTAGATGCTGATCTCACATTCCTTGAGGCTAGGGGATGCATGAAACTTGGAAGATTTCAACTTCTTTTTCCTGAGGAGTGATCGATTTACCTCCCAGCTATTTGGGGTGTGTGAGAGAGAAAGATAAACTCTGGACAATACTAGGTGACGATGGAATACAAGGGCAGTGTGAGAACAATGTAGTCTTAGGATTGATCAACTAGAGGATAGGGTCAAATGGAGAGACATGCTCAGACAACCTTACAACCAGTCTTAGGACTGATCAATCAGGCAAATGGAGAGACATGCTCAGACAACCTTACAACCAGTCTTAGGACTGATCAATCAGGCAAATGGAGAGACATGCTCAGACAACCTTACAACCAGTCTTAGGACTGATCAATCAGGCAAATGGAGAGACATGCTCAGACAACCTTACAACCAGTCTTAGGACTGATCAATCAGGCAAATGGAGAGACATGCTCAGACAACCTTACAACCAGTCTTAGGACTGATCAATCAGGCAAATGGAGAGACATGCTCAGACAACCTTACAACCAGTCTTAGGACTGATCAACCAGGCAAACGGAGAGGCATGCTCAGACAACCTATACAGCCAATCTTAGGACTGATCAAACAGAGGAATGAGTCAAATGGAGAGACATACTTAGACAACCTTACAACCAGTCTTAGGATTGATCAACCAGACGATAGAGTCATGCTCAGACAACCAGTCCAACGAGATGACCTACATCCTGCAGCTCTGATGTTCTCTTAAACCTTAATCTAGCCAATATGATGAACATAATGTGCTATTTTAAAATAAGGAATAAATATGAATCTAACAACACACAACATATGAAATAGAAGCTCAAATTTAGTTTTATTTTCAATGTAATAAATACAATGTAGGAGCATGCCAATTTGTTACCAGAAATAACATTTCATAAATGTAATACACTGCTGGAATACAAGTATAAATTCTTACTAACAGCACGTGATGATGATTTACTTATTCGGCCAAAGGCACCCAATGTTTGGACACCAGGACTGAAATCTAGAAGTTTCTTACGGTAAACATAGCCCTCATACAGACTAGTCCCAATGACTCAAGGCACCCAATGTTTGGACACCAGGACTGAAATCTAGAAGTTTCTTACGGTCAAAACAGCCCCATACAGACTAGTCCCGTCAAGAAACGGAACAAACTAACGCAAATCTCCTGGGTCTAGGGAGAAACATGTGCCTTATGCAACATGGAAGTCATTAAATAAACTCCGAACTGGTGTATCACGATGCAGGAAGAACTTAAAAAGATGGGGATACAGGGATGACGAGACGTGACTGTGGAGCAACACAAGACCCAGACCATATGATGATCTGTACAAACCTTCTGGAAACATGAAATACGGATGACGTGTTGGAGAATAACAAGGCAATCCATATGGATGGACGTTGGAAACATGGTGTAGTGCCCAGGACACTGAATGTAAGTAATTCTAGTTACTCCAAGCAAAGCACAGGGACACTACTGGCCCGTTTACAGGAAGTCTGTGTCTGAGGTTTTATGGTTCTACATGATGTTGTTGCTAGCCCAATTCACAACTTTCTTTAGCCGCCTCTTATGAGAAGCTTGGACGGTTACACTGGTTCCACCATGGGTGCCTCTCTGGGAACTAACAAGACATGCTCTCATAAGACATGAAAGTCAGTATTCTGGGAACTGATATGCTAGTCCAGTCAGGCACAAAATACTGACCAGGTCGGCACATCAGGGTCAATACAGTGACCAAGACTACAATCTCTCTTCCATGTAGCGTTCCTTGGAAATAGGCTGTTTTCATGGCAGCCTGGTTGACGAGATGTGGATCGATGTAATCCTCGTAGTAGTGAGAGCCACGCAGATGAAGCCAAGCATAGCACATCCGCCTGGAGGACCACGGTCCACCTTCATCAGCATGCTCGGGATGTGAGGAAAGCTACTGCAACCCGCTACTTAACGTCCTTTTCAGGGTGCACAAAAGAGTAAACTTACTCATTGTGGACATTAAACAACAAGCCAGTATTCATAAAACATATGTTTATAATTCATAAGCGGTATCCGTAAGTCAGCACTCATAAGCCAGTATTCATAAAGCAACATTCATAAGCCAGAATTCATTAAATGTGTGCTTATAATTCATAAGCGTTATCCGTAATTCAGTACTCATAAACCAACATTCATAAGCCAGAATTCACTAAACGTATGCTTATAATTCATAAGCGGTATCCGTAAGCCAGTATTCATAAAGAAACAGAAGGCAACATTCAAAAGCCAGTATTCATAATGCACCATTCAAAAGCCAAAACTCAAACATGTATGTATAAGTGAGAATCCGTAAGCTAGTATTCATAAGCCAGAATTGGGGCAGAAAATGCCGTACAGTGAATGAGCTGACAGCAGGCAGTGACTCATACCTGGCCGGGGACGGCACGGCTCACAACCAGAAGGTGCTGGGTTCGATCCCCATCACAGCACCGGCCGTTACCCCGGGGAAGCAAACCCTTAGAAAATGCAGGAGGAAGCAGACCCTTACATAAAATGCATGCTGAAGTCGGATGCATTGGGCCGACAGGCGCAAAATAAAAACCACAGTGTAACGCACACACGCCTTGGGGAATAGATAAATAAGGCGAACGCAAAAAAAAAAATAAAAAAATACCTGGCCGCTTGCATCAGGGTCAGCGAACCAGAGCTGACAAAGACCCTATCCTGCCTCAAAGTGCCAGCCCTGGAAACAGGCTGCTCCAGTGTAGTCTGGCTAAGAGAATAGAAATCGCAGGGTGAAGGCAAACTCTGCAAAAAAAAACAAACCCCCCCATAAAAAAAAAAATCAGACGTGACACGTCTGGGCGAAAGATGCAGATACTGCAGCCTCACTGTAAACTACGACACAACGTCCTTTTCAGGAAATGAGTCTGTACCATTCTAACATAAACGCTGAAAAAAAGCATCCTTTCTGGTATGCTCCAAAAGGAGCATGATGACACCACTACAGCCGGTAGCTACCTTGCAGGTCTGTAACACCGTATTTATATGTTCTTCCAGAGGTTTCTGCAGCACGTTTTTTAACATTATAAGGTGGCTAGCCTTGCATGCCGATCTTCTGGTAGTCATCATTTACAACATGCAAGGGAAGTAATAGGGATAGATGCAAGAACTAATCAAGGCGTTACCACGTGGGCCAGATTTGTTTTCTCTTCCATCCCATTATGGAACTGGGCATCGTTCTCCGTGGACAAAAAGATGAGGAGGTTTAACGTAATCGTACAGACGGTCCTGGAGTCATGGCACGCGACTGAGGGCATCACATTCAGACTGCGGACCTTAAGTGTCCTCGTGGGCTTTGGAAAAATGTAGGGGAAGGACACCCGGCAGGCATTACAATATGGTGTGGGTGAGGTCATACTTTGTGGGCCTTACAATGTTTGGGGAATGATACTTTGTGGGCCTTACAATGTGTGAGGGAATGACACTACTTTGTGGGCCTTACAATGTGTGAGGGAATGATACTTTGTGGACCTTACAATGTGTGAGGGAATAGCACTTTGCGGGCCTTACAATGTGTGAGGGAATGACACTTTGTGGGCCTTACAACACGTTGGGGTAATGACACTTTGCGAGTTTCACAAAACATATAGTGTTAACACTGTAGGATTCACAATATGTGAGGGAATGACACTTTGCCAGCCTCACAAAATGAGAGGAAATGACACTTTGCAGGCTTCACAAAATGCGATGGAATGACACTTTGTAGGCTTCACACTATGTGTGGGAAATGACACTTTTGTGGATGTCATAATCTGGCGTAGATGAGATGACATGAGCTATTTATTACACACTGCTGTTTGTTGGCATAACTTCATCAACTGCGTTCATTCTCAATCTCCTGCTACCAGCCGTGAACATGACTTTGCAAGCATCAGGATATAGTCCGGAGAACGGAATGTGTTGTGTCGCTAGTTTACAGCTTGACTGAGATAATTGTGCCTCACGGTCCGACTCTTCGGCAGTCAAGTGTGAGTATAAACCTCAACACCTCCCGGGTAAAAGAGGCGTGGCAGGTGAAGTGAATAACCTCTCCGTCTAGAAGATCACTTTGAACTGCGAGTGGAGAAATATAGATTAGGCCGAGAATTTCACGGGGGACCTGAGCTTCAACATTCACCTTTTGTAAAATATAGAAAAATGGCTTCTAGAATAAGAAATGATGTGATGAGATTGAGATGCATCATGTGGGCCCAGCTTCCACAAGTGTCAGCCGTTTCTTGTTGAAGAACGAGAAAATTAAATTAGTTGAAAAGTGATGGCGATAATTATTTTTGCAGAAACTGTCCAAATGACACGTATAACGGCGTGTCTCAGTATTTCACGTAGGTAAAAAAATTAAAGTGGAAATTCAGCAGAATCAACCGCTGGTTGGAAATTGAGTTTTTGAAGAGGTGGGGGTGGCCAGTGGTCTTCCTTGCTGTTTTCACTTTCCCTAACTCATGCGGCAGATACCCATTTACAGCTGGGTTAGCCGGAGAAGCGGTTGCCGATTAAAATCATGACCGTTTCCGGACGTGATTAGGAATCGAGGCGCGCTGTTACCACAGTAAATAGCGAATTGCTCGCTATGAACTGAGTTAGCATGCCCACCAATTTCACACAATGTCAGGGGACGGCATGGGCTAGTGGTTAAGTAGCACGGCTCACAACCGGAAGGTTCTGGGTTCGATTCCCATCACAGCACCCGGCGTTACCCCGGGGAAGCAAACCCTTAGAAAATGCAGGAGGAAGCAGACCCTTACATAAAATGCATGCTGAAGTCGGATGCACTGGGCCGACAGGCGCAAAATAAAAACCACAGTGCAGCGCACACCGCCTTGGGGATTAGAGAAATAAGGCGGAACATAAAAAAAAAAAAAAACCAATGTCAGGCAAATATTACGTAATGTCAGAAGTAAATGTAACAGCATGATTAGTTTGAACAGTAACTATACTTTCGAGAAAACGGGACATTACTGAATGAATATATTATAAACAAAACACAATCTAATATGCATCTTTTACATGAGTTTATAGATACATTTAGAGCTGACTAGGCAGTTTTCTGGTGGAATCTCATAAATTGGCCGCTAGCCAAAACTGGAACAGCAAAAAATACGGCAAGATGAAAATATGTATATTTGCACCTTTCGATTCAACACATCCGTTTTTAGCATTCAGTGTCCATGTATCTCACATGTAGATACATCTGTTGATGAAAGTCTACAGTCTGGATGTGATACTCTTAGCTCTCGCAAAATCTAATAAAATATGCACAATTTTACTTACTTTGGCCCGCGAAAACTCAGCTGCATATTGTACGTGAGTACTAAAAATTATGTAATTTTCTATACGGGTGATGGCAAGGAAGTCCAAAGTATCAACAATTTAAATGTTGCATACATATTTCTGTTTGTTATTATTAAAACATTCAGTTTTAAAAAAAAATGTTTCATAAAATAAAATCTTGAAAGATTACGGTGCGTATTATACACAAATAAAAAATGATGGTTATTACCAGTTGAACAGAAGAGAGCGGATGGGGTGGGGTGGGGGGGGGTCTAAACTCTGCACAGACCACAACAGACTGAGGTACTATCTATTCAATAAACTTAAAATATGTGGTACTGATGAATGCACCCGTGATACAGGGAAAATGACCGCTGAACATCTGCTGCAAAATTGCCCGACATACGGGGACCAGAGAAAGCACATGTGGTCATCACCAGTGCCAACACTAGCCAAGCTCTACGGCAGTGTCGATAGCCTCAGGATAACCGCGCCTTTCTTCGAACAAATTCAAGTTAATGTCTGACAGCATTCGAAGAAGATACACAGACTTTCATTTTAAAAGAAAATTTGTTGGATCAAGGATGCATATTATACATGAGATGTTATGGTACATGCCATGTTTCTGACACATATTTTAGGAATGATAACATCTGTTGGTGAAGGTCTACAGTCTGGATGTGATACTGGATCCATGCATACACTCACAGTTCTGCAACAAACGCAACAGAAAATGTCTGTGAATTCCATCCCACTGTAACATCGAAGGCAACGAGGAGGAAGACAGACTGGCAAAAGAAGGTTAAAGGTTACCACAACCAGATTCTAGTGTGACCTACGAAGAGTCCAAAACGTTTATTAGGGCCAGATACATGGACAAATGGGAAACAGAGTATACTGGCTACACAAAAAATGATGCTTATTACCAGTTGAACAGAAGAAAGCAGGTCGTGGTCTTCAGACTCCGCACAGGCCACAACAGACTGAGGTACCATCTATTCAATAAACCAAAGATAGGTGTTACTGACGAATGCACCTGTGGTACAAAGAAAATGACCCCTGAACATCTGCTGCAAAATTGCCCGACATACGAGAACCAGAAAAAGCACATGTGGTCATCACCAGTGCCAACACTAGACAAGCTCTATGGCAGTGTCGACAGCCTCAGGATGACAGCTGCTTTCTTTGAACAAATTCAAGTCGACGTCTGACAGCGTACGAAGAAGAAGTTACATCATCCCTTGTAGGAATGATACATCTGTTGGTAAAGGTCTACAGTCGGGATGTGATACTCTTAGTTAGATGTGACGGTGACATCTGTTGGTAGAGGCCTACAGTTTAGATGTGATACTCTTAGTTAGATGTGACGGTAACATCTGTTGGTAGAGGCCTACAGTCGGGATGTGATACTCTTAGTTAGATGTGACGGTGACATCTGTTGGTAGAGGCCTACAGTTTAGATGTGACATTCTTACAGTACCTCCACTGAGATTACCAACACTACTTCTAACAATATCCACAAAGAACAAGATAAGGAAAATGTTTCCCATAATTCTTTGTGAAATACAACTTGACAGAATAAACGAAAGACATTTATAACAATGTAAATGAATTAACTACAACATCCAGAACTGGACGACAACTTTCTGCTCAAATCAACGGACTTTGAATGTATAGGCTTCATAACTAGTTGGTCTTCCATCTCCCGCAGCCGAGACACGGCCGAAACAAACGCAAGTTCAACATTTGTCGCATCCTTGGCGCTGGTTTCAAAGTACGGCGCGTTTCCATTCTGAGCACACCAGGATCGAGCCAAGTCTTCACCCACCTCTCGGTCGGGCATGTCCACTTTGTTCCCCAGAATGATGAAGGGGAACGGAGAACCTTCTCGGATATCAGCGTAGAACAGGAACTCCCTCTTCCACATGGGAAGATTTTCGAAGCTTCTCCTATCGTTGACGGCAAATGTCAGCAGACAGATATCGGCCCCGCGATAGAAAGGTGTCCGCAATGATTTGAACCTCTCCTGGCCAGCTGTATCCCAGATCTGCATGGTATATTTCTCACATCCAACCTATATTTGATAAAAGAAACGAGAATTATAAACAGGGCGTGACAAATTTTAGGGTGGCTCACTTGTCAGTCAAAAATGTTACCAGTCAGTATGGTCAGACTACAGTCAGGCAATTTATGTTTACAAATTTAAACTAGGCACTAATTCACCTTTATTTCTATGTAATAATGCGTTGCAAACCAAAATATTATGAATTACACAGTATTAGCCTATTTCTTCTTAAGAATAAATGCACTACTGACAGAAGCATTTTTACCATTTTTTCGTTCAATATTTTCGCCTCATTTTAGTGAGGCATATCTCATTCACCCGCAGTCATATGTAATGTGGTTTTATAGCAGTGGTTTTCACATGGTGAGGTAGCAAACCTTATGCACAACCTTCTTTAGTCGGCTCTTACGACATGTAAGGAAACAGTGGTTCTATTCTGTTTGACACTAGACAATACAGAACATGCTTGGTAGTTTTTAGCACTGAAGTACCATGTATCGATGGCTTTAGTAAGTTTAAATTGTGGTAGTAGAGGTCCATTTAGATTCACCATCATAAGCTGGATTATGTACATTCTATATGATCAAAATATCATTAATAATCGTGCGAGAGTCGTTATGTAGTAACGACTAACAACGTAATTAACTATTAAATACTGATGTTTTTTTTAACCGTCAAGCAAACATTTTTACTCGTCACAGACGAGCGCTTTTTTCAAGCCTCAAGCCCTATTTATAAAATATTATTCACTTATTATCCCTTCAAAGCCAGCCTGGAAAAACCCTGCCCATGCAAAACTCAACAAATGAGGCAGGATAGTATCACGGTGTCTAAAACCCACACCCATTGATAAAATATACCTTATAATTGGCACAGCACCACACGAGATTCGAAGAAGCGTCGTAGCAGAAACTGAACGAGAAAAACAGGAGCTCTATCCAAGGCACCCAATGTTTGGACATCAGGTACAGAGCACAAGGCTTAAATCCAGACATAGTTTCCTAAAATCTACGCAGCCCATACAGACAAGCCCTGAAAGTCGCTGTATCGATAGATGGCACGAATTGGCGCAGATCACAGAGATGGAACTTTGGGAGGAACCTGCTCCTGGACATCATCTACCATACACGACAGGGAAGTCGCTGAACACCCCGAACTGGTGTATCACGGTGCAAGAGGAATATAGAATTGATGGGGCTACACAGATGATGACATGTGATTGCGGCAAAATACAGGCCTCAGACCACCTGATGACCTGCACCAAGCTCCAGGAAACATGCAATAGGTGCAACATGCTGGAGGCAAAATGTCAAGGCAATCCATGTCGCTGGATACTGGATATATGCTGGATGGCGTGGTCCTTGGACAAGTGAAAGAAGTAAGTATCACTTCAAACTTGGTGGTGTGATAGTGCTGATAGTGAGCACACTAGTGTAGTTGCTTGGCTCACAAACTAAACTTGCATGTGTTCGAATCTGTGAACCAGCAAGATCTGACCTCTATGGGAAGTAGACTCACACCGATGAGTGGTCAAGTCCGATCCACTGGATAGTAATGGCCCAATGTTTGTTCTTAATTCTCTTTCGCATTTCGCTCCATACAAAGCAAGGGGTTACCACTACAGATGGTCCTGTACAGGAAGTCAGCGACATCAAAGTACTATGTGTGAAATGGTGGGTGTGTAAAAAAGACATGAGTTTGGAGTCTTCTATTGTAGTGTGGCGTTAAAGTATTGATGTTTGGAGTGTTCTACCGTGGTTGGGGTCACAGCATTGATGTTTGGAGTCTTCTACCCTGGTTGGGGTCACAGCATTGATGTTTGGAGTCTTCTACCCTGGTTGGGATCACAGCATTGATGTTTGGAGTCTTCTACCGTGGTTGGGGTCACAGCATTGATGTTTGGAGTCTTCTACCCTGGTTGGGGTCATAGCATTGATGTTTGGAGTCTTCTACCCTGGTTGGGATCACAGCATTGATGTTTGGAGTCTTCTACCCTGGTTGGGATCACAGCATTGATGTTTGGAGTCTTCTACCCTGGTTGGGGTCACAGCATTGATGTTTGGAGTCTTCTACCCTGGTTGGGGTCACAGCATTGATGTTTGGAGTCTTCTACCCTGGTTGGGGTCACAGCATTGATGTTTATAAACAGTGACTTCAGCAATAACTGAAACAACCGCTAAGATCTACGAGGCGTGTTTAAATGAAACCGGACCAAACTGCAACAAGTGAACATACGTGCGAAGCGCATGACGACGCCACTTCTGGTGTAAACAGCACGTACCAGCCGTCAAGTTTGCCAAATTTAATTATCCTCCGACTCATAGTTTCCTCAGCAGACTGTTGAAAACATGGTGGGTGTGATACAGAATCCGTCCAGAATTGATCAGCGAGCGGTGATTCGGTTTCTAACAGCTGAAGGATGTCGACCGGTTGACATTCATCGCAGAATAAAGGCAATGTATGGTGACAAAAGTTTTTCAAAGACAACAGTGAAGAACTGGACAACGATGTTTTAAGATGGACACGAGTTAACGCAAAAATATGCGTCTGACCTGGTCTCGGAAGATCTTTTGTTAACTAACGTCCTTCTTTAAACATCGTTGGCCAGTTCTTCACTGTAGGACTAAATCTGTTTTTGATGTATTTTATTTCTAGTGAGAGTCCATCTTGTTCGGGGCTTGAGATGGCTGGCTTGGAGTGCACTCCTGGAGCCTGTTAGAACAATCGTCTGCCTTGTAGTGAGAGGTCAATACACAGTTAATGGGATGGGAGTGCTAACAAATGTCAGAATTTTGTGGACATCTTTTATTGATACCCATTAACCAGCATACACACATTACTGACTATATTGATTTTGTCTAGATTCCATTGAAACATACAGCTGCAAATCTTTTTCTATATTTTCTATCTTCTTGAGTTCCACGCCTGAGACCAAGTTACCTTGGCTTCCTCTTTCAATGTTCTTGGTTGGGTGTCCTTTGGCCTCCCCATTTGTTTTTTCTTGTGGGTTCCAAACCAGCGCTCATCTGGCTACACTGTGAGGTTTTTATCTAAACGGGCGTCCAATCCATCTCAACTTTCTCTCCCAAATCTCTAGCGCACTGTCACAGCGATTTTTCCCATTTTGTTGTTCAATATTTTCATCTCATTTTAGCGAGGTATATTTCATTCAACCAAAGGTGCTGGGTTCGATCCCCATCACAGCACCGGCCGTTACCCCGGGGAAGCAAACCCTTAGAAAATGCAGAAGGAAGCAGACCCTTACATAAAATGCATGCCGAAGTCGGATGCACTGGGCCGACAGGCGCAACATAAAAACCACAGTGCAACGCACACCGCCTTGAGATTAGAGACATACGGCGAACGCAAAATAAAAAACAATCTCATTCAACCGCAGTCATATGTAATGTGGTTTTATAGCAGTGGTTTTCCCATGGTGAGGTTGCAAACCTTATGCACAACCTTCTTTAGGTCGGCTCTTATGACATGTAAGGAAACAGTGGTTCTATTCTGTTTGACACTCGACAATACATACATAAAATTGTCAACTGGGGTGGCTTGGTTTTGTTCGTTCTCAATCTCCCGCTACCAAACACTGAAAAGGTCATTAGTAGCAGAATGTAGTCCAGAGAACGGAATGTGTTGTGTTGTAGTTTACAGCTTGACTGCAATATTTGCACCTTTTGGTCCAACACATCCGACTTTAGCAAGCATTTTTTGAGTACCCGGTTAGCATTCCCTCTTCGATCCCTTCTCCTTAGCCAGTCTGCCCTGCTCCAGCCTGTTATCCAGGATCACCGCGTGGAGGTGTAGAAGGGTCTTGACAGCTCTGGTTCGCTGGCCATGACGCTAGTAGTCAGCTATGGGTCGCTGACCGCTGCAGCTCATGCGCTGCTCAGCATGTTGATCCCCACTGGGTTGAAACTACCAAAACAGAAATTCACTTTACGTACATACAAAAACTTACGGTGACATCCTTGTTGAGAAACTCCACCCCGATCGTATGAAACGACTGGGAGTCGAACTTGTTACTCACAAACCTGTTCATCAGTGAACTTTTCCCGACACCCCCATCTCCGATGAGCACCACCTTCAAAAGTTTCGACCTCCCAGACATTCTGTCTAGCGTTTATTAAGTATGTTGCCAAGGGGACAGCATCTAGGGTCTGTGGTGATGATGAAAAGGTAGAGAAATTATGTAACACTTTAATCTTATCTAGATTCAAATTCTAGCTTAAAATTTTCCAGGTGCGTTGGTCCACGGGAACAGTGTTTGCAAAGTCCAAAAACAGTGAATAAACCATATGGTTTTGGGTGTCACTATTGTCAAGAGGTTACGGCACTCGCCTCTCACAGTGATGAACGGAAACGGTGGACGATCTAATCCTGCAAGTTTCAAGCGACCCCTAGTCTCACGGGAGGTAAGACCAGAGTGCCTGCATCCCGAGCTACCTCCAGTCATCTCGATCAATAGTCTTGCCACTGATGCAGGGTAACTCGGGACAAGATAGAGCAGCCTCTTCCTCACTATAATCCTCGTACAGCGCACATCACTTTATTAAGACAAAACCGTCTGATGATATGGCCATCATTGTTTGCAATGGGCAATAACTTATAGCCTTAGTCGACCTGTACTTCTACAGAGGTGGATGCCCCTGTGTAGGTGCCTGCTCTGGCGTGAGCTGGATGTAGCCGGTAGGAGGATTTATTGCTTAGTGGGCTAGGCTCGAGCAGCTTATTATTCTGCTGCGTTGGGACAAGTGCCGTGGAGGGTGGTTAACCGATGTGCGAATCCATCTTAATAGAATCAAACACTAAAGCAATAAAGACCTGCAGCCTGTTAGATGCCTATATTACTCTGCTGCGTTGGGACAAGTGCCGTGGAGGGTGGTTAACCGATGTACGAATCCATCTTAATAGACTCAAACACTAAATCAAAACATACCAGCAGCCTGTTAGATGCCATCTATGACATGTCATACAGTTGCCTCTTATGACATGCTCCGTGTGGGGGCAGTGGTGCTATTCTTGTCCTTGTCAAACACAAAGACCTCAGCGAACTACTGTTCAGTAATGAGAGAAATGTGTAGTAGCTACTGCCGATTGGATTTTGTTGGGAAATGGTTTTATACAGGATGTGGAGTCGTTTATCTATCTGGATTGCTGCTGAAGATGGATGTGTCAGAATGAAAGGTGCAAATATCGCAGCCAGGCTGTAAACTAGTGACATAGCGCATTCCGTTCTTCGGACTACATCTAGCTACTTGCAAAGCCCTGTTCAGATGTTGGCAGTGGGAGATTGAGAATGAACGCAGAAGAAGAAGATTTCTGGATTGAAACATCGATACTCTCACTGGTTACAAAGGATATGAACCATAGAATTAAAAATCTGGGGTCGAAGACGCAGCTGGCTGCTTGCATCAAGGTCAGTGAACCAGAGCCTACCAAAACCTTATTCCGTCTCCAAGGGCGGCCCTGGAAACGGGCTGCACTAGTGTAGTCTGACTAAGAGAAAAGGGATCGCAGTGGGAAGGCAAACCCAGTACCCGAAAAAGCCAGCTCAAACTGAGAGGCGCAGATGACTATAGACTACTACACAACATCCCTTTCGGGTCTGCAGAAGATGGATGTGTCAGACCGAAAGGTGAAATTATCACAGTCAAGCTGTAAACTAGCGACACAACGCATTCCGTTCTCAAGACAACATCCTGCTACTTGCAAAGCCCTGTTCAGGGTTTGGTAGCAGGAGATTGAGAACGAACGTAGGAGAAGAATCCCTTTCAGGCTGCCAAGAAACACAGGGAAAACTCTTCTAATATGAGGCAACAGTGCCAGCTCACCCAACGACTTCCCTGCTTTCTTGTTACACAATGGATTCCTGGTCACTCAAATACACCTGGCAGTGACAAGGCAGACAGACTCACTAAGAAAGGATCAAGTCAAGAGCTACAATACACACCAACAACCCTACAGACAGTCAAACAACTACTGAAGACTGTGAATAAAGAGGCCTGGCTGAATAGATGGGCAATGGGAAATACTGGAAGAGAAATCTACAAACATATGGCCATCCCAAATCCCAAAGACAACATCAACTTCATGAAAAGGAGATACCAAAGCACCATTTTCCGACTTCGCACTCAACACATACAACTTAACAGCCACTTGAGCAGAATCCAACCAGAACATACTCCAGAATAGTGCCAGCTGTGCACACATCCATATGAAAACTTGAGCTCCATCTATTTGAATGTCCGGCGCTTGCCAGTGTTAGGAAAGAGCTTCTTCTTCCGAGGCCAGATAAATGAAACACTTTGTACGGAACTAAATAAGAACTTATAAATGAAACACTTTGTACGGAACTAAATAACAACTTACATACACTTGCAGATACCAGTATATGGCATTGGGCCATAGGATCAATAACACTGAAGCTCATACACTGCTCACTATCTTGATCCCGTACCAGGTTCAAATCACGTCACACTCATACCCGGCATGCCATGAGTTTTTTTAATAGAATGACCGCTTCTCCCAGTCGACCCAACTGTAAATAGGTACCTGACAGGGGACAATTTCAGAACTACCACGGGAGATACGGAGTTTGTGCTGTCGTCTGCACTTACAGCAATGAAACGAACTGAGCAAATATTCGTGCGCTCAGGGGCAATGAAGTCTGTTACTGTTCCATTTCTATTTTTTAAACTAAAATAAACCCAGCAGAAATCGGATATCTTCGGTCGAAAATCGCAGCCTTACTGTAATCTACAATTCAAGTTATTTTCAAGAAAAATGTAGAAAAACATGAAATTAATTGCAAAAGAAAAGTTTCGGACAATGTGTAAATCTATTAGCACGTCCAAGTGTGTTTCAGAACTTTTTTTTTTTCGTCGTTCTTTTGTTCCGGGGATTGACAGGTAGGTCACTGTGTCGTGGTAAAAGAGCTTGTGTGTCTCCATGACCTCAAGAATTATGCAGAATATGCTCTGTAACAGAGTTGGGGATCTAGTGGTCTTGAGGTAAGGTGTTTGTATTGGCTGATGGGGGTAATGGGTTCAAATCACGGTGGAGACCTACATTTTTCACGTGGATCATCTGGCAAAAATTTCCCCTGAATTCTGAGATCGGACACCTGTGTTCGGTGGTGCACACATTAAAAATCCCTTGGAAGTGGAAATTCCAAAAGAGTAAGCTTAACGACCGCTGCTCAACAAAATTCAAGTTAAAAATCTACCCAAATTATTCTAGGGATTCTGGCCCCACAGAGAATGTTGTAAAAAGGCAACTGTGGCTATAACATCAGGTCCTGCTTATATGGCTAGCAGAGCAGCATAGATGGTGCCTAACAGGCTGTGGGTCTACCTTACTCTAATTTATGCTTTCACGACCACCACCCTTACGCTTGGTAACAGATGCTGGGATTGACCTGACAAGTCACCAGCAAAGAAAGGAGGTCACACCTCCCCACAAAGTCTAATGACATAAGTGGACTGAAGAAAGATAGTAACAGAACTATTATAGAGATACACAGAGCTGTTGCACTGAGAGTAGACTGGGAACAGTCGAGGGTTAAGGAAAACAGATGTGACAGAAATGTATACTGGACAGTTATGGAACATTCATTAGTACTATATCCATGAAAATAAAAGGTATCTGGTATGTTATGACTGCAAACATATCACAATAAGACAGCGGAGATGCATAAACAAACTGCAAAATGCAGCAGAAAACGAAACACTAGCAGTAGGTTGTCTTGTCCCCCTAGGACGTTGTGGGGACATCACATCTCACTACTGCTTGTTTTTGAGTGAGGTATGTGCCTTGGGCATGTCTCTAACCGGACAGGGCCGAACCCTCTCCCGGCAGAGTAATCACATATCAACCCAGTATTTGTACTGTCTTTTTTTGTTTTCCAATTACCTCCATCTCGGTTGATTTCTTCAGGCACGTGAAGTGCTAGTTTTACAAAGGATTCCAACGCCTGAAAGCTTGTCTAAAACCTTCAGCGACGGGGTTGGTAGAGATGTGTAGTTGTATTGCATGTGGCGGAGGAGTCCCTTAGATATTTAGCTGTGTTAGGATGACCTGCATGGTGTTCGACACGGTTATTGAGCAGGGTGTAGGAAACCAGTTTCGGTGTTGCTTCTTCATATGAAAGGGCGCACCCTGTTTCAGTTATGTTGTGAATCGTATTCACTGGTAATTATTTGATGCACCTATCCTGGTCTTCGAAAAAGAAGACTAATGTCTGGTCAGACAAAACATACTGGTCAGACATGTAAGTCAGGGATCAAGATGGTGAACAGTGCATTAGCTGTAGTGGTCAGCGACCCATAGCTGACTGCTAGCGTCAGGGCCAGCGAAACAGAGCTGCCAAGACCCTTCTACACCTGCACGCCGTGATCCTGGATAACAGGCTGCAGCAGGGCAGACTGGCTAAGGAGAAGGAATCGAAGAGGGAATGCTAATCCGGTACTCAAAAAATGCTTGCTGAAGTCGGATGTGTTGGACCGAAAGGTGCAAATATCGCAGTCAAGCTGTAAAATACGACACATTGCATTCCGTTCTCTAGACTACATTCTGCTACTTAAGCTTTTTTCAGGGTTTTGTAGTGGGAGATTCAGAACGAACGAAGCCAAGCCAAGCCAGACATGTTAGAGTCAGGGAAAACATACTGGCCAAGACCCTAACCTTGGCCTCCTCATAGCCTTTCCTGGAAACGGCTGTTTTCATGGCAGCTTGACTAACGAGGAGGGATCGACATGATCCCTATAGTCTTGAGCAACACGCAGATTCAGCCAAGCAAAGCATAACCGCTTGGAGGACCCCGGTCCACCTTCACCAATAACCACCAAATCTATTAACAGTGGCCACCATATCTCTTCCCAATTATTCAATTCAGCTCAAGTGCCATCTCCGCATGGAAGGTCGGCTACAATGGATCTCCAGTATACTCTATCTCTTGCCGAAATGGTGGTCTGACTAGTTTTTTCCAGTCCCTCTCCTGATGTTATCGACCCACTTAAAACATCTGCCTTTCATCCTACCCTCTATTATGGTCTTCAACCATTGTTGAATTGCTGTGTCCAGACGTACAACTTCTTCCAGTGATAATACCCCTGTTTGTGAGCTATAGCTGGTATCAGTTTTAATCCTTTTACTCTCATTTTATTGCCAGCTTGCCCCGTCACCTTGCAGCCTTAGTATACTACGACCAGCGTTCACCAATAGTTTTTTATGCATCCATCTCAGTATTCACATAAGCTAACAAAAGCACTTCACAACTGGAATTTAACTTTAAAAAAAACAAAAAAACTAAGCGGGTGACTTGACTTCATTGACCTCTGGTTTTTTCCCCATTTTAGCTCGGTCTCTCTCGACAGATGGGTACCCCAGAAAAATTTTTACACCATAGACCGACCGTCGCAGCTCGAAATCGAACCCCGGCCGCCTGAAGACGAGGCAAACGGCTTGACCACTTCACCACAGAGACCCCCAACTGTTGAATTAATATATCCAAGTGCACAATTTCTTCTAAAGAATATGGCAGAGAGGAGGCTAACACTGGTGAAAAGTTTAATCCGTTTAATGGGCTAGAACAATCAAATAAAAACAGAAATATCATACGTCCACAGCATGCTAGGTGCATTCAACAGTAGTATGTACGTTAGTAAATCGTACAAATTAGATTTCCAGCATAAATAAATATAACGGCTAGATAGCTCTTGACAACTCAGCTAACCTCAACTGCCTGTACATAAGCTGTGGGGTTTTCAGTGAATTAACCCAGCAAAAGATCTGACCAATAGCGGAGATGGAGAATAACTTCCTTGTTTTTAAGTAGGCACTTTGAATAGACACGTATAAATATATCTATATATATAGAAACATATTCCCACCTGGGGGAAAACTTCCTACAAGAACAAAGAACTTTAATCCCCTTCTATTTTGAGTAACAGACTTAACTCTGTCCCTGTAGTAGTGGTAGCCATCATCATCATTGGCGTCTCAGTCTCTGTAGACCACATGCGTGCCACCCTGTGAACTTTGTCCAACTTCGCCCCCTGTATTTCAACACTGTCTGCTATGGCTGATGCATGAGTGACAGTCCCTGTTGCTCATCATATAAGCATACTGAGGAGGCTGGCTTGCCTGGCTATTCCTCGATCTCTTCAGTCTTTCCATTTTTTCTACAGCCAGACAGCCTCTACGGGGGTCAGCAGCTACTATTCCCCCTTCCAACTGACTGTCCCCAAATGGCTCGATCCTGAGCAATTGTTTCCCTGTCCCTGATGGGATGTCGCACGACCTCATGCCCCTCTTGCATACGTCCTTTAATCGAGTGTGGGACGACTGATTCATCTATTGCCAGCTGTCCATAGAGGATATCCTTTGGCAGCCTCTCATCTTCTGTGCGGCAAACATGCCCAAACCATTGAAGGTCTCATTGGCTCAACAGTGAGTACATGTTGTGAGTGTTTGCTCACTGTAAAACCACATTATGTGGCACTCTCTCTTGCCATCCAATTCTCTACATACGCCGTAAGGACCTCATGTGATAGGTGTTGAGTCGCCGTCCCTGCTTAGTGTAGGTGTTCTGAGTAGTGATAGTAGACTAGCATAAATAGTAGTAGTAACACTGCAATAATGTGTAAAGTAGGTTACACTTAACACTTCGGTTACTATGCCCCCTTTTGAACTCCGGCCCTAGGTACAATGTACTTCCTCCTTCTGCGTTCGTTCACAATCTCCCGCTACCAACTCCTGAAAATGGCCTTGCAAGTAGCAGGATGTAGTCTAGAGAACAAAATGCATTGTCTCTAGTTACAGCTTGACTGCGATATTTGCACCTTCCGGTCTGACACGTACGTCTCGTCAGCAATGTTACTTCCCAAACTCCTCTCTTATAGGCCCGGCTTCAGCTCTCCTGACTTTACAGCAATGATAGTAGCCTGATGTTCACTATGCTGACTGAAGATTACAGGTGACACAGAGCCCTTCCATATTGACCCTTTGAACCCATGACAATGACCTGTCTGTAAATACCTCATTCTCTGAGACAGCCATGATTCTATGTGATGGGTGGACATCATTTAAGGACTATTTTGGGCTGTACTGAATCCCACGTAAACTATCTGGTAAATTTGATACAGGGTGATCTTCAATACATATATTAGATAATTTACTGGCATAACAAGTATGAACATTGGAGAAGATCAGGTCAGTCCATTTGAGATATAATAATGAAACATTGTAAATACGAGGGGCGTTTAAATCAAACCGGGACTTTTTGTTCCATTTCTACCTGACTGGGTGATAGTGTGCTGGAACTACTATTATTAGTTAGGGATACTTGTGTCCTATTACTGCCAGGTGGCCAACTTGCCATGGACGAGTCATGTGACAGGTAAATAAAAATGGCGGACAACACTGCTGGTGCTTGCATTGAACAGCGTGTTGTGATGAAGTTTCTTGTGAACGAAGGCGGGAACCTGCGGAAATTGACAGAAGACTGCAATCACAATGCGGCGATAGACACTCAGCCGCAGTAAGACATTTGAATGGTGTAAACGTTTTAGAGAAGGCCGTACATACGTGAGTGATAATCCCGGCCGTGGTGGCTCTCAACCTACTACAGACATTCCTGCTAATATCCAGATTGTGAAACGCCTTATTCTGGAAAATCGACGCATAACCTGTCATGAAATTGCACAAGAGGCAAGTCTTTCTCTGGGTATGGTGAACACTATTATTCATGAACATTTGTATTTTCTGAAGGTCAGTGCACGTTGCGTGCCAAGACAGCTTTCTGCTTCTGACCAGAAGGGAAGAGTTCAAGACTGCACTGAATTGAAGGCATGTTTTGATATGGAAGGGTATGACCACCAACATAGAAAATTTCAGACTGCAGGTAAAGTGATGGCCAGTGTTTTCTGGGACAAACTTGGCATAATTTATGTTGATTTTCTACCCCGCGGCACCACTATCAACAGCGAACGGTACATACGCATTATGAGTGATGTGTATGACCATCTGCAGAACAAAATACGGCCTGGAAGGGCATCCTGTACCTACAAGATAATGCTCTGCCTCATACGGCTCACCGCACTATGTGCCATCTGCAACAACTCGGCTGGGAGGTATTGCCATATTCACCTTACAGCCCAGGCCTGGCTTCAAGCAATTTCCAGGTGTTTGGAGCCCTAGAAGAATTCCTGGGAGGTCAGCATTTCAGCACTGATGATAAAGTTAAACAGGATTGTCCTGGATTGGTTCAGACATACTGGCAAATCTTTCTATGCTGAAGCTTTTCAAGCATTACTTAAATGCCGAGATAAGTGCATAAACATTGCAGGAGATTTTATCAAAAAATAAATGGCATTTTGACTACTTGAAAAACATTTCTGTCCTTACAAAAAACTCCCGGGACTTAACGCCCGTCATAGCTTTCCTCACATGTTTACCTTATTAATTTTTTTACAGGAGCACAGTGGCATGGTATTCAAAGGGTTAATTAGACTTTATTTCACATTAAGTAATCTATAATAATTTATGTCATGAGGTTTGGCTTGGCTCATTCTCAATCTCCTACTACCAAACCCTGACACGGGCCTAATCAGCAGAATGTAGTCCAGCGGGCGGAATGCGTTTTGTCATAGTTTACAGCTTGACTGCGATATTTGCACCTTTCAGTCCAACACATCCGACTTCAGCAAGCATTCTTTGAGTACCGGGTTAGCATTCCCTCTTCGATCCCTTCTCCTTAGCCAGTCTGCTCTGTTGCAGCCTGTTATCCAGGATCACCACGTGGAGGTGTAGAAGGGTCTTGGCAGCTCTGGTTCGCTGGCCCTGACGCTTACAGTCAGCTTTGGGTCGCCGACCGCTGCAGCCCATGAGCTGCCTTTCATGAGGTTTAAGGGTCTGCCACTCTGTTCTTTGTCCCAGAGAACATTTCTCAAGTGGCCTAGTTCTCAGCCACTTCAAAGGTCCTGGGCATCGAGGAAGATCTGATATCAGTGTACAGGCATTATCTCATTATCAAATCTCAGTACTTCATCAACTACCTGTTGCCATCATAGTTAGTTAGTTAGTTGCCCATCGCAAGTGATGTTGGCGGCATCATCAAACGGTTTTTGTCTTGATGATGTAACTTGCGCTGATTATCAACCCCACTCTCTGGTCCCAAGCTACCAATGGCAAGACTTTAGTCAAAATGACTAGGCAACTCAGTATGTAGGCACTCATGTTCCATCTCTCGTGAGACCAGGAGTCACTTCACAACTTGCTGGGTTCGATCACCCACTGTTTCTGTTCATCGCTTTGGGAGGTGAGCGCCTGACCTCTCGACCACAGAAGTTGCAGAGTCTGTAGACAACCAGTTTCCCATTCCAGTTATGTAATTTGCCACAAAGATTGGGATGTTCATCCCCCAGTCAAGCAAGCGCTGAAGGTTTTTGGGCCGATGGATCTGGGGTTGTCATTGGCCATCTCTTTCCTTATCCGATGGCCAATACTGATCAGTGATAATGGTGTCACTAGTTCTAACCGGGTGCAGCACCACTCTGTCTGCCTCCAGTTTCTGTTATTTGCCTTGAAATTAACTGTATCTTGAGAAATGCACTAATAAAGATGCTGGAATATGATTGTCATAGATTTCCTGCATGAGATATCATACTCTATCCAGGAAATTTATCACAGAAGAATATCTTAGGAGAGTTTACCCACTAAAAACATGGATACACGTATATACAGATGGCTCATCTAACTAAGCCAAATCCAATGGGGGTATCTGTTACAGACTAAGGAATGGAAAAGAAAAAGACTTTAGTATTAACAACGGGAACATACTCCAATAACTTTCGTGCAGAAGCAGAGGCACTGAAGGCCACAGCTGAGCTTGTAATCCAAGATAAAGATATTCACCAAGATAACATAGTATTCCTGACTGATGCCGCATCAGTATTAGCAGCACCAAAACAACACAAAGATGAAGATCTCGAGCAATATATGTTCTCCTGAGACAGCTCTCAGCAGAACATCCAAGGTTGGTCATACAGGGGATCTCACAGGTGCTCATGTGGGAAGCATACCATGACCATGGAACACATGCTGCAAAGCTGCACGCTCTCACAGGAAAAGAGAGAACAATACTGGCCCCGTGAGACAGATACGAGACAAGAGCTGTATGGAGATAAAACATCCTTACAAACAGCGGTGTCAATTGTAAGAGAAACCGGGACATTGATCTAAGGACGAACGAAGAAGAAGATACTCTATCCAGTGTGTGAATTGCAGTTTCAATTAATGACATGCCCATTCACTTGCGAATATCATCTTTGCTTTGAACAGAATAATAGTTATGCTGTTTGAGCAATAGGCCCTTTTGAAGACCTTTTGGCAACTGTGAAAAACAGGAAATTCACTTACTACGGTCACATATCGAGATCAAATGGTCTTGCAAATACGATCCTCCACGGAAAGGTGCAAGGCAGACGACGAAGAAGCTGGTCCAAAAAGAGGTGGGAGGACAGCATAAAAGAATGGACCAATCTCCAACCAGAAGAGGCACAGGCAGCAGCCGGTGACAAAGAAGGATGGCGTGGGGTTGTGAGGATGTCTTCATGTGTGTCCCAACGATCTCACCGGTTACGGGATGACCTGACCTTTCAAAAGATAATATATTGACTGCGGTCTTTTCTATTTCATCCTTATATGATGCATGTGCATAATTGAGGCCGCTGTGGTCGACAGGTAAGGCACTCACCTCTCAAAGCGAACAAAAATGGTATGGGTTTGGATCCTGCATGTTTCAAGCAATCCTTGGTCTCAAAGGAGGCGGGACCAGAGTGCATGCTTCCTGGATTACCTTCAGTCATCTTAACTTAAGTCTTGCCACTGGCCCAAGGTAGTTCAGGACCATAGAGTGAGGTTGATGACCAGCGCAGCTTCTTCCTCCCTATAATCCAAATACAGCGCAAGTTACATCATCAAGGCAAAAGCATCGATGTCGCCATCATGGCTTGCGATGGGCATCTAACATGTGCATAACATTTCTCTCATTTTCATCTCCCCATAGCTCAAAAACTATAAGCATAGGAAATGTGCATTATCCCCAGTGACTGTGAGATAATCCAGTACACTGAATACAACAATTTAAATCAAGATCTGAGACCCAGTGGTCTGGAGGTAAGGTATCCGCCTCAGGTGCGGAGGTCGCATGTTCAGATCACGCTGGTGACCGAGATTTTTTTTCATGTGGATCTTCTGATAAAAAATTAAACTTATCGCTGGGTAGTGACATCGAACAGCTGTGTTCAGTGTCGTCACGTTAAAAATTCCTTGGTAGCTGGAAATTGAAAATAGTAGGCTTAATGGCCACTGCCCGGACAAAATTCAAATAAAAAATCGGGATCAAGACGCTGAGCAGCGCATGAGCTGCAGTGGTCAGCGACCCATAGCTGCCAAGACAATTCTACACCTCCAGGCGGTGATCCTGGATAACAGGCTGCAGCAGCGCAGACTGGCTAAGGAGAAGGGATCGAAGAGGGAATGCTAACCTGGTACTAAAAAAAATGCTTGCTGAAGTCGGATGTGTTGGACCGAAAAGTGCAAATATCGCACTCCAACTGTAAACTACGACACAACGCATTCCGCTACTTAAGCCCTTTTAGGATTTGGTAGCGGGAGATTGAGAACGAATGAAGAAGAAATAAAAAATCTACCCAAGTTTGTTTTTTTGGTACCTTTCTCCAGATGATTTGTTAAGAGCACCTATAGATGGCGCCCAACTGGCTGCGGATCTACTTAGCTCTAGTATTTGAGTCCATTAAGATGGACTCGCAAATCGGTTAAACTACCCTCCAAGAAACTGGTTATATACACTCTGTAGAGTCTTCTAAACCAGTATACAGACGTTTAATTATCTAGTGGTTACATTTTAAAAAACATTTGTGCTATCTGTCGTTGAACAACCCCATTGTAAAAGATACAACATTGGTTACCAAGACCTCGTTCACGATTTTTAAGTGGCCCTCATACATGATACACTTCAGTTCAAGCTTCCAGGCTCAAAACATTATAAATTATTCATTATGTATTCTATGTAGTGTGGATCCGCCACTGAGGAGCGTATCACCGTATGGACTCATACAGAAAATCAATACGGCGCTCAATTTCACACCTCTCATATTGCATACCTTTACATGCAACATGCCATGGAATAAAACAGTATTACGTCCTGGATAGGGGATACAAACTGGATGACTAATCTGCATAGAAGATGATAGAGGCAGGGAACCTAACAGTAACACTACAGATGAGATACTGATAGTATACTGATACTCTGTCGTCGGGTACCCCCCTAATGAAATTCCTCTCACAGAGGCCCTGAGCCCAGGTGCACCTTATTCAGTACGCCTTGGGATATAAGCAAAGCCATTACATTCCGTTACTAAAAGAAATTCGTCAAGAATTAAGAACTTAGATCTACCAACTTCAGAAACAACTGAACTTACTTGACTTGAGTCTAGTCAATTGACAATATTGAATATGTCGTCTAAGAATCATGAATGTTTACCGTGCCACCGATAAAAAACTATTGCTTAATGTCGGCCACATAGTACTTAATTAAGTTAAGCTAGAAGAAATATACATAAGTTCGTTCAACATTTATGTGCTAACAAATAATGTACTACCATAAACAGCTCCGTTCTGCCGGTCGTTCCGAGCTAGAATAAATCCTTCCAGTCCGCCATGTTGTATGATGACGTCATGCGGTCATGTGATTCTGGTCGTGCTATTCTCATCGATTATTTCATACTAGTGGGTCTGCCTGTCTATGACAGGCACAGGAGGGAGGAGACTAACTTTTGGTAAAACGTACTGATCGAACATGTTAGTCAAGGGCAGGTAAAAGGCTCTGTAGAGTCTGTATACAACTAGTTATTGTCTAAAAAAAAAGATTTAGTCCTACAGTGAATTTCCGCCCACTGTGCGATCATTGGAAACAAGAAGACAGATGAACCAGTGAAAGCCGGAAGAGGTGGCACACATATGTGTCATCCAAAGAGCTATAAAGAACCAAAGACACTCAATGAAATTATTCTTGAGGACGGAAAGGAAAGACAAGTATCAAGAATACAAGTCACAAAATGACAAACTTGACAAAGATCTTCAGACTCAGAATGGGACATTGCAGACTTAAGACACGTCTCCACAGAATAGGTCTTAGATGCACCGATACGAGCGATTGCGGATCACCAAAACAAACACCAGAACATATTCTGCATGACTGTCCCATTTGTGCAGAACAAAGAAAAGCAGTCTGGCCCAGGAGAAAGATTATGCTTAAAATACAGTGGAGAAGGGAGGGTAGGTGGGGGAGGCGAAGATCTGAAACACAGTCTCCTTTGTGAACCTCACCGAACTAGAAGCATAGCATCAGTTAATCAAAGAAAACAAATTATCACAGCCTCAAGGTGTTTCATGGTCTACCTGTCTTACTATCTAGAAATCCTAGTCTGCCTTTCTAGACGTCTATATCCTGGGTCAATACCAAAGTTCAGAACCTCATTTCTGACACAGCACCCGAGGATATTGAAACTCAAGTCCACATGGCGAAGGGCAGCACAAAATTCTCTGCAGCATGATCCCATCTGATGCACGCAGTGGCCCCAATATGTTAAGGCGGATAGGGCTAGCTGCATCTGCTTTGCACCACCTCCAACATGTCTGGAGTAGCTGCAAGATTTCACCTAAGCAAAAAATCTCCATCTACCAGTCTTGCATGGTCTCAGTCCCTCTTTACAGCTCCGAAACATGGACATTACTCAAACACGACTTTTCAAGACTAGATTCCTTCAACATGCACAACCAGTAGCGGATCCTGGACATCCGATTGCATGACTATATCTGCAACGTGGAGGTCTCCGCTAAAACACGCCTTCACCCAATCTCAAAAACAGTGAATCACAACCAGGTTTCTTCGTTTAGTCATTTAATACAACTGGAAGGGGTTAAGATGCTAATCAGTGCATGAGCTGTTGCACTCAGTGACCCTTGACTTAAAGCTTGCAAGACCTTTCTCCTCCTCCACGTAATGATCTTGGGTGACATGCTGAGACAATGCCAACTAGTCGAGGAAAAGGGATTGAAAAGGGAAAGCTAGCTGAAGTTTGATGCGTTGGACCTAAAGGTGCAGAGATCACAATCAAACTATAAACTAAGACAACACATTTTGCTCTGTGGACTACATCTTCTACTTGCAAATCCCTTTTCATAGCTTTGTAGCGGGAGTTTGCGAACAAATTGCACATAATATAAATACGACTTGACCGGAAACCCCGGCCAGTAAGAAACTCCACAGATAGTTCCTTAGTGAATAAGGACCTCTCTTAGATACACAAACATACACAGTCACACACATTCACTTCATTTTGAAAACGCCGCATTCTTCATTTCCCTATAGAAAAAGTGATTTGTTTACGATTGAAATTCTTCTATCACATTACAGTTGTTTCAGTATATCTAGAGAGTTATTTATAAACCTTGTAGGGACTGCATGTAGGTTGCATTACTAAGTGTTGGATATTCCTTCTTTCTTACAGAGCCTTACACATTCAATGTAGGTTGCATTACTAAGTGTTGTATATTCTTTCTTTCCTACAGAGCCTTACACTTTCACACACACAAACACATATATGAGTGTGTACATGTATATGTTTACAACAATTAGGTATGCATCTCTACCAGGTTTAGCATTTGGTGTCTTTGATATAATAAACCAGATGTGTACAACTTTGACAGTGAAGTGCATTTCTTTGGTCAAAACCTAATGTAAAAAATGTAAGAATGTGTACTCAAGGTGATTGTTTACTTTAATGAATAGCTCATCTCGAGACGTACAATGCTACAGAGAAATAAACAAACATATACACACTGTTTTAAAGTTTAAGTTTAATGTTTATGTGTTTCAAAAGTAAAACTATGAAAATTAAGATCAGCCTGCAGTAGGCGAGCATGATTCCACGTGATTGTTCTTTTTATAATAATGGTAAGTTACCCTATTTGCTTGGAATGGGTCAGACTTCTGTAGTAAGGTAAGAGGTTAACAGATGACCAGTCTGAGAAAAGTATTATAAGACAGTTCACATACCTCTCTATACATCCTAGTTTTGGCCAATACTTGAGCGATCCATTAAGAAAAACACACATGTAAGAACTTTAAAGTTACACATAACAGAGCACCCAGCACAGGACATTTAAGTTGCCAGATAATAGTTGCAAAGCTTAGTCGTGAACTGTGTTTCCGTGAACAATGTTTACTTCGTCACAAGGGCGATGCATTCCTTACAATAAAGGGAATGAATAAAGGCTGCTATCACAATAACAATAAGATGTATAATATTTATATAAAAATAAATCCTGCTTCTATAATACACAAGGCTGCATTTTTGTTTGCAAATTTAGTAATTTTGCAATTTTGACTGCAATTTTTACAAACTAAATTGTAATTGTTTGAAAGCAATATGCAAAAAGTGGTTACCACTACAAGGGGTTGAGGGTAATATTTTGCGACATATATATGAATCGTAACTATAGTAGTTTCAGCTACAGGAGCAGCCAGTGTTGTCTTCTGCCAGTTACTTGTCTAGTTCGCTCCATGACTTTGACGCCGGTCACGGTTCAAGGTTCAGTTCTTGTGATAAGCACGGCTTTGCTGTCACAATCGCCGCGAGGCGAGCGCCCGGGGTCGCGAGCTGTTCCTCCCCATATGTCGTGCACGAGGACGACAACAAGCGTGAGAAATTTGGTCGGGTGGATAATTAACACCTATCGCCTTCAGTGTACAGATGCCAATGTACACGTCCATGTGGTTCTGGTGTAGGGCCATAGCTCACTCGTTCTAGGTTATACCTGGATAAAGAGGGGAGACGCCCAAGCCAGAATCTCTCACGCGAATTTTTTATGATGGGATAACTCTTATTTTCTTTTTTTTTACAATTTATTTGGTCGCGTCCCTTGCTAGGTTTTGATAATAAGTGATGTGCATTTTAAAGTTCTTGTATGTATAACTAACATCTTGGACTTGCATGCGAATAAGGAAATTATCTTTATACCAACACTCATGGAGTAATTGTTTCACAAACGGAGTAGAAGAAAATATGTTGTTCCCATGTAGGCATGGTTGGGTACTATGAAACAAAGCTATAACAGAAATATCAATGGAAATGATTTTAAGACAACATTACACGCATATCGAGAGCGCAGGATGTAATGTTGTTAGATCGGTTGCTGTGTACGTGAAGGCACAGGGTTTCGCTCTCCAGTTGCAACATGTTCCAGTCGATTCAGTTGTAAATTGGAACTTGATTTACTGGTAGGAATGGCATGCCAGAGTGGAAAGGAAGTAGTTCTCCGAAACGCCGATGTCTCTAACAATGAAGTCTGCAATACCTCATCCCTGACGGCAGTGGCTGACATGGGACTACATTTACCTCTTTGTAATATGTAAGACAAGACACGAGGTAAGGGAAATTTTCACCTCCTCTTACAAAACCTAATCATCTTACAGGGAAGTATCTACCACTTATTCTCCAACTGCAGTGTTTCTTTATTTTGATTAAACCATTAACATGAAATCAAGTTGAAAAAAGCTTATAGTCCTACAAACTTTTCTTTGACCTACATTTCAAATATAACCAATTGTTGTTTGTTGAGTCAATAGTCCTTACGGTTGGTAGTTTGTCAGGCCTTGCTGTTGTTCGTGAGCTTTGCTCCTCTCTGGTTTCATGTTGTCCCTTAACTAGCAGTGGACGGCGCATGCAGACTTAGAATATCCATGATTGATAGTCAAGATGCAGAGCACACATACAGGGTGTTAGTTGTTCATAGCAAGCGATGATTGGGACATTAGCAGACAGGTTTTGTCTTGATGATGTAACTTGCGCTGTGTTTAGATTATTTCTGTTTTCTGTTTCTAAGAATCGACATCACTGCACTCCAATAGGTGATCAGTCTCTCTCATCAAATAGCGTAAGGTATGGATGCTGATGGTCCCTGGAGCTCGCTTGTTGTACACTCTCGTGCGCCGTCCTCTCATGCGCCCCATTCCGCTCGAACCTCGTTTAACTTTGCAGTCTGTGGATTGCTGCTTCATCTATTGCGGTGTCCTCATCCAGCAGGTGGTCATTGATTGATTTCAAATTCTCACTTCTATTCATCACTAATGTGCCCATGATGGTAGCTTGTGAAGCCATGATCTCAGCTCTTTCATTGCCCTGAACCCCGGCATGAGCAGGACAGTAGATCCATGTCAACCCCTAGAGGTTTGAGACCTCAACAGCAGCTATCTAGTCGTACCTAAGCCATCCCTTCTGTACATTCTGAAGAACGGCTCGCGCGTCTGTCACAATGACTGCCCTTGTTATAGAAGTCTCAGATATCCATTTCAGTGTTGAGGTCACTGCTTCCGTCTCCATTCTCATACTGAAGGCTGTTGATATGTATGCCCTACTGCGCTCAGCCACGACCTCACCTCTCACTCTAGCCGAGAAACTCCAGCCTGATGTCCGACTGCGCACGACTGATCGGTCGGTGTATATGACAGCGTCAGTCTCCTGCATGTTCTCAGTTATCAGCTGATTTGCCTCGCTCTCTGCTCTCCTGTTGCTCCGTTCTCTGCATTCCTTGCCTACGGTTATGATAACTCCCTAGTACTCTATCATTCTATCAATTTGGATTATAGTGAGCAAGAAACTGCGCTGGTCATCAACCTCACTCTCTGGTCCCGAGCTACCTTGGACCAGTGGCAAGACATAAGTCAAGACGACTGGACGTAATTCATGATGCAGGCACTAAAGTCCCACCTCAGAGACCAGGGGTAGTTTGAAACCTGCGGAGCTCGAACTCACGCCGTTTCCGCTGATTGAAGAGACAAACTCAGACAACCTTTCAACCAGTTTTGAGACTGATCAACCATATGGCCATTCCGTGACAGACTGTGCTTAAGTTGCAATGCTTATTTACTTGAAGTCTGCTTATGTCCATGTGTCACACACGTACGACAACACTGGAGGCAACACAGCTATAAACACCTTCAAAGTTGAATGTAGACTAATTCAACTTCGATGCCAAACTTTGGTCTGCCAAATGTACAGCTGACTTTGGAGGTCCAGGTGTTTATCTCCCAGTCAATGGGGGTGTTCTGGGATAGTGTGCTACCATGGTATGTGAATATGTCTACACCGTTCTGGGATAGTGTGCTATCAAGGTATATGAATATGTCTACATCGTTCTGGGATAGCGTGCTACCAAGGTATGTAAATATGTCACCAACGTTCTGGAATAGCGTGCTACAAAGGTATGTAAATATGTCACCAACGTTCTGGAATAGTGTGCTACCAAGGTATGGGAAAATGTCCACAACTTTCAGTTTCTCGCGATTTACTTTAAAAACTGTCTCCCTATAACTTCTGACAGGAGCTGGTTGATGCATTATTTCTGTTTTCTCCGTGCTGATGCTTAACCCAACTTGAAAACATGCTTCAAATATTCTGTCCACGCTTTTCTGAGGATCAATTTCTGTACTAGCATTGAGAGCACTATCATCATCAGACAGAAGATCTTTGACGATTTGTGATTTGACTTTGGGTTTTGCTTGAGTCTTTCTAACGTAAAACAATTTCTTGTCAATGTCATATGGATTCTTACGTCCTCGTCTCGGACGCATCGACCATTATACAGAACAGAATTGGGGTAAATACATACACCTGTTTAAATCCATTCGTGGCAAGAAAGGACTCAGATAGTTTACTCTTTATAAATAACACATCTCTAATCTACATTCTACCAAACAGTTGCTACAAGGTAAATGTCTTCTGATAACAGTATTTTGCAATGCTCTTTTATAGAAACCCTCTACTGACCATGTCTTATGGCTTGACTGGCTAGCTTGGCTTCGTTCGTTCTCAATTTCCCACTACCAAACCCTGAAAGGGCTTCAGTAGCAGGATGTAGTCCAGAGAACGGAATGCGTTGTGTCGTAGTTTACAGCTTGACTGCGATATTTGCACCTTTCGGTCCAACACATCCTACTTCAGCACGCATTTTTGAGTACCGGGTTAGCATTCCCTCTTCGATCCTTTCTCATTAGCGTCATTCCTGCTGCAGCCTATTATCCAGGATCACCGCGTGGAGGTGTAGAAGGGTCTTGGCAGCTCTGGTTCGCTGACCCTGAAGCTAGCAATTAGCTATGGGTCGCTGACCACTGCAGCTCATGCGCTGCTCAGCTCTGGTTCGCTGACCCTGAAGCTAGCAATTAGCTATGGGTCGCTAACCACTGCAGCTCGTGCGCTGCTCAGCATCTTGATCCCGGCCATGTCTTATATATTAGCCAAGCTGATAAAACCTGCGTTCAAGTTCAAGTATTTTTTCTTTTTGTTTTTCTTGTAACGAACCTCAAATCGGTTGTTTCACGTTCATTACGTAATCCCCATCACCATTCATGCAGCAAACTTTCTTCTAGATGATCAGATGATGAGATTCAGAATGATTATGACGAATATCTTCTCTTTTACGAACATAAGTTGTTGGAAGCAGGAACCCAGCAGATGGCCGATGACCAAACAGCGCAAGTCGGCGGTGATTTCACTATCGATGGCCAGGACACTCACTTTGACTCTATGTCGAACTGATGTGCCTTTTTCCTGTACTGCTAGTTTCGCACCGCCAGCTAGTCCATACATCAATCTTTTACAACAATTTCTCGAGACTGACAGGTTGTCAATTATAATCAATCATGTATAGACGGGATGTTTCTCAGTGATTGTTGAAAGCTTGAAGATTGCCTTGACGTTTTTAATCATCATCATCATCCATTACCTTTGTAGAACGTCTCTCCCATCACAGGCTGTCTGAAAGAAACTCGTTCTCTTGCCAACACTCCAGCCTTCGCCACAGTCATACCCAGGCATTCCTGGATATCTTGGTGCCATCGTCTTCTTGGTCTACCTCTTCCTCTTTTGCCTGGCACCATACCTTCCATCAGTGTTCTCCCGAGACCGTTGTGTCTCTTGATGTGACCAAAGTATTTGCATTTTCTAGCCAAAATTGAATTGAAGTTTTTACAAATATATAATTAACACATCATTTAGTTGGTTATTCCCTAAGACTTCTTCCTCGGCGTTCTGTGAAAGAGTTTCACTTCGTTTCCATCGTTTTTCTGATCTTCTTTCTTCTTCTGTTCGCTGTTCATGTTACACCTTTCAGTGTCAGTTTTTGAAGAGATCTATAGAATGGGCCCGGCATGTGTGTCTCATGCGCAGTGGCATTCATCGCTTCAAATATTTATATAATCCAGCTTTGACTTTGAATTCGTTGTATCTAAATACCATTTCTTGCTGTTGGGTGCTGTGTGGTGGTAGTCTTGTTATGTGTCTAAACCATTTTAGTTGCTGCTTTTTTAAATATTATCTTCTTCTTCTTCTTCTTCTTCTTCTTCTTCTTCTTCTTCTTCTTCTTCTTCTTCTTCTTCTTCTTCTTCTTCTTCTTCGTACGCTATCAGACGTCGACTTGAATTTATTCGAAGAAAGCAGCGGTCATCCTGAGGCTGTCGACACTGCCATAGAACTTGTCTAGTGTTGCCACTGGTGATGACCACATCTGCTTTCTCATATCCTCGTATGTCGGGCAATTTTGCAGCAGATGTTCAAGGGTCATTTTTCCTATACCACAGGTGCATTCGCCAGTGCCACCTATCTTCAATTTATTGAATAGATGGTACCTCAGTCTGTTGTGGCCTGTGCGGAATCTGAAGACCACGACCTGCTCTCTTCTGTTCAACTGGTAAATAGTAAAATATTTCTGTTGTTCCCACCCGTCATCTGATGCCTTCGTTTCTGATCTCGCCTCCTCTTGTTACACCCAACAGTTTTGTGGACATATCATGTCTCTGAATACTATTTGTCTTTGTTAATTTGTTGTTAGTGTTCAGTTTTGACATTGATAGCATATTATCGGGACAAACATTGTATTATATAAAACTCTTTTAGTGTAATTCTCACATTCGTGCAGTTACGTATTTGTGATAATTATTCAATGATTGAATTTGCTAATTGCACGTCTGCTGAATTCCCGCCGTGATTCTTGTGTCTGCTGTTATTCTGTCCATGTATGTGCCTCTCATTATTCTTCTGCGTTCGTTCCCAATCTCCCGCTACCAAGCCCTGAACAAGGCTTTGCAAGTGAACGGAATACGTTGTGTCAATAGCTTACAGCTTGACTGCGATATTTACACTTTTCGGTCCCACACATCCGGCTTATGTCGGATATATGAGCTAAACAGTATTAGTCATAGCATACATCCGCGTGTTCTCGCTCTCTCTCTCTCGCTCTCTCTCTCTCAATCCCCCCCCCCCCTGCGCCCCCATTTGTTTTTTCAAATTGTTTCAGTAGTTCCATCAAATCTAAAAAAAAACATCAGACAAATAATAGACCGAATGTGTCTGACTAAAACGCTTCACAGCCGACGGTTCCCCACAAGCAAAGTCCGCTGGTTAACACTTTGAGAGTCACTGGTCTAGCGTCATTATGACGCTGTTTGTTTGTGCGAGACTGCTTTGTTTTCCCCCCGCCCCCCCCCCCACCCCCACCTCTCAGCTCTCTGACCATCACAAACTCTCTGACCATCATAAAATCTCTGACCATCACAACATCTCTGACTATCACAAACTCTCTGACCATCACAAACTCTCTGACCATCACAAATCCTATAACCATCACGAACCCTCTGACCATCACAAACTCTCTGACCATCACAAACCCTCTGACCATCACAAACCCTCTGACCATCACTAACTCTCTGACCATCACAAACTCTCTGACCATCACAAACTCTCTGACCATCACAAACCCTCTGACCATCACTAACTCTCTGACCATCACAAACTCTGACCATCACGAACCCTCTGACCATCACAAACCCTCTAACCATCACAAACCCTCTAACCATCACAAACCCTCTAACCATCACAAACTCTCTGACCATCACAAACTCTCTGACCACCACAAACCCTCTGACCATCACAAACTCTCTAACCATCACAAACTCTCTGACCATCACAAACTCTCTGACCATCACAAACTCTCTGACCATCACAAACTCTCTGACCATCACTAACTCTCTGACCATCACAAACTCTCTGACCATCACTAACTCTCTGACCATCACAAACTCTCTGACCATCACTAACTCTCTACGCCTCTCATAGTAGATACATTTCCCTAACAGTTTCATATTTCAAACGTGAAACAACAACACAGCAGAGGAATTTAATCGAGAGTGAGGGAGGAACGAGAGTCTATCGTTAACCCGACGGGGTCCCTGAGACGTCAGATTACAGAACTGCGCTACAAATGGTTAGATTTCAATGTCCTCGTACTTTCAAACAATCTCCAACAGAGTTCCAATTTACTAAGTGCAGTTATAACTGTAGGAGTGATTTACCTTCTAGAATTTGTGCCGTTTTCTCGACAGAATTTGGAATATTTACAAGTTAACTAGTAATTTGGAACTGTTTTTTTTTATTGAGGATGGCACACTGGACAAAGAGGTAGAGACGAGAGTGAAGAGGAGATACGAGGTCACACACCAAATGTCCCCACTACTTAGACAATATTTTTCTCCAAGCAAAAAAAAAAAAACAGCAGATGATAAATAGTATCTTCATCCCAACCCTATGCTACCAGTGCCAAATATGGACATTGGATAAGGCACAGGAAGGAAAGAGCCACCTGCGAAATGCGGTGCCGACGAAAGGTCACTAACAACACCAGAAGAGACAAAATCAGAAATACAAGTATTCGGGAGAAGGTTGGAACAATTCCCTGCCTACAGTACACCGAGTAACAGAGAATGAAATGGTTTGACCACGTTGTGAGAATGCAACCAGACCCCGTCGTTCATGAAACCTTCTACAGAAGAAAACCAAGAAGCACAGCTAGAGGTAGACCGAGGGAAAGGTGGATAGATAGGGTAAGAGAGACATGTCGTAAGTTTCTCTCCGCGTCACGATCTGCCACTGCCGAGAAAAAGAAGAATAAAAAGAAGAAGAAGAAGAAGAAGATGAAGAAGAAGAAAAAGAAGAAGAAGTTAGTACAATAAAACATGCCAAAATAAAATATAAAAAAGTACCAGGATATTTCCCCAAGCAAGCATTGAAAACTAGAAGGAAGTAGATTCTTCATTGTACAAGCTTTTCGTTTTTTTGTTCTGTTTAAGTAGGTTGTCAAAAACAGCCAACCTTCCGTTGAGCAGCCAGGGGTGGTGGAGGGACTGAAGGGGTGTTAGAGGGCAAGATGGGAGTGGTGGAGGGACTGAAGGGGTGTTAGAGGGCAAGATGGGAGTGGTGGAGGGACAGAGGGGGTGTTAGAGGGCAAGATGGGAGTGGTGGAGGGACTGAAGGGGTGTTAGAGGGCAAGATGGGAGTGGTGGAGGGACTGAAGGGGTGTTAGAGGGCAAGATGGGAGTGGTGGAGGGACAGAGGGGGTGTTAGAGGGCAAGATGGGAGTGGTGGAGGGACTGAAGGGGTGTTAGAGGGCAAGGTGGGAGTGGTGGAGGGACAGAGGGGGTGTTAGAGGGCACGATGGGAGTGGTGGAGGGACAGAGGGGGTGTTAGAGGGCAAGGTGGGAGTGGTGGAGGGACAGAGGGGGTGTTAGAGGGCAAGGTGGGAGTGGTGGAGGGACTGAAGGGGTGTTAGAGGGCAAGGTGGGAGTGGTGGAGGGACTGAAGGGGTGTTAGAGGGCAAGGTGGGAGTGGTGAGGGACAGAGGGGGGGAGTGTTAGAGGGCAAGGTGGGAGTGGTGGAGGGACAGAGGAGGTGTTAGAGGGCAAGATGGGAGTGGTGGAGGGACAGAGGGGGTGTTAGAGGGCAAGGTGGGAGTGGTGAGGGACAGAGGGGGGGAGTGTTAGAGGGCAAGGTGGGAGTGGTGGAGGGACAGAGGGGGTGTTAGAGGGCAAGATGGGAGTGGTGGAGGGACTGAAGGGGTGTTAGAGGGCAAGGTGGGAGTTGTGGAGGGACTGAAGGGGTGTTAGAGGGCAAGGTGGGAGTGGTGAGGGACAGAGGGGGGGGAGTGTTAGAGGGCAAGGTGGGAGTGGTGGAGGGACAGAGGGGGTGTTAGAGGGCAAGATGGGAGTGGTGAGGAACAGAGGGGGGGGAGTGTTAGAGGGTAAGGTGGGAGTGGTGAGGGACAGAGGGGGGTGTTAGAGGGTAAGGTGGAACTGGTGAGGGACAGAGGGGGGGGTGTTAGAGGGTAAGGGGGGAGTGATGAGGGACAGAGGGGGGTGTTAGAGGGTAAGGTGGGAGTGGTGGAGGGACAGAGAGGGTGTTAGAGGGCAAGGTGGGAGTGGTGGAGGGAATGGAGGAAAATATGACGATTGGGTATGTGTTAACAATTCACTTTTTTTCAAAATGACCCCAACAACGCCAGGTGAAATACTTCCAGAGCTGTGTGTGTATAAATTATGCATTTTTTGAAGCGAAGCTGCCGTGAAAAACCAAACTTGTTGATAAGACCACTGCCTGACTACTGAGTGACCAGGGTTCAACTCTCGTTGTGGGATGTCAGCGAAGAATATCCAGTTAGTGGATTACAGAATCAATATTCTATTAGGGCGTCGGTAACACTGGCCAGCCCCACAGCCGATCCACCCATCTCTTTAGTAACCCTCTGACGCTTGCAGGTATAAACTCAGACATGCCTCGGTACGGTAATAATATTAGACCAGGTACACACAGACGGGCCTCGGCAGCACTAGGATGGGTATCTGTAACACTCGACCGGGCCACAGTAACAGTCGGTGGGGCCTTAGTAACAACCAACCAGAATCTAGTAACACTCGACCGGGCACTAGTAAGAGCAAAACAGGCGGAAGTAACATTTGTCCGGGCCCCAGTAACACTGGTCCCGTCCCCAGTAACACTGGTCCAGTCCCTAGTAACACTCAGTGGGCCCCAGTAGCACTGGTCCAGTCCCCAGTAACACTCAGTGGGCCCCAGTAGCACTGGTCCAGTCCCCAGTAACACTCAGTGGGCCCCAGTTGCACTGGTCCAGTCCACAATAACACTCAACAAGCCCCAGTAGCACTGGTCCAGCCCCCAGTAATACTCAACAAGCCCCATTAACACTGGTCCAGTCCCCAGTAACACTCAGCAAGCCCCAGTAACACTGATCCAGTCCCCAGTAACACTCAGTGGGCCCCAGTAGCACTGGTCCAGTCCCCAGTAACACTGGTCCAGCCCCCAGTAACACTCAGCAAGCCCCAGTAACACTCAACGACCCCCCAGTAACACTTAACGACCCACAGTAACACTCAAAGACCCACAGTAACACTCAGCAAGCCCCAGTAACACTGATCCAGTCCCCAGTAACACTCAGTGGGCCCCAATAGCACTGGTCCAGTCCCCAGTAACACTGGTCTAGCCCCCAGTAACACTCAGCAAGCCCCAGTAACACTGGTCCAGTCCCCAGTAACACTCAGTGGACCCCAATAGCACTGGTCCAGTCCCGAGTAACACTGGTCTAGCCCCCAGTAACACTCAGCAAGCCCCAGTAACACTGGTCCAGTCCTCAGTAACACTCAGTGGGCCCCAGTAGCACTGCTCCAGTCCCCAGTAACACTGGTCCAGCCCCCAGTAACACTCAGCAAGCCCCAGTAACACTGGTCCAGTCCCCAGTAACACTCAGTGGGCCCCAATAGCACTGGTCCAGTCCCCAGTAACACTGGTCTAGCCCCCAGTAACACTCAGCAAGCCCCAGTAACACTGGTCCAGTCCCCAGTAACACTCAGTGGGCCCCAGTAGCACTGCTCCAGTCCCCAGTAACACTGGTCCAGCCCCCAGTAACACTCAGCAAGCCCCAGTAACAATGGTCCAGTCCCCAGTAACACTCAGTGGGCCCCAGTAGCACTGGTCCAGTCCCCAGTAACACTGGTCCAGCCCCCAGTAACACTCAGCAAGCCCCAGTAACACTGGTCCAGTCCCCAGTAACACTCAGCGGGCCCCAGTAACACTGGTCTAGTCCCCAGTAACACTCAACAAGCCCCAGTAACACTCAATGACCCCCAGTAACACTCAACGACCCACAGTAACACTCAAAGACCAACAGTAACACTCAAAGACCCACAGTAACACTCAAAGACCCACAGTAACACTCAAAGACCCACAGTAACACTCAACTAAGCTCCACACACACCTCATATTCCTAACGAGACAACTTCAACTGTTATCTCCCTTCCTCGGTTTCCCCGCAACACACAACAACGGAGATTGCATGGGGACTCAACAGTCCAAATCCTGAAATGAGCGAGGGCGTTCGTATCGACAGAGTGAGTCAAGAATTTCACGAAAACAAGAGTGACAGTGTGAACGAGAGAGCGTGCGAGAGGTAGAAATATCTAAGTCCGTCCAGCTTTTTTGTCATCGTTAGTTTCATACATACGTTTCCAACACCTGTGTGTGTGTTTTTTTGACAGCGTGGCTAAGTCGGCTGTGACACATTGAATGTGTTAATTTTTCAACCATGATTGATATTCGCACGGAGTAGATATGAAACTTTGATATAGTTTTGCTAACTGTGTGTTTATTCAAGTTGATTAGGGAAAAGTGGTGTAGGTTTTGTGACTTTTTCTGTGGGTTAGTATACTTTTATAGTTAATTTGAAGGGATTACGCGAAAAGCGGTAAGGATTTTGACTGATAGAACTTGGTTTACGTGTGAGAATGGAGATTTAAGAATGGTATTTTACGTAATTTAAGGCTAAAAACGATTAGGGAGACTAACTAACGTCTGGTCAGGCAAAACATACTGGTCAGGCAAAACATACTGGTCAGGCAAAACATACTGGTCAGACATGTTAGTCAGGGCCAGACAAAATATACTGGTCAGACTTGTTAGTCAGGGTCAGGCAAAACATACTGGTCAGACATATTAGTCGGGGTCAGGCAAAACATACTAGCCAAGACCTTCACCTCGGCTTCCTAGTAGCCCTCCCTGGAAACGGGCTGTTTTCATGGCAGCCAGACCCACGGGGTGAAGAATCCTCGTAGTAGTGAGTGATACGTAGATGAAGCCAAGAATAGCACAGCCGACAGGAGGACCCCGACACCTTCATCATGTGAGGAAAGCTACTGCAACCCGCCACTTAACGTCATTTTCAGTGCCCACAACAGAGTCTCCTGCTCGTTGTGGGCATTGGAAACAAGGCTAAGCGTGGCCAGGCGACAAACATTACTGACCGAGACGTCGCTAGCTAGAGTTCGCGTCGTGTATTTGGAAATATGATCTGTTACAGCAGGCTGGCCACCGATGTAGGGATTGAACGTGTCATCAATGTAGTTCCGAGAAGCCTTGTATTGAGGAGGCGAGGAGGGACCAAGCACAGCTTCTTCAGTATGTTCGGGATATATGAAGAGAGCTGCTGTAACCTGCTGCACAAAATGTGAAGAATGAAGGACTGAGCAGGAATAGGGTTGATTAAGAAATTCAATCTTAATGTGGGCTGTTTGTGAAAGTTCAGCTTTATTGTGGGCTGTTTGTGAAAGTTCAGCTTTATTTCGGGCTGTTTGTGAAAGTTCAGCTTTATTGTGGGCTGTTTGTGAAATTTCAGCTTTATTGTAGGCTGTTTGTGAAAGTTCAGCTTTATTGTGGGCTGTTTGTGAAAGTTCAGCTTTATTGTGAGCTGTTTGTGAAAGTTCAGCTTTATTGTGGGCTGTTTGTGAAAGTTCAGCTTTACTGTGGGCTGTTTGTGAAAGTTCAGCTTTATTGTGGGCTGTTTGTGAAACTTCAGCTTTATTGTGGGCTGTTTGTGAAAGTTCAGCTTTATTGTGGGCTGTTTGTGAAAGTTCAACTTTATTGTGGGCTGTTTGTGAAAGTTCAGCTTTATTGTGGGCTGTTTGTGAAAGTTCAGCTTTATTGTGGGCTGTTTGTGAAAGTTCAACTTTATTGTGGGCTGTTTGTGAAAGTTCAGCTTTATTGTGGGCTGTTTGTGAAAGTTCAGCTTTATTGTGGGCTGTTTGTGTTGTAGTAGCTGTCCTCAATCCATAGCGTGCTGATGAAGGTGGGGTGCGGTCCTCTGGGCGGTTATGCAATGCTTGGCTTCAACTGCGTGACGTTCACTACTATGGAAATCACTTCGATCCACATCTTGTCAGCCAGACTGCTTTGAAAACAACCTGTTTCCAGGGAACGTTTCATGATAGAATGATATGGTCTTGGTAAGTACGTTGCGCCTGACCCTGACGCGAAGTTCTGGTCACTATATTGTGCATGACCTTGACGCGAAGTTCTGGTCACTATATTGTGCCTGACCCTGACCAGACATCCAGGTCAGTATTTTGCGCCTGGCCCTAACCAGAGACCCAGGTCAGTATGTTGTGCATGACCCTGACCAGACATCCAGATCAGTATGTTGTGCCTGACCCTGACCAGACACCCAGATCAGTATGTTGTGCCTGACCTTGACCAGACACCCAGGTCAGCATGTTGTGCCTGACCCTGAGCAGACACCCAGGTCAGTATGTTGTGCATGACCCTGACCAGACATCCAGGTCAGTATGTTGTGCCTGACCCTGACCAGACATCCAGGTCAGTATGTTGTGCCTGACCCTGACCAGACATCCAGGTCAGTATGTTGTGCCTGACCCTGACCAGACATTCAGATCAATATGTTGTGCTTGAATTTGTCCAGATATGCAGGTCAGCATATTGTGCCTGGCTCTAACGCGACATCCAGATCAGTATATTGAGCCTGACCCTGTCCAGACATCCAGGTCAGTATATTGTGCCTGACCCTGTCCAGACATCCAGATCAGTATATTGAGCCTGGTCGGACTAGCGCCTCA